>OY757940.1:29458670-29821310 GCA_963585895.1 Sepioteuthis lessoniana
TTAGTTATCGAGTTGAGAAAGAATAAAGCAGCTAAATATCTGAGTGGAATAAGCGTCACTGTAGACATGGCAAATATTGAGTTGCTGATTTTAGAACAGGAATGAATGTTCAGCCATAGATGTGTGGTCCTGGTTGCTGTGGGAGAGAAGTAATCGCTGTCTCCTTAATGTTGTCCAGGAATGAAGTAGCTGAATTGTCAGAGGCAGAATTAATTCATCTAATTCATATTCAATGGTGGAACCCTGAGTCTAGAAGTGTAGACCCAAAGGTCCATGAATTAGATGGTTGATCAGGAATGAAATATCCAGCCGTGATGCGTGGTCCTGTTTGTTGTAGGAGAAAAGTATGAAGGTCTCCAGAAAGGGTTGTCCAGGAATGAAGTTGCTGAATTGTCAGAGGCAGAATTAATTTGTCTAATTTGTATTCAATGGTGGAACCCTGGGTCTAAAAGGGTAGACCCAAAGGGTCCATGAACCAGACGGCTCTATCCTCATGGTGGTGAGTTGCTGCTGATAAAGGAGCGGACAGAAATACATCCGTACTGTTTGAAGGATTGTGAGGAAGATAAAAAGATAGTTTGGTGGGCTTTCACCATTTTTATGTTGCTAGAGAAACATGGTCCACACAGAATAGGATAAGTCATTCTCGTTGGGTGAAAATATGCGATGACCATAATGGTCAAATTAATTCATGCACCACACATATAAAGTTCTTTCTGCTACAAAGTTTTGGCAAACTGCATATTGTACATTGAAAGAGCAATGAGAGATTCATATTTACCTAACCCCGCCGCTCGGGCAGGATATGACACAAGGTTAATTTTTTAATGTTCTTTGTAGGTAAAAAAAATTAACTATTTTGATTCAGTTTTCTACTTCATATTCATATAAATTTAAATTTTCTTCTCTAATTAAAATTAAATACCAAAAAAATAGAAAGACTTTTGTGCAATGAAGAGAAAATGAGTGTCTTATGTAGATTTTAACATTGGGAAGAAGAAATATCATATTCATCTTTCTCATTGATAATTATTTTTGATTAAAAAAAAAAAATCAAAAATAAATCATCATAAGGTTATGTTGTTTTAAATTATGTTTATAAATAATTTTTAAAGATACATTCTGGAAATTACGTAGTTGCGCTGTTTTTTTTTTTGTTTGTTTTTTTCGCTTCTCAAGTGCATTTCTACAAGAGCAATAAAAATTAGAGAATTTAAGACAAATTCCAAGGGAAATAACTCTATATTATGATAGAATAATAAAAGAATGCTTGATTTATTTCCCTTAGATTGAACCATTTTTTTTTTTTTTTTTCTATCTGCTTTAACAATTTTAATATACTATTTTTAAATGTAAAGATCTGTTGGCTTTGATGAAAATTGATTGTGCTAGTCTTTCCCACTCTTTGTTTAAATGGACAGCACAATAAATTGTCTTTCAGGGATATTTCTTGTCTATTATTGACGTTTTTGTTTTTCATATTCTAGGATATGATTTTGAGATTATAAGATAAGATTTTGATATAAGAATTTCTAGCAGGTAAATCACTAGGATAATGTTTTTTTTTGTTAAAATATATTTTGAATTTTCAGGAAACTGCATTTTTCTCTTTTCCATTTTTTTAGGCAAACAAATGACATTAGTGAAAGACACTTTTAGAGAAGTCAAACCTGGTTTATCTGCGTATGCCAACGATGTTGACAAGGTGAGTAAGATAACATTTTTAGTATGTTTGCATATTTCAGGCATATACCATAAGTAATTATTCAAGAAAGGCATTTGGTCAGTGTTTCTAAAGTAAAAATGAAGACAGAATTTCTATTTCCTTTTTTTTCTTTTGTCAAATGTTGCTTGGAGTAGCATCCATAGCATGTAGACTAGACACATGGCACATATATGCTGAGATGGAAAGACATGGGATGATTATGCTCTTCTAAGATGAAAAACAAATAAATCCTTTATTGAATTATATATCATATTTACTAAATTTAACCTTTTGCCTGCTGATCCTGGGTATACTCACTTTCACACATTGGTGAAAAAGAGGTTTGTTGTGTGTGAGGTACATAAGGTAAGTTTCCAGACTTTTTTTGTATGGCAATTTTATTGATAGTACACACATGAAACTCTCTTCCCCTTCGAAGTAATCTCCTCTGGATGCAATGCACTTGTTGTACTGTTTTAACAACTTCTGGAAGGCCCTATGGAAGTCCTCTTGTGTCAGTGTGTCAATGACCTTTGTCACAGCCTCTTTCATCTCCTCACTTGTCTCATAACAACAGCCTGTGAGCTTAGGGAATAAGCAAAAGTCACAGGGACCAACGTCTGGACTATAGGGTGGGTGACAACCTGTCTTGATGCCTATCTTGGTCAAATAGTCTGTGACAAGGATGGAGTTGTGGACCAGTGCATCGTCCTGGTGGAAATGCCACTGACCCGATTTGAAGAGTGCTGGCCTCTTCCCTCGGAATCTCTTCCTGAACTCCCTTAAAACCTCAACATAGTAACCCTAACCCTAACTCTTTGGCCAATCAACTGTGGTGTATTGACTTCCTTACTCCTCCCACACCTCTCATCATCCCTCACAGACTTCCTGCCTTCCTTGAATCTCTTATGCCACTCAAAAACTGATGCTCGATTCATGCAAGATGGTCAAAAAGCAGGCTGAAGCATTCCATATGTTTCTGTGGCATTTTTTCCAAGTTTAAAACACAATTTTATTGCATATCGTTCTTCTAAAGTGTCAGATCACATTTTTGAAATTCACGAGCTGTGACAATCAGTCTTTATTTAGTAAGGTGTATTTCAATTGCTGCTGTAGCTGTTGATTTGAAGCTGAAATTATAAAAATAGGTCTGTCATCTCATAAGATGTATAGCAATAACATAGTGAATTTTCAAGAGTCATTGACAATTTTAAAGGCCCCTACGAAAAAAGTCTGGAAACTTATTGTATGCATCTCATCTATGTTTTCAAGGAAACTACCATTGTATTATTCATTAGTGGTGCACCATTCTTTTGTTATCAGCTCATCCAAAAAGTGTGGGGCTGGTTCTATGCATGTCTTTGCTATTATAAACAAATCACCTGTGTAAGCAGTCTAATGAATCATATTTTTAAACTAAATTGTTATACGTGGTGCATTCAGTAAGTTTCCAGACTTTTTCGTACAGGCATTTAAGATTGTCGTAGACTCTTGAAAATTCGGTATGTTATTGCTATGAACTTTGTTTTTTTGGCATTCACTTTGAGATTTGAAAATATATAACAGCTGGATTATATATGATAACATGTATTAGAATTTATCAGAGCTGTTATAACTTTATATCAGAGATCTCAAACATACAGCTCACGAAATATTTTTCTATCACACTTAAAAGAACAATTTTCATGACTAGTATTTTCTTAAAATTTGGAAATTTGTCTCTCGTCTCTTCCAGAAAAGAGTAGAATGTACTTTAATATTTCAGTTGCTTTCACTTCAAGTTCAAAATCTAAAAATAAGAAATAAACCAATTTTATAAAACATTTAGAAATATTCTTAATAAGAAGGTTTATAAAATCTACATTGGATTGTTTCAAAAATCTATTGTGGTGGAAGGGGAGAGTGAGATTATATTGGGGTGGAAGAGGAGACTGAGATTATATTGTGGTGGAAGGGGAGACTGAGATTATATTGTGGTGTAGGGGGGACTGAGATTATATTGTGGTGGAAGGGGAGACTGAGATTATATTGTGGTGTAGGGGGGACTGAGATTATATTGTGGTGGAAGGGGAGACTGAGATTATATTGTGGTGTAGAGGGGACTGAGATTATATTGTGGTGGAAGGGGAGACTGAGATTATATTGTGGTGGAAGGGGAGACTGAGATTATATTGTGGTGGAAGGGGAGACTGAGATTATATTGTGGTGGAAGAGGAGACTGAGATTATATTGTGGTGGAGGGGAGAGTGAGATTATATTGTGGTGTAGGGGGGATTGAGATTATATTGTGGTGGAAGGGGAGACTGAGATTATATTGTGGTGGAAGAGGAGACTGAGATTATATTGTGGTGGAACGGGAGACTGAGATTATATTGTGGTGGAAGAGGAGACTGAGATTATATTGTGGTGGAAGAGGAGACTGAGATTATATTGTGGTGGAAGGGGAGACTGAGATTATATTGTGGTGGAAGAGGAGACTGAGATTATATTGTGGTGGAAGGGGAGACTGAGATTATATTGTGGTGGAAGAGGAGACTGAGATTATATTGTGGTGGAAGGGGAGACTGAGATTATATTGTGGTGGAAGAGGAGACTGAGATTATATTGTGGTGGAAGGGGAGACTGAGATTATATTGTGGTGGAGGGGGAGACTGAGATTATATTGTGGTGGAGGGGAGAGTGAGATTATATTGTGGTGGAAGGGGAGACTGAGATTATATTGTGGTGGAAGGGGAGACTTAGATTATATTGTGGTGGAAGAGGAGACTGAGATTATATTGTGGTGGAGGGGAGAGTGAGATTATATTGTGGTGTAGGGGGGATTGAGATTATATTGTGGTGGAAGGGGAGACTGAGATTATATTGTGGTGGAAAGGGAGACTGAGATTATATTGTGGTGTAGTGGGGACTGAGATTATATTGTGGTGGAGGGGAGAGTGAGATTATATTTTGGTGGAGGGGAGACTGAGATTATATTGTGGTTGAAGAGGAGACTGAGATTATATTGTGGTGGAGGGGAGAGTGAGATTATATTGTGGTGTAGGGGGGATTGAGATTATATTGTGGTGGAAGGGGAGACTGAGATTATATTGTGGTGGAAGGGGAGACTGAGATTATATTGTGGTGGAAGAGGAGACTGAGATTATATTGTGGTGGAGGGGAGAGTGAGATTATATTGTGGTGTAGGGGGGATTGAGATTATATTGTGGTGGAAGGGGAGACTGAGATTATATTGTGGTGGAAGAGGAGACTGAGATTATATTGTGGTGGAACGGGAGACTGAGATTATATTGTGGTGGAAGGGGAGACTGAGATTATATTGTGGTGGAAGAGGAGACTGAGATTATATTGTGGTGGAAGAGGAGACTGAGATTATATTGTGGTGGAAAGGGAGACTGAGATTATATTGTGGTGGAGGGGAGAGTGAGATTATATTGTGGTGGAAGGGGAGACTGAGATTATATTGTGGTGGAAGGGGAGACTGAGATTATATTGTGGTGGAGGGGGAGACTGAGATTATATTGTGGTGGAAGGGGAGACTGAGATTATATTGTGGTGGAAGGGGAGACTGAGATTATATTGTGATGGAAGGGGAGACTGAGATTATATTGTGGTGGAAGGGGAGACTGAGATTATATTGTGGTGGAAGGGGAGACTGAGATTATATTGTGGTGGAAGGGGAGACTGAGATTATATTGTGGTGGAAGAGGAGACTGAGATTATATTGTGGTGGAAGGGGAGACTGAGATTATATTGTGGTGGAAGGGGAGACTGAGATTATATTGTGGTGGAAGAGGAGACTGAGATTATATTGTGGTGGAGGGGAGAGTGAGATTATATTGTGGTGTAGGGGGGATTGAGATTATATTGTGGTGGAAGGGGAGACTGAGATTATATTGTGGTGGAAGAGGAGACTGAGATTATATTGTGGTGGAGGGGAGAGTGAGATTATATTGTGGTGGAAGGGGAGACTGAGATTATATTGTGGTGGAAGAGGAGACTGAGATTATATTGTGGTGGAGGGGAGAGTGAGATTATATTGTGGTGTAGTGGGGACTGAGATTATATTGTGGTGGAGGGGAGAGTGAGATTATATTTTGGTGTAGGGGGGATTGAGATTATATTGTGGTGGAAAGGGAGACTGAGATTATATTGTGGTGTAGGGGGGATTGAGATTATATTGTGGTGGAAGGGGAGACTGAGATTATATTGTGGTGGAAGAGGAGACTGAGATTATATTGTGGTGGAAGGGGAGACTGAGATTATATTGTGGTGGAAGGGGAGACTGAGATTATATTGTGGTGGAAGAGGAGACTGAGATTATATTGTGGTGGAGGGGAGAGTGAGATTATATTGTGGTGTAGGGGGGATTGAGATTATATTGTGGTGGAAGGGGAGACTGAGATTATATTGTGGTGGAAGAGGAGACTGAGATTATATTGTGGTGGAGGGGAGAGTGAGATTATATTGTGGTGGAAGGGGAGACTGAGATTATATTGTGGTGGAAGAGGAGACTGAGATTATATTGTGGTGGAGGGGAGAGTGAGATTATATTGTGGTGTAGTGGGGACTGAGATTATATTGTGGTGGAGGGGAGAGTGAGATTATATTTTGGTGTAGGGGGGATTGAGATTATATTGTGGTGGAAAGGGAGACTGAGATTATATTGTGGTGTAGGGGGGATTGAGATTATATTGTGGTGGAAGGGGAGACTGAGATTATATTGTGGTGGAAGAGGAGACTGAGATTATATTGTGGTGGAGGGGAGAGTGAGATTATATTGTGGTGGAAGGGGAGACTGAGATTATATTGTGGTGGAAGAGGAGACTGAGATTATATTGTGGTGGAGGGGAGAGTGAGATTATATTGTGGTGTAGTGGGGACTGAGATTATATTGTGGTGGAGGGGAGAGTGAGATTATATTTTGGTGTAGGGGGGATTGAGATTATATTGTGGTGGAAAGGGAGACTGAGATTATATTGTGGTGTAGGGGGGATTGAGATTATATTGTGGTGGAAGGGGAGACTGAGATTATATTGTGGTGGAAGAGGAGACTGAGATTATATTGTGGTGGAGGGGAGAGTGAGATTATATTGTGGTGTAGGGGGGATTGAGATTATATTGTGGTGGAAGGGGAGACTGAGATTATATTGTGGTGGAAGAGGAGACTGAGATTATATTGTGGTGGAGGGGAGAGTGAGATTATATTGTGGTGGAAGGGGAGACTGAGATTATATTGTGGTGGAAGAGGAGACTGAGATTATATTGTGGTGGAGGGGAGAGTGAGATTATATTGTGGTGTAGTGGGGACTGAGATTATATTGTGGTGGAGGGGAGAGTGAGATTATATTTTGGTGTAGGGGGGATTGAGATTATATTGTGGTGGAAAGGGAGACTGAGATTATATTGTGGTGTAGGGGGGATTGAGATTATATTGTGGTGGAAGGGGAGACTGAGATTATATTGTGGTGGAAGGGGAGACTGAGATTATATTGTGGTGGAAGGGGAGACTGAGATTATATTGTGTTAGAGAGGGGACTAAGATTATTGAAAACACATTCAGTAGAACTTGAAGAATTGAAAAAAAATCTTTCATTTGCTTATTAAGTTTTTCAGAAAAAATGAATACCAGCTGTATAGGAGCATTAAAGGGGTGAAAATCATTCCCTTCTACACTCTTGTTGCTTTTGGTTCCCTGTCCCCTTCCTCCAAGATATAATGTCCCTTTTGACTTTTTGCGTTTGAGACCCCTGCTTTATCTGATTAAGCTGTACTTTAAACACAATTAAAAATATTGATTCTTTTGATTGATTATAAATCTATTGATGATCATTAATGATTGATTTGTAATTTTAATTTCTAGGCAGCACACAGTCTTGTTAATATGCTTGAAGAAGCGAAGGCAACTGTTCCAAAAGACTTACAACATTCATGTCCAATTGCATTAAAAGCCACTGCAGGTCTGCGTTTATTAGGAGCAGGAACTGCAGAGAATATTTTAAACAAGGTAACCACTATTTTTATTTCTTGATTTTAAACAAGCCAAAACTAAACATTTTGTTTATAAAATTTACAAACATTATTTGTTAAAAACTTGTTGGTTTTGCAGAAAAAAAACACAGTATGTTTGGAAGGATATCATGGAAATTTTACTAATTGGACAAAAAGTGAAATTTAAAAAGCAATGAAAAGATGAAAGGAAGATTTTTTTTGGTGTGTAAAACCATAAAGACAAGAGGCACACAATATCTCACAAAAACTATTATTGATGCAGACTACACTGATGATCTAACACGTCTTACAAATACACCTGCTCAAGCTGAATCTCTGTTGCATAGCCTGGAGCAGGCAGCAAAAGACATTGGTCTCTACATGAACTCAGATAAAACAAAATTCATGCATTTTAATCAAGATAATGCTATCTCCTCGTTAAATGATAAATCTCTGAAATTAGTAGACCATTTCATATATCTTTTTAGTAATATCTCCTCTACCGAAAGTGATGTCAGCATATTTAGAGCTTATTGACCATATGATAGAATAAAACAAGAATATTTTCAAATCGTGCCCATATCAGTACTTCTATAAGGTTGCACCAGTCTAAGTGACTCTAATGAAATGCTTGGAAATAAAGCTAGATGAGAAATACACAAGTATCCTGCATGATGTTTTGAACAAATCCTGGAAGCAACACTCTACAAAACAGCAGTTATACAGCCACTTACCTCCCATCTCATTGTTGGAGAAATAAGGATGAACTCATAAGCAATGTTCTCTTATGGACTCCTACACATGGACACACCAGTATTGATTGACCAGCAAAAACTTGTATTCATCAATTTTTTGTAAACAGTGGATGCTGTCTAAGCATCACTACTCAAAGAGGTGATATGCCTACTGATGCTGGTATACAAGTCACCGACTGCTAACATTAGTCTTTCTAGCCCAGGTGCCCCAAGAGGGAGTCCCTGTGGGGTAATTTCTAAAGTGTTGGATTGCAGCCTTGAAGTATGTGTGTTTGAACTGCAGTTGCATTATTACATTCAGTTTTGGACTCATACCCTTGGGAAAGGTATGAACCCCCTTTGTTATCCCAGGTATGGGTTGAATTGTATCTCTGCTATTCTTGTACAAGGATGGCTTTGGCATTAAATAACCCACAAAGGTTGATGAACCATTAAACAAAGAAACCAAACCAAAGTTGGTTGGTTGGTTGGTTGGTTTACAGCATGTCAACCCTTGTTGGGTTATTTAATACCAAAGCCAACATTTTTTTAAAAGCAATTACTTCAAATAACCAAAAATAATCCTTTGTAAACCCCCTTAAGTAACTAATCTTAAACTGATAATTTGTTCACAATTCTATGATTTCAATTATTTCTATGAATAATTTCCAAAGACGTTATTCAAATAACTATTCCTATGTAATAATAATTCATTTTCACTAAGTTAAATAATTTTCCTACCCAAAACTGATTGCCTAATTGGCTGGGGCTGTAGAATACACTGACTGCTCCTCTGCAGAAGGGTAAGACCCCCGCCCAACGAGTGTCCTGGATATGACACTAAACAGTCTGATGGGGAGGTTCCAGTAATGCTGGTGCCTTGGGGAATACAGAGCACCCCTTCATTGTCATTGCTCCCTGGTCTACTCTGGCCTGGCATGGTAGCATCTGATAGGGCCCTATCTATTGGTTAAATAGAACTAACGGCATACCTATGCTAAACTGAATTGTTTGATTAAACTGAATAGCTTAAAATAGAAATGTTTTTGACAATTAAACCGTACTTACATTTAAACTGAGTGCTTATGCTAAACTTAATTATTTGAAATAAAACTGTTTTTTGACATTGAAACTGTATTTACACTAATCTTAATTGTTTAACATAAAACTGTTTTGACATTTAACTGTATGTAAACAAAATCTGTACTTATACTAAACTGAATTAGCTCTGCTTGACTAAACTGAATAGCTCGAAATAGAAATGTTTTTCACAATTAAACTGTACTTACATTCAAACTGTGTGCTTATGCTAAACTGAATTATTTGAAAATGAACTGTTTTTTACATTGAAACTGTTCTTACACTAAACTGAATTGTTATATATAACTGCTTGAATAGTTTGAAATAAATGTTTTTGACAATTAAACTTTGTATTCATGCTAAACTGAATTGTTTGAAATAGAAGTGATTATTTACATAAAAATGGATTTGGCGTTAAATAACCTACAAGGGTTGATATGCCATAAAACCCAACAAACCAAACCTATCCAATACTGATAATTTTCAAATGGATCTATTTGACTCATAGATGGGTTTAGTTTGGTTTCTTTGTTTAATGGCATATCAGCCTTTGTGGGTTATTTAATGCTAAAGACATCTTTGTAGAACAATAGTGATACTATTCAACCCTGGGAGAATAACAAGGGTTCATGTCTTTTCCAAGGATATTAGTTCAAAAATGAATCTAATGGCATGACTGGAGTTTGAACTTGTTTACTTCAAGGCTACAGTCCTGTACTTTAGCCATTACGCCACTTCCTTCTTAGGGCACCTGGGCTAGAAAGACTAATGTTTGGAGACCCAAAACCCTTAATGACCCTAAGTTCATATCAGTGAAGAAACTCCAACTTATCTATAAGATGTTTTTTCCAAGATAACTTTACTCTGTGTGTGTGTGTATATATATATATATATATATATATGTTACGAAAAGAATGACTTACCGCGGAATCTGAAACGGGCGAGAATGTGTTTTGCATGTGAAGTAAAGAAACATTCCTGAGGGTGAGAGTGCGATTTGTAGAATGTAGAGATGCTCTCATGTAAATTTTGGACTGTCTGGACAGAGATAAAGACAGCAGCATCGGTGTAGCTTGAGTTCTTTTGTTGCGACAAGAAAAGAGCGAGAAGTGACTTACGGTTGGACTTTGTTTTGTTATGAAGATTGCCAATCGAGCTTGCGAGTGAGGAGAGACTTACAGTCGGACTTTGTTTTGTTACAAAGACTACCAATTGGGCTTACAAGTGAGGAGAGAATTACGGTCGGACTTGTTTTTTTTTTTTTATTGGATGACCAAGTGGACTTGCCAGTGAAAGACAGACTCTACTAGTACGTCCGAGATTTCCGCTTGTGACAAGAAGGAAGCAAGCCTTAAAAAATAAAATTTTTTGCTTCAATATATATATATATAGTTGAGTAAGTTGGTTGACCATAGTTGAAGGGAACCTGAAGGCTCCTTTTTCAATAGCTACTACACTGAAGTGTAGGAGAGGGTGTTACTCCTTTCCCAAGATGGCTTCACTTACCCTTGATCTGTACCTTATAATACTGAGTCTTAAGCAAGGAGGCATCAAGTACTATTTCTTAAGTCTTTGGTATGACTCAATCTAGGATTGAACTCAGGTCTCCTGGACTATTAGCTGACACTCTAACCATTATACCAATAGGCTGGTAATATATACATACATATACATCAGTAGATCTGTGGCCTAATGAAGACAAAAGCATTTAGTTTACTCAACAAATGATTATTTTTCAGTATTGTCTCTTTCCTTGTTGAATGTGTTTTCTCTCCATGAAACTGTGGCGAAAATTGTGAAAACGGAGAGGGGGGCTTACCTTTTAAGCGACCTCGTGTGTGCATCGTTCAGAGTCAGGCCGGGAAACGAAGAAATTCAAGATGGTGCTGGCGACTTTTTATAACCATCTGATCTTACAAAGTTGCGCAAATTATCACTGCTCGTATACAAATGAGGTGGTCTCCGACTTGATAAAAGCGGGTTGCTTTGAGGAAGGAGTCAGTGCTTTATGAGAATCGGTGGAGATCATTGCTGCTTGTTGGATTCGTTTTTTTGACTCAGAAACACAAGTTACCGGAAAGATGTCATAAGTACAGAAAAAATCCCGTGGTGTAATGGTTATCGTCGCAGGAAATGGACACGGCGACACGAGTTCAAATCCTGGACAAGACTGATTGCATTTCACATAGCACTAATACCCTTGGGAAAGGTATGAATCCAATTATTCTCCCTCCAGCTATGGGTAAATAGTAGGGCAGACTGGGTTCTTCAGCCTTGGTGAGGCAAGTAGTCTAGGAGAAGGAAAACTCTGAATTAAAACCTGTTAAACTTTGCTTAAAAAATTGACCTTGTGCCATATTCTGCCCGAGTGGAGGGGTTGGTAAATATGATAAGGACAGAGAAAATCAGGAAAAATGATTTAACTGATAGTTGGGGGTGGGGGTAAAGAGGTCTATACTTTTCCCAAAAGTATTAGTCTAAAAATGAACAGAATACCATATCTGGATTTCGAACTCTCTTTACCTTAAGGCTGCAATTTGGCACTTTAGGCAACACGCCACAGGGACTCCTCACAATGTTTGTATATATTTGTGTTTTCTGATCATAATCAAATTGCAAAAACTATTTGGTTTGGTTTTATGGATATCAACTATTGTAGGTTATTAAATGCCAAATCCATTTTTATATATATAAACAGTTCAAATAATTCAGTTTAGCATAAGTTTTGAACGAGTCCTGGAGGCAACACCCCACATCACGAAAACTATCAAAGTTAGACCAACCAGACATGCAGGACAAGCTCATAAGTGATGTTCTCCTATGGACCTCCTCACATGGTCGAGCAAAAGCAGGGCAAACCAGCTCGAACCTACTTACAGCAGCTCTGTGAGGATATGGGATGTAGCCCTGAGGACCTGCTAGAAGTGATGAATGATAGGGAAAAGTGGCGAGAGAGGGTCAGGGATATCCATGCTGGCGGCACAGCATGATGATGATGACATGGTTTAGTTCTATTTGATCCATAGATAGGACCCTATCAGGTGCTACCACTCCGGCCCAGAGTGGACCTGAGAGTGATGGCAATAAAGGGGTACTCTGCATTCCTCAAAACTTCAGCATTACTGGAGCTTCACCATCAGATTGTTTAGTGTCATATCCAGGACACTCATTGGGGAAGTCTTACTCCTCTGCAGAGATTAAGTTGGTGTATTCTGCAGCTCCAGCCGACTGGGCCAACAAAGACTATTTGGTTGCTTGAATCATAGCTTAAGTTTACTGTGTGTTTTGCCATGAACAATTAGCCTCTCTCATTAACCTTAACATTTACTCCCAGAATAAAGTTCACATAAAAGTAGTGAGGGGACTCCATAGTAGTAGTTAGAGTAAATTTAATGTTATGACGAGGATGTGAATAAACATTGAAATATCAGTTAATTCAATCATATTTACCAACCCCTCCACTTGGGCAGGATATGACACAAGGTCAATTTTTAAGCAGACTTTAACAGGTTTGAATTCAGAGTTTTTCTTTCTCCTAGACTAGTTGCCTCACCAAGGCTGAAGAACCAAGTCTGCCCTACTATTTACCCATAGCTGGAGGGAGAGAATAATTGGATTCATACCTTTCCCAAGGGTATTAGTGCTATGTGAAATGCAATCAGTCTCGTCCAGGTTTTGAACTTGAGTCGCCGTGTCCATTTCCTACGACGATAACCATTACAACATGGGCACCTCAATATTTGAACTCGTGTCGCTGAAAATTAAATTATATCAGTTAATTTAATCACACATTTTGTTTATCAGTCACATATAAGGATGATTTTTGTAGGGAGATAATAACATCTTTTGGGGATAAGGGATTAATATCTTTCCTTAGTGTATTCGTCTGAAAGTTCAAACTTGTTCGTCTGAAAGTTCAGACTTGTTTACTACTCTGTAAACACTTTAGCAATTATATTGTGTGGGTTTCTTTCTCCCCAGATGGAAACCTTACTGGCATGACCACTCTGGGTTACAGTGGACTTGGGAATAATGGCAATGAAGGATTACTCTTTACTCTCCAGAAATGTAGAACTGGAGTCTTACCCTCAAATAAAGTTTAGTGTCATACCTAGTACGCCAACTGCTTCTCTTTTCTGTGTGAGACGCACTTGGCATATTCTAGGTCTCACTAACATGGTGGGCAATAAATGGCTAGCCATGATTACCCTTTGAAATTGGAAACTGGCAAATATATATCAAGGTCATTTAATAAATAATGTGAAATATTTCCTAACCATTCAACAATAGGAAGTACTGTTTACAGTTGCAACATTTTCAAGGAAATTCTGGTGATGGGTCCTTTCATATCTAGGAAGATGTCAGCATGACCTTCTTTAGTGACCACTTTGCTCAGATTTTTCTTTTTACCAGAGAATCAGTATGTTTCCACTACATAGACAGTCCTTTTGACTCGGGTTTGTTGTAGATAAACCTATGTTTAGCTCATTTGTAGTTTTTTTTTTACTTAAACTTCTCTATACACGTCACACATTCTTCTGTAAATTTCATATAGTTTGCACTTCTCAGCGACCAAAAATTTGATTTCAGACCTCTGTTCAAGCCTAAAGCATGCTGTTTAATTTGCCAAAATTTTAAATAGCTTCGAAACAAAAATTTTTTGAGGATTAAAATGATTTCAAACAATGCTGAATTTACATTTATGGAAAAAATTCTGGAAAAATATTTGTCATTTAAAAAAAAAAATTTTTTTTATTTATTGAATGACCATTGTAAATATAATAGGTCCCTACTTACTAAAAAAAAGTCCTTTATTTATTGAATGATCTTCGTATATATAATAGGGCCCTCCTCACTCAAAAATTCCCTTATTTATGGAATGATCCTTGTATATATAATAGGTCCCTCTTCACTCAAAAAAACCCCACATATTTAGTGAATGATCCTCGTATATATAATAGGTTTCTCCTCACTCAAATAAATTCACCTTATTTATTGAATAATCCTCGTATATATAGTAGGTGCCACTTCAGCTTCCAAAAAGTCTATCTATTAATTGAATGACACTCTATTAGGATTAATGGTTGGTTTCTTTTGACAGGTTCGTGAACTCTTCAAGACTTATCCATTTCAGATGGTTGGTAACAGTGTTGAAATTATGAGTGGTATGGATGAAGGTAAGAGAATGTTATCTGAATACTTTCATTTTTCATGGTGGATTATTTTGATTTAAAAAATAAGGGGTAAAAAGGGTATGAAATTTTGATTAGTGCCTTCAGAATTCCTGTTTTTTCCATTGTATTCTTACAAACTCTAGCTGTGTCAGTACTATTGTATGGTTGCACCACTTGGATTCTAATGAAATGCTTGGAGAGAAAGCTAGATAGGAACTACATGCAAATACTGTATACTGTTTTGAAAAAATTCTGGAAGCAGCACCCTACAAAACAACAGTCTACATCTTCCCTATGCATATTTTGTCTTTCAGTAGAAGAGATATTGGTGCCAAGGTATGTCAACTAATTTCAGAGACTCGCCACTTATAGTAGAGATGGCTTGTTCTTGTTTAAAACTCATGAACTTAAAGCACAGCTCTGTTGGTACTACTCTATGGATGCACCAACTGGACTCTATGAAATGCATGGAAAAAAAGCTAGATGGGAACTACACAAGAATACTATATGATGTTTTGAAAAAATCCTGGAAGCAGCACCCTACAAAACAACAGCTGCATGGCCACTTTCCTCAAATCTCAGAAACCATCCAAGTCAGTGGAACAAGATATGCTGGGCCCCACTGGAGATATGAGGATAAACTTATAAGCGATGCTCTCTCATGAACTACTACACACGGACACACCAGTGTTGGCTGACCAGCAAAGACTTACACACATCAGGTTTGTGTGGACACTAAATGCAGTCCAGAGGACTTGCCAGGAGTGATGGACCATAGGGATGGATGGCAAGAAAGAGTCAAGGGTTGCCATGACATGATGATGATACATATATATGTTTGTGTGTGTGTGTGTGTGTGTGTGTGTGTTACACTTACCTTGTAATGAAAACATTACTTTATTTATTTATTTTATATTTGCAGGTGTCTTTAGTTGGATCACTGTTAATTATATGCTTGGTAAGTTATTTAAAAAAATCTTTGTTCCTTAATAAAGAATTCTTTAACCTTTTGAACCCCTTATACTAGTGGGTACTTTTATTTCTCTTCACATCGTAGCACTGGTTTACAGTTCATGCATAGTAAGAGCACAGTATGTAAAGGGTTAATCTGATCATTTTCTGTTCTTTTGGTTGCAATTGCATATCATCAATGATTCCTCTCCTTCTGACCTTTTAAAAAATTTCATAAAATATTTTTTTTAAAATCAAATTTTTTCTATTAAGATTTAAAAAAAAAAAAACAATTTTAAAATAAAATATAAAGAAAGTTTACAATTAAATTTAGAAACAAATTTTGTAATAAGACTTTTTAGAAATATTTATTAATTAAAAAAAAATAATTTTTACAATAAAATTTGAAAAATATTTTATAATAGAATTTTGTAAAAATTGTTATAAGATTTGAAAAAAATATTTCAAAATAAAATTAAAAAAACAAATTTATCAATAAAACTAAAATTTTCTAAAATAAGGATATTTTATTATAAAATTTAAAAACAAATTTTACGAATAAAACTTTTGAAATTTTCTAAGATTAGAAGATATTCTAAAATGATATCATGGAAAAATTTTTTAATAAAATAAAAGAGTAAAAAAATTGTCTTATTTTTCATCTAAATAATTGCAAATTTTTTTTTTTAATTGATTTTTTTTTTTCATTTTATAAATTTAAACAAAATTGAAGGAATTAAAAATATACTTTTGTTTTCTTTGGCTGAATCCCTGTTGTTACAGATTTGCTGTCCAATGCTAAGAAGACTGTTGTTGCTTTGGATCTTGGGGGAGGTTCAACACAGCTTACTTTTGTCCCTTCAAATCCGGTAAGGATTTAGATTTTTTTTTTTTTTGTATCTTTGCTAGTTTCAGCTTGGAATTTTGCTAAACATTTACCATCATTTACTTTACTTTTTAAATTGAATGGAAACAAGCTTCACCTATTTGTCATCAGCATTCTAAATTTTGACATTTCACTTCTCATTCCAGTCTTTAAATAGAATCAGAATGTAGTATCTGTGCATTCTGTCTAGGATCAGTGTATCACTCTCTTGCGTTTCTGCTAGGATCAGCGTGTAGTATCTGTACATTTTGTTTAAGATGTTTCATTTACCTGGTCAAAATTATAAAAGAAATACAAATTTTAATATAGATTTATAAAATTATAATAATTTTAACATTGTGATACTATTGATGTTAGTATACAGACTTAGTTCTATCTATGGGCATATGTGTGGACATGTGGGTAGGTGTGAGAACATGTATGAACATATGTTCATCTGTATATATGTGTATGGGTGTGATTTGACCAAATATATATATATATACATACGTATGTGTGTGTGTGTGTGTGTATATATATATGTGTCCATATAAGGGCTAAAACATATTTGTTTTGGAACTGCTACTTCAGTCCTACCATCATAAAAGTGTAAATATCATATAAAAGTAGATCCACGATTTAAACATTTTTATTATCACACCTTTTAGGATCTCCTGGAGATATGTTGTCTACCTGTATTTTTATGTCAAGTGTATGGGTTGCTAAAAGTTGGAAGTAGGAATGTTCATCCCTGGATATATACGAGTAGAGTCAGTCTGCTGCTAGAAGGGATAAAAAAAATAGACACGGATACTACAGTCTGAAGACCAGAAAGAAACAGATACAGAGGGTAAGCCAGAGAGACATGGATTGGGGTGATGTCGGGCCTGAAGATTGAGCAGTCAGCTTAGTTTTTAGTTAAGGGAATTTTTGCCAGTCAAAGTGAGGAATCGAAAACTGTAAAGTTTTGACAAAGTGTCACACACAGTTCTCCTCTTTTCTTTAAACAACATTTATTCAATTTTTTTGATTTCACTTTCTTCTTTCTTTATGGAACCATCTTGGGCTCATGAATTTTAACTCAACCTGCTGAGAAAGACAACACGATGAGGAGCCAGATGACCATGTGATTGATGATGCATGACCCAATTTGTATTTCAACAATGTAGCCTCAGATGACTAAACTTGAACTAAAGATTAATAATAATACAACAAATGCAAAAACGTACAATGAATTTTCATGAATGTATCTAGGTTGATAATACATCATAAAAAGCTATATATTATTTACAGTAAATGTCCCCAGTGAATCTGTTTGCAAAATTTTCTGTCAAGCATTTTTAAGAAAAATGAGATAAAAAGATATGAAAATTAAAGTAAAAATTTTGTGCAATATGGTTCAATCCAGATATTGACTATCTCCATCTATACATTTTAATCTATCATTGTATGTGTGTGATTCCTTTTTTATTTTTCCCTTATTCATCCCTTTCAAGTTAATAACTGTAGTAAAAGTTCGGGACAGAGTTTTTGAAACATGTTACTGTAAAATTTGTTTATTTTTCAAAAACCAAGAAACAGCTAAATTTCTTTATACAAAACATCAAGAAATTAAAAAACCTTACTAAAACTCTGTCAGCTTATGAAAACTAATCTGAGGAGGCTATGCCCTGCAAAAAAATAGAAGTTAAATGTGGCATGAATGTAAAGCTTTGTGCATATCCATCAGTATCCTTGTTCATTATCCTGTGTTCCTCTCTTGTTCAGTTTAGGAAGGGTCCAGAGTATCTTACAAGGGAGACTGGCTGAGTATTTATTCCTTTGATTAGGTTTCTGCTGCAAAATTTGCTTTCAAGAAGTTTTGTTCTTCTAAGATACTTATAATGTAATGGTTATTATTGTCGGAAATAGACGCGATGGCTCTTTAACCTTTGGTAGAGCAACTGGTCAAGGCGAAAAGAAAACTCTGAATTCAATCCAAAGTAGTTTTCTTTTCAAGTTCTTCCTCCTCCTCCTCCTCTTAAAAGATTCCCAACTCCATTTTTGCTTTCTCTTTCATCTCCATTTACTTGTTGGGATCCATTTCTAATATTCTCAAGATTTTTCCTTTTCTTTTTCTCGGACTGTTCTGATATTCTTTATTACTATCAGTATATACTAGCAAACATATGCACCCTCTGACGGGCACAAGTATTTGAGTTTTGATGTAATAAAATGTTATATTAAATTAAAAAGTCTAATGAAACTAAAAAAATGATTGAACTTCTTTTTATTTTATTTTAATTGATTTCTTTGCCAAATTCTATATAGGATTGCTTTGAATATGTTTAAGAATGAAATAATAATATTAGAAATCAATAACACCAAGTAATTACAGGGTGACCCCAAAAAACAGAACCCATAAACTTTTTTTTATTACTTCCACAAAAATAAAGCAAAATAATTCTAATTTTGTACACTGGAACTTCTGGACATGTTGGTGAATACTATAGTCCCGATTTTTCATGCACAGAATCTACTTCATATCTTGAAAAAAAGAAAAGGCTAGAATTAAATTTATGAATTTCAGTCAAAAATATATGGGTTCTGTTTTTTTTTTTTTTTTGCAGGGGGTCACCCTGTAATTAAACCTAGTTTTGTTGAAACCAATATGCAAATTATCGACATCATATATTGTGTACATATACTTCATTTCTTAGTGATATACAACACACATTGCAGAATTTTAAACATTTTAATAACACGAGGTGTTGTGAGGCAAATCTAACTCAGATTTTGATAGAGCAATTGTTAATAAATAAAATGCTAATTAACAATAAATAATGTTTAATATTCATTGAGAATATAATGTAAATAACTAAGGGAATTGGGATGTCAGTGGCGTTGTAGTTTTGGTTACAGGTAAACATATTATAATCTCCATTGTAATAAGATTAATATTATTATTGATATTATAATTCAAGAGGAACCATAAAGAAAATACCTGAATTGAAGAGTTTGGGTTTGGCACCAACTGGAAATTTTTTGATACAGAACAAAAGATATGAAAAAAAGTTGGGGGTAAATTCATTGTATAAATCTTTTTTTCTTTTCTTTTTGCCTTTCAAGGAAACATTAGCTAAGGCCCCAGCAGATTTCAACAAAAGAATTGCTTTGGTTGGAATAAATTATAATCTTTATACACACAGGTAAGATAAAAAGCTTAATTTGCTTTATATATATATATACACACAAAAGGGCAAGTCAAAAAGTAATTCTTTAGTACAGGAACAATTATCTACACAAGAATTTGAATCATATATCAAAATTAAGCTGGTCCTCTGTGGATCACATCCCTACTTCTCAACATAGTCAGTGTTTCTCTCAATAGTAATGTTCCACCTTTGAATGAGAGCATGTATCCCTGTCTTGTAAAATTCTGTTGACTGTTCTTTGGGACACTTCATCACTGTAGTTTTCACTTCCTCATTACTGGCATAATGTTTGTCTCTTAAACCCTCTTTAATAGGACCGAAGAGATGACAGTTTGAAGTGAGACCTAACTTGCCCATCAATAATGTCCTCCTTCTGCATGACAATGCTTCACCACACACAACCGCCAGGAAAAGGGAGACAATCACCTCATTTGGGTGAACAACTTTACTGCATCCTCCATACTCTACCAGATTTAGCGCTTTCAGACTATCATCTCTGTCTGATTTGAGAGCCATACAGACGAATGCACAACGTGGTCTAATTTGAGAATTTATGCTTTGTGTTCAAACTGGGTCATAATATTGTGGAAAAAAACAAAAACGGCCATAAAGTACCTGGTGCTACCATCTTGTATTTCATGTTACCAAAATATTGCAAGATCTTTGATTCATCCTCGTAATATGGCCCATAAAAATGACTAACTCAGAAAATGGTGATTAGGAATTCAAATTCTAAAACATTGTTCTGTTGGATTTTTTTTTAACTCGTGAGGACAATGGTTTGCATATCTTCTGTGGGATCCTCTTTCTACCTGTGATGGTTGTATAAAGATTTACTTGCACACACCAAATTCATTCATAACTCAAGGAGCTGAGATGGCTCAGGCAGGTTTTTGTCAGTGTTTGCTTCATTTATAAGATTGAAGAGTTCTAATTTCCCTTCTTTTTGCTCATAGGTAAAGGTTGGGCAGCAGAGAGTATTTCCAAACATGAACTGATAGGGGTTGATGGAGTCATGCCTTTTAAAAAGAAATTTGAATGAAGAGAATCTATTTGTATTCTGTGGTCAAAATCTGATTTTGTTTTTCTCTTTGCAGTTATTTGGGACTGGGCTTGATGTCTGCTCGTTTTCAGATGATGGACAAAATTCCAGGTAAAAAATTTAATTTTTCTGTTTGTTTAAAGGGGAGATAATAGTCTGCATGAGTCATGAGCAAATTTCAGTAACAGATGAAATAAAGATCTCCAGGAATCTGGAAGAATGTTCTGTAATGAATGCAATACCAATCTCCAGTTGTCAGGGAGAAAGTTCAGTAACTGTCATGTGCTACTTAGAGGGAAGCTAATGGAATGAAATATTTCTGTTGAATAGCCAACTCTCAAACAAGAGAAGGCGAGTGAGAAGTGTGAATGCCACCTATCAAATACTGATGGTTCATTGATTGTATCTTATGTCATAAAACCTATTTCCTTATCAAACTACTTGATGTGTCTTTCTTCTTTTCTCCGTTACTTCAAACATACAAGTTACAACACTTCTAAATTTTATTAATATATTTCTTATTATCTTTTAAAAGTTTAAGCTCTTTTATAAATTCCATGAAGTAATCTATAAGATGTGATTGAATTATTTTTAAAAAAAGTAAAAAACAGTTGAAAATTAATTAATGAAATTTTAGTTAATGTAGGTTTAAATGTTGTGTTATGTTTTTCTTGATGAATTGAGTAATTGATTTTTTTAACGGTATGTCAAACCATCTAGGTTCATTTTATGCCTAGATGTTTGGGAATCGCCTTCATTGTACATTTGTATTTACATTTTTGTGCTTCTTAAGTGGTTTTTGTACACAGTTATATGATATCAAGTATTCCTATCTAACACAAATAATTTGCATACAGTAAATAAAGATCTCCAGGAATCTGGAAGAATGTTCTGTAATAAATGCAATACCAATCTCCAGAGAAAGTTCAGTAACTGACATGTGCTATTTAAAGGGAAGATAATGGAATGGAATGTTTCTGTTGAATAGCAAACTCTCAAACAAGAGAAGGCGAGTGAGAAGTGTGAATGCCACCTATCAAATACTGAATGTTCATTCATTGCATCTTGTGTCGTAAAACCTATTTCCTTATCAAACTACTTACTGTGTTTCACTTTTCTCTGTTAATTTGAGTAGATAAATGATTTGGAAGGCATTTTTTTTTTCCTTAAAGGCAAAAAAAAGAAGTCAGGTTGGAAAATTTTAAATCAGCCATGTTAGAGCTGATGAAACATCAACAGAAATTTCAACAACAACAATGATATAAAGAAATTCTATTGCACCAACTGGAACAACAATTTAAGATGGAGCCGAAACAGATTAGATACAAATCTCCAAGATCCAGACAGAAATTTCAGTATTACATGTGATACAAATATCCAGGGGTCAGGAAGAATGTTTAGTAAGAGATGAGGAATAAATTTTTGTTAGTCAAGAAGAAACTTTAGTAACCAATAGTAACTAAAGGTGTGAGGTGGAAAGACCACTCACATGTAAGTTAAAAATCTGTAGTATTGATTGATTAATTCTAATGGCATGTTGACTTGTCTAGGATTATTTTATGCCTAGAGGTTAGGGAATCACATTTATAGTACATTTGTGTTTATATTTTTTCTGTAGTTGTTAAAAGTTTTTTTATTTTTTGGTCATAGTCCTATCGATTATGAATAATTTTCAAGCGCAGGTATTTGACCCTTCGATGGGTTCCTAGCAGTTACAACTGTTCTGGGTCAGAGTGGACCTGTGAGTAATAACAATGAAAGAATCTTTTACATTATCTCCAGAACTGAAACCTCACCATCAGATGCAGTTTAGTGTCCTATGCTGGAGACCCTTTTTCGGAGGGGTCTTACCTCTCTGTACGGGATACAGTCTGTATATTCTAAGCCCTATCAATTGGGTAAATCTTTAGCAGTGAGGAGAAAAGTTCAGTTACAAATGAGATACAAATCCAATTTTAGTTTGAACTCATACAAAAATTTAATCCATTGAAATTTTCATTGTGTTTGTGTATCTGAGTATTTATCAAATTGTTCCTGAAAGAAATAAGGAAAATCTTTATTGAAATAAAACAAAAACAATTATTTTTTGACATAAATTCCATGTTTGCCTTTCTACTTGTGTGAATGGTGATTGATAACTTTAGACTATATTCTAATTGCAAAGAAATTGAAGCCATCTCAATGAATAAAGTTTTTGTCTTTTTCATATGCCCTGTTATAGCTGAGAATAATGACGATAAAACTGTTATTTTTTAATAAGCGTGTTTTAAAGTAAAATATGCAAATCAGCTAACCCTATTAGGTGAAAAACAATTACTACCTTTTATCAAGTTATAAAGCAGATTACACAATAACTTGTTTGTAAGAAGAAGCAGTTGTTTTATCAACACAATTTTATGGAGAACTCAGAACTGGACTAACAGACGGATAGATTGACTAAACATTTTTATATATATATATATATATATATATGATTGGTTGATTGTTTGTAATTGTTGTCAATGATAAAAAAGATGATTTGTTGGAGAAAATAAAAAGTGCTCAATATCAGAAGATAGAGCTACTACATAAGTATAAAAAGCATTCTTAAAATACAAACTAATCATGGCATAATGGTTATTGTCAGTGGAAATGGAGTCAGCAACCAGAGTTCAATTCCTGAATGAGGCTATTTTTATTTAACATAACACTAATACCTTTGGTAAAGGTATTAATCCAGCTATTTTCCCTGCAGCTATAGGTAAATTGTAGGGCAGGTTGGGTTCTTTAATCTTGGTTTGGCAACAAGTCTAAGAGAAGGAAAACTCTGAATTAAAACCAGTTGTACTCCACTTAAATATTGACCTTGTGCTGTTTCCTGTTTATGGTGGAGGGGTTGGGTAAATGCAACATAATTGGAGATCTTTTTAAATTGTCTATATTGTAAAATACCTATAGTGTGTGTGTCTTTGTGTTTATCCAATTTAACTGTATGTTCAGCACAGTTCAAGCACAAGTCTAGCTTGTTAACCACTACACTATGGCCATTACTACAATAGCATATTTGATCTTCATTGGGTACCTCTACTTATCACTTTGTGTCAGACTAAGCTAAATGAGGAAAATACTAATTTTAAAACAAAATTTCTTTAACAGGTGATCCTGCCAAGCTGACCACACCTTGTTTTCCTCCAGGAGTCACAGAGAAGTTGTCAAAAGGAGGAGTTAACTATATTGTCAGGTATGGGACTTTTTTGATTTTGATCTTTCATGTATTACGCTCTTATCAATGGAGCTTTGAATAGGCTAACAGTATCCCTGGCAGAGGGGTAAGGTCCCCTTCTTCCCTGCTAAAACAAAGGAGTGTCCTGCATATGTCACTAAACTGCATCTAGTGAGGCTCTAGTTTTGGAGACTTAGGGCATGTGAAGTGCTCCTTCTTTCATTACCATTACTCCCAGGTCCACTCTGACTCAGTGTGGTTATACTTGTTAAGGTAGTTTTCAACTAGCTTTTTGTTGTGGACCAGTAAAGGGTCTGGAAGAATAACACAACTCGGGTTTGCGTGGAACAAAGTATATTAACGAAGTATAATACAACATATGTACAAAGTGTTGGAAGTCAGTCCGACTGCCAAGTGTTCGCTGGGAATAAGTAGAGAGCCCGGTATTAATAGTCATGGAAGAGTTCATTACTGACCACAAGTTGGGTACCATAACACTTTTTCTCCAGGTATTTTGTTAAAGTACAAGTGGTCCAACCATACAGAAGGACTGACTTGGAAGAATTACCGTTTTATTTTTTCCAGTGTTCGGATTTCCATATGCTTGTTAGCCTGTTAATGCCTTTTCTATATATATCTTGACATTGATTTCAGTAGATGAGATATTGCTACCAAGGTATATAAACTTGCTATAGTAATATCCGTGTCCTACATTCTTTTTGGCTGCAGAAGCAATAAGCTTACTGTGATTAAATCTCTTGTTTGGTAGTGGGGAATTATTTTGCTTGTAAAAATCACAAATTTTTGCAATCTTTAAAACAGTAGAATAACATTATCATTCAGCTTATTTTTTCAATGATCTTTTTATTATTATCTTTTTTTAAATTTTTTATTGCTCAGTGCTCGTCCAAACCAAAATGGATTTGATCCCTGTTATTCAATTGCCCAAGGACTTGTAAAGAAAAATGTTCAGTTGGTTTCAGAATTGAAAGAACATCATATAATGGCATTTTCTTACTTTTATGATCGAGGTGTTGAATTTGGATTGATTGGTAAGATTATTTTCTTTACATTTTTATGTCAAAATATTGTAGGAAGTACAATACAATCATGAGACCATAGGCTAACAAAACAAATGTGTTTACAAACACACATAACTCGTCTTCTTCCCAAGTTTGCTCTGAATGTTTCATGGCTCTTTAGAGCCCTTTCTCTATGATTGGCCAGCTTCCATCTCTTCATTTATCTTCACCAGTTGCCTCATGTCACTCTTTTGTGTTGCCATCTATGGTCATAATCATTGTCTTCTATTAGTATTTCCAGTTCTAAATTTTTCTCTGTTGGAATATGGAATGACATAAATTAAAATGTAGATATTACTGTGTTACTTATCCAATGTTGTACCTGAAAATTAACAAAGTTTACATTTTAAAATCTTAATTAATTTCCCATTTTAAAAATTTTATTTATTTATTTATTTTCCAAACAACCACAATCATACACTATAACTGGTCCCTGCTTAACGATAGGGATATTAGAGATAATATATGTTAACACGTAGAAACAAATTCGATGCACTTCAGAAGATATCAGAAATGCCTACTCTAAAAAATGAATATGAGAACTTTGTCAATGCCCACATAGAAGTGGTAGCAGAATGCATACCATCTAAATGAAGAGCTAAACCTAGAGTCCCATGGGAGGCAATAGAACTTGAGGTAATTGGATGGAGATAAACGTTGATTTGTTTAAAGTGATGTAGGTTTGTGCAGAGCCAGCCTCACTCTCTCGTTCCGGCAAGCCTGATCCAGTGGAAAAACAAGGTCAAAGACCAAAGGGGATGCAGGAGCTGCCAGGAGGGGACAAATACACCAGCCATCTGCCTCCTTATTTTCTGTTGGGGTTTACTCCCTTACACCGTGGGTAGCTAGCTACTGATATACATCTCCCAGAATTGATGACATGACTTATTTACACATGCATACACATACATATTACTGAATGCAAACCGTCAAAGTAAATGGATTGAAGTTTATTATTCAAAGTGGAAGTAGATGAATAAGAGTCCATTTATTATTATATTATCATTATTATTATTATTAACAATATTATTATTATTATCATATTATCATTATTATTATATTATCATTATTATTTGCCTTTTTGACTGTTTAACTTTCCCGCCACTACTACAGTTGTATATTGACCTTCGACCCAAACATGCCATTCCAAAGTGATGCACCGGAAGTTATGGAAAGAAATTGCATAGGCGGGCTTGGCTGACAATATGGGACGAGGTAAAATCCCATGGTACAGTCATAGACTGATGCACCAGAAGAGAGTGACCTGTGAACTGCATGACAGTTATTTCCGCTTGATGACGATCAAACATGCCATTCCAAAGATATTGAGTGGGCGATTGAACTATTATATAACTTGGTGAAGACAGGAAGTCAGTGAGTTTAGAGACCAGAGATATTGGTGACAAGTTGTGGTTGAGAACACCACTACCCAGCAGAAGGGGCCCTTGGGACCCCCGAGTGAGTTTGGAGACCAGACCTGCTGGTGACAAGATGTGGTAGAGAAAGCCAGCATCCAGCGGAGTGGGCCCCTGAGCCTCCGGTTGAGCAGCCCTGGAGAGCGGGAAAGAGATGCTGATGGCCATAAGAGTGGGGGTCAATATATTGCAGTCTTTGTTCAGTCTCCAAATCCCTCTCACACACAACCCTTTCAAATAAAGTGAGAAGTATATTTTTTTAAAGAAGTCTTCGCTTGTCTTTATTATTGCGTCAATATGTATTCTGCGTGTATATGCGTATATATGCATATTTATTATATGGCTATACAACACTACTAATACTATTGATATGGTAATACGAAAAAAGTGATCGTTAGAATTCCAGACGCCTACTTACAATTAAAGAAACCTAACTTAAAAAAAAGTTGATGACATGTAAAAGAAATTATACTTGGATTATAGGTAAATAAATGTAAATTACAGTTAAATCTATCTGAATGCTATTGTTAAAAATATAATAAAATTAATTTGATATGGTTATTGCTAGTCTATTACAACAATAAAATAAAATAAATAGATGAATAAAAGTAATAAGTCATTACTTTTGGATTTTTTCTTTTTCTATTTTCTTTATAAATAAATAAATAAATAAATAAGTAAAACTCAGTTAATTGCACCGAATTTGTAATTAAATCAAATATGATATTGTTCATTTTCACTTGCTAGGGTTATACCGGAAAAATTTGCCGGTTAGTAAGTTACATTTGTTTGTAAACTAGAGGAATTTATGTATCAGCTTTAGATCTTGAATAATCAAAATATAATAAAATATTTGAACATAATTAAAACATATATGGTTTATTTCTAATTTTACTTGAATAAAATATATGATGCAAAGAATAAATATATAGATTAAAGAATAAATAAATAAAAATCTCTACTTCCCTTATTTACTTTAAATGTACCATTTTCGAGGAGCAATGAAAAGGACGTCTGTTCCCTTTGACGTTAGTGTTTATACATATCAGTCTCTATATATATAGACATATACATACACATAAAATTTTTTCTATATTCACACACATTTATACATACATACATATATATATATATATATATATATATATATATATATATAATATAAATTGATAACATGGTAATCCAAGAGGAAGGAGAGATTTATTTAGAAGCAAAGTCGACACTATTGTGTTTTTAATGAACCATCATTAGAACTGTGCGGGATGATATTATTGACGTTAAAATAAATGATGGATATTTAAAAGTACAAAATACAAAAACCCAGTGAAAATTTGTATAACAAGAAAAAGTTGGCTGTTTAATTAGTTAATCAGCATTTGTTTGTTTTTTAAATTACGTCATTTGACTTATTAGAAATATTGTATAGAATTTATGTTCTGTTTGTTTATCAAGAAAGATTTCGAATCAAAGGGAGGAAGAAAAAGAAAAGAAAAAGAAGAAAGACAAAAAGAGAAAGTATGAAATTATGATATATGAATTATATTAACTAAAGATGGAATATATTGTAGCTATTTAAAATGGATTTGCTCAAGTAAGAGAAATATTATTAAAAGCTGGACGAGTATTTACAGAATTTCAGAGTGAAATAACACCAGCCTCGAAAATTCGTCTTAGTCTTTTATTATGAATGTAAATGAGCATCTTTGCAGAATTGAAATCAAAGTTGTGATTAGATTGAGAAATGTGTTGAAATAGTGCATTGTTTAAGTTACCAATTCTTGTGTCTCTTTTTATGTTCTTTCAAGTGAATGTGAAGGTTCTGAGATGTAATAATATTTATCTCAGTATGTGTGTGTATGTATATATATATATATATATATACACACTAACTTTTTTAAGCAGAGTTTAACAGGTTTGAATTCAGAGTTTTCCGTCTCCTAGACTAGTTGCCTCACCAAGGCTGAAGAACCTAGTTTGCCCTATTATTTACCCATAGCTGGAGGGAGAATAATTGGATTCATACCTTTCCCAAGGGTATTAGTACTTTGTGAAATGCAATTAGTCAAGTCCAGGATTTGAACTCGTGTCGCCATGTCCAATTCCTGCGACAATAACCATTACACCACGGGCACCTCCTTTAGCATTATAAGGTATGGATCAAGGGTATGTAGAACAAGCCAGGGAAATGAGTCGTGCCCTCCCCTACACCTAGGTGTAGTAGCTATTAATAAGGAAGCCTTCAGGTCACTTTTGACTATAGTTGGCCATCTTATATAGATGCATATATCAATGTATAGTTGAATAGAATGAAATCAACTTGAACTTGTGGGTTTTCCAGGGAAGGAGATGGGAGAGAGATGAATCTCTAACATAGTTGGAGAAGAAGGACCCAAAATTAAATGTGTCCCAATACCCCTTGCCGGCCGACCCCACTCATGGCCATCAGAATTGTCTTGTGGTTTTTCTCATCTCCGACCTGGGGTATTACACATTTCTTTACGGACACACAAAACACAACCGAGAGGGTGGAAGAAAAGGAGAACAAACAAACAGGCTTGGGTTAGCTTGAAGTGTAAGAAAGGAGAAGTTTGTGACACTTTCTGTTAGCTAACACGAGCAAAAACTCTCACAAAGCCACTAGCAATGCTGACATCTTTTTGTGTTAGTTAACCCGGCCTCTGTGGGTCAACAGGTCCGAGCAGCTGCCTTTCTGACTTCTGTTGACTGGCCTTCTCTCTGCCTGACTCTCATCTCCTGACTGTTTTCTCCTGGGACCTTCTGCTGATTGTCCTTTTGCCCTCTCTCAGACCTTCCCTCATTCACTTCCAGTCTTGTGCACAGGCCATTTGTGTGGGTTTCACGCCAAAACAGACAAAGGGATCATCTGACTGGGACCCAAACACACCAACACAATGAATGCCAAATATCGTGTCACAAATGATAAAATCTCTGCAGAGATTTGTGGTAAAAGAAAACTAGTGAAATATTTTTGAACATTTAAAGAGATTCATTGCATTTCATCATTGACTTTCCTTCCATATAGATGATCATACCACAATGAAAGAAACCAGCAGTCCTTCCTTGAGATGGACATGGATTTATCTTTTCATTGAATGGTAACATATTGTAATAATCTTTTTGAGTCATTTCTGAAGCATCCAAGACAAAGTCCGAACTATTCAACATCAAGCTCCCTCATAACCAAGGCAAAAATCCATCTCCTTGAATTTTCGCTAATTACAGTGGTACATTTTGATGGTGTACTTAGCTTAATGTCTATTGTTGTCAAAAATAGAATCAGTTTCCTAAGTTCAAATCCTGAATGAAGCTGTTTGTTATTCTGATTGATCCAATACCCTTAGGAAAGGTATTAATCAATCTCTTCTTTCTCCAGATATTGATAAATAGTATGGTAGTTGTGATTCTTTAGGGTTAGTAAGAGAAGGAAAACTTTGAATTCAAACCAATTTTGTTCTGCTTAAAAATTAGTCTTGTGTCAGATCCTGCCCTTGGAGAAGTGATTGAGTTAATATAAATAGTAGAACTCATAAAAAATGGAGGGTGTCCCTGTGGTGTAATGGTTAAAGCAATGGTCTGCGAAATCGTAGCACGCGAGTTTGAACTCCAGTTGCGCTATTATGTTCACTTTTGGACAAATACCCTTGGGAAAGGTATCAACCCCCTTATACTCCCAGCTATGGGTTAAATAGCTACACCACTGTTCTTCTAGGAGAATGGCATTAAATATCCCACGAGGGTTGATATGCCATTAAACAAAGAAACCAAACCAAACCAATCATAAAAAATGGTACCTATCAAATGTTGTCCGCTATCTTAATGAAAGTGAAGAAGTTGAAGTATAAATGGGATGATCATAGGATTTAATTTATTCAGTTTTATCGGTTAAAATTTTTTTCCCTTTGTTAGTATTAAATTACTTTTATTTTATTTTTAGATCAAACTGGTGGTAATGTGACTGTTCAAAATTTTCTGGATGCAGCTAAAAAAGGTAAGTTTTTTTTTCTTTTTCTCATCAATTTAATTCTGGTTGATTCTAAATGAGTTTTTTACATTTGTGCAAAGGAATATTATTTGAAGGGCATAAAAAAAAAACCCTATGAAGTCAGGCATAGCAGAACATATATAAGAAGAAAGGAAGCCCATCTCCTCTTTTGATATGAAGCTAAATAATAATAATAAAGTGCATAAAGTGAAAAAAAAAATGAATTTATTGACCTAAAAAAACTTGTATAAATAGATCCACTGGTGATACTTATGCTTGACAGATACCTCCACCCTGTTATATTTTGACCTTTTGACCCAGCCAAAAATTCCATTCCAAGGTGATTCACCTGAAGGCCTTGACACATTGTAATGGCAGTTATGAGAGGAAATCGCGTGGGCGGAAATTGGCTGATGAAATGGGACAAGCTAAAAAATTCCCATGGTACACTCATAAACTGATGCACTGGAAGAGAGTGACCTCTGAACTGCATGACAGTTATTTCCGCTTGAGGACGATTAAACATTCGATTACAAAGATCGAGTGGGCGTCGAACGATTATATAACTCAGTTGAGTTCTAGACATTTGGAGATGAGATGTGGTAAGGAAAGCCACATCAGGCCGAAGGGGCCATTTGGGCCCTGATGAGTTGGGGTCCAGAGAAGATGCTGATAAGATGCAATAAAGAAAGCCATCCGCCAGCAGAGTGGGCCCTGGGCCTCCGGTTGAGCAGCCCTGGAGAACAAGAAAGACACAACGCTGATGGCCATAACTTTGGGGTCAAAATATTGCAGTTATGTTCGATCTCCAGCTCCCTCTCACAGTAAAACCCCACATAACCTTTTCGAACCCTTACAAATAAAGTGAGAGGTATAAATATTTTGTAAAGAAGTCTTCCTGCGTGCGTCTTTGTCACTGCGTCTTAATTATTGTGTCGTTGTGATGCTGCAGATGAGCATATAACACACCCTACAAGAGCTTTCTATAGCTAAAAAAGACATTATCAATATTCATGATGCATTGAGAAAATTAAGATCCATATGGTTCTCTGTAGTACATTGTGATAAAAGATCAACTTGCTTATTGATAGCAAAGAGTTGACCTCTTGGCATGTTTTATCTGTCAAATGCAATTTTTCCAAGAAGTACGTGTTTCAGCCGAATGTGTCTGATGTTGATGGTGAGGGGCCAAATGCAAATTAAGAACAGGTGAAAAGTTTACTAATTTGTCAGTTGGAAGATTGATTTTTGACTGGCAAATGTATAAACAAATTCAAAGACAGATGGTATTTAGAAGTGGAAAAAAGAGAAGCCCTGAACAGTATTACTAATGTGTGAAGACTGTATTTCAACCAATACAGATCTCTCACATGACCAAAAATAATGGACTTACCCAAAGGGTATATTAATCAAGAACTAAGCTGGTAGAGCAGAGGGCAGCAGCAGCAGCTGTAGTAAGCACCTTGTCTGTCTTCGTGTACGTTGAACTAAGGAGGATTCTCCTCAGAGACTTTGGATACATTTGTGTTGGCACCTCATGTCTCCGTGTTGAGTTATTTATTTATCATATTTACCCGACCCCCTCCGCTCGGGCAGGATACAAGGTCAATTTTTTAAGCGGAGTTTAACAGTTTCAATTCAGAGTTTTCCTTTTCTTAGACTAGTTGCCCCACCAAGGCTGAAGAACCTAGTCTGCCCTACTATTTACCCATAGCTGGAGGGAGAATAATTTGATTCATACCTTTCCCAAGGGTATTAGTGCTATGTGAAATGTAAAAGTTGGCTTATGGTAGGTATGTATGTATGTATATATATATATATATAGAGAGAGAGAGATGGGAATAGGGAGAGAGAGAAGTGAATAGACTGAAATAGATATTAACAGACTGAAATAAGTAAGTAAATAAAGTTGGCGACATTAGTCGAAGACGACCAGAAGGCTCCCTTTTCAATAGCTACTACACCGAGTACTCCTTTCCCTGAATTGCTTCACTTTACCCTTGATATGTACCTTATATTGCTGAGTGTTAAGCAAGGAGGTATCAAGTACCATACTTAAAGTCTTTGGTATGATGCGACCTGGGATTGAACCCAGGTCTCCTGGACCATTGGTGAACACTCTACCCACTAGACCAATGAGCCAGTATATTAAGATAGATACGAGCAAAGATAAATGGTTATGAACATTGACATAGATATGAAAAGACAGATAAATAAATAGGAACAGACTGAGATTGACATGGATATAAACAGATTGAAATAGACAGATTAAGATTGATGGATGTGAATTTTGGACAATTTTTATATAAAATTGGATCAAACTGTAGAAATCTTTTAAGTTGACTAGAAAAAAAAAATCTATAAAAAGAACCATGTCTGTGGTTTTAAGAAAAGAAAAAAACTTCTGCTTAAGTAAAGCTTCAGTTTTGCCTATAAGAAATGCAGCCCTTTCAATTTTTTAATAAATAGTTGATTTCTTTTTAACCAAATATAACAGGATTTTCAACTAGAATATTATAGAATCAAAATGGATATTATTGAATATTATTTATGTTGTGGTATCATCCCTATTTTTGATAAACAATGGACTCTTCCAATAAAGATATAAAAGTTGACTGTAATCCACTCAGAATTTATAGCAAATAGCTACACTGGTGACATGGTACTATTTGTTTGCTGTAATATATAACTTACATTTTTCTTTCTAAGTACGTGTTTGTCTTATTTATTTTATGCTCTTTTCCGAGGACATATCAATTTATTTCCAAACTCTACAGTATTTAAACTCTCTAACCAAAAATAGGAATATGGAACTGTCCAAAAATAAGTACACCGCATATATATCATTAGGTGTTATTTATTACCAAACTCTACAGCACTGAAAATCTGCCACCAAAGATATGAATATGTAGCAGTCCAAAAATAAGTACACCCCTTATATATATTATTAGGTATTATTTATTACCAAACTGTACAGCATTGAAGCTCTCTTACCAAAAATAGGAATATGGAACTGTCTAAAAATAAGTATACACCTAAAATTCTATAAAGTAAATATATTTTGTATTGTTTGATAATAAATAATACTCACTAATATCTGTTTTGATTGTATAATGTTCCACATGAAATAATAAAATCCTGGTATATTTGGTTAAGAACAATAATTCCCAATGTGGGGCATATGGTAATATTTTGGTAGGGCTTTTTAGAGACCAAATTAATTTTAAGCTTCTTTCACGTGAATTGCAGTAAAATTTTGAATATATTTGAATTAAATGTTACTAGGGTGGACATCAGAATTTCAGAAATACCAAAGTGGGACATGGCCCAAAATTGGTTGGGAACCACTAGTTTATAAGAAAATTAACTTTTTCTAAAAATATTGTTGGGAGTGTACTTATTTTATGGGTGATAGTGTATATCATATGAATAATCTAGAATAATTTGATATTAATTTATATTTTTCTATTGTGCAGTGTGCGGTCAACCTCAAACTGTTCATTCTTATCTATGTATGGATTTGGTATATATCTACTCAATTTTGCATGATGGATACACATTACCAAATGAAAAGATAGTACAGGTATGTATTTATATGCATTGCTATGTATGTTTTCCACTCATAAAACATTATATATATATATATAGCAACAATAATTACTTAGTGAGTCAGGAACTAACCTACTATAGTTTCGCCTCAGCGGCTCATCAGGATACCTAATCCCGACTAGGTACGCTGATAAGCTGCTTAGGTGAAACTATAGTAGGTTAGTTCCTGACTCACTAAGTAATTATCGTTACTATTTTGCTCTACTTAGTATTGAGCACTTTTTTGCAATTGTAGCTTAGCACCCCTAACGGTGTTTTTTTTCTTTTGACTAACCAATTGTGTGTCTTTTGATTTTTTTTTTTTTTTTCAATTAGTATGACAAGGTTGGCCTTTTCTTTTTTCCCAATATATATATATTCTTTTTCCAATATATATTTTTCCCCTTGACAGTGATTCATTGTATATTTTCATCTTCAAATCACTTGCCAGTTTTTTTCTTACCATAAGGGCTATTATTTAATCTATCTATATATATATATATATATATATAATCTCATCATCATTAAGTCATGCTGACAGCATGCATTCCTTTAACTTTCTCTCATCATGTGTCTCTATCAGACATCACAAAATTTGTAAGCAGCTGATAAGTATAAGTTTATGATGGTCAATCAATACTGGTGTGGCCATGCATGTGAGTCCATGGGAGAATGTTGCTTATGAGTTTGTCCTTGCTTCACCAGCATATCTTGCTCATCTTACTAAGATATTTTGTGAGATGGGAGGTAAGTGGCTGTACAGCTGCCATTTTGTTGGGTACTGCTTCCAGGATAGAATTTTTTTGTTTTAGAGGTTTACTCCTCTTGGTGAACATGGCTGTAAAGGTTAGAAATATGAGCCCTATACCTTGTTAGAGGGGTAACCTGTATTTGGTCTGAGACTATTTATTCTTGGCATATTCACATCTAACCCTTCTATCTGAAGGTCATTTCCCTGTCACTTGATACCATAGATAGGACTGTATCAGGTATTACCACTCCAGGTGAGACTGGACTCATAGATAGGACCATATCAGGTACTACCAAGTGAGAGTGGACCTTGCAGTAATGGCAATTTTAGTGACTCTACACTCTCCAGAGCTTAAGCCTCACCACCAAGTGTAAGTTTGGTTTGGTTTCTTTGTTTAATGGCATATCAACCTTTTGTGGGTTATTTAAAGCCAAAGCCATTCTTGTAGAAGAATAGTAGTGGTACTATTTAATCCTTAGCAGGGGAGGATAAGGAAATTAATATCTTTCCTAAGGGTATTAGTCAGAAAGTGAATGCAATAATGCGACTGGAGTTTGAACTTGCTTACTATGATGTTGTAATCCTGCGTATCAGTCAGCGTGCCATGGCGACTTCCCCCAAGATACATGTTTGTGCCTTATATATAAGAGAAGGCCATAATTGTTAAACTATGGTGTTTTGAGTGGGACATGAAACCACATCTAATGGTGATGCTCTAGTTCTGGAGATCTTGGTCATGTGGAGTCACTCCTTTGTTGCCATTTCTCCCAGCTCCACTCTCTTCTGGAGTGGTAGTACTTTTAAGAGTCTCTTGATTTTGAACTATAGTAATACATTGGCTCTTAGGATATTAAGCATGAATTGTTAACCATATTTACCCAACCCCTCTGCTCGGGCAGGATATGACACAAGGTCAATTTTTAAGCAGAGTTTAACAGGTTTGAATTCAGAGTTTTCCGTCTCCTAGACTAGTTGCCTCACCAAGGCTGAAGAACCTAGTCTGCCCTACTATTTACCCATATCTGGAGGGAGAATAATTTGATTCATACCTTTCCCAAGGGTATTAGTGCCATGTGAAATGCAATCAGCCTCGTCTAGGATTTGAACTCGTGTCGCCGTGTCCATTCCCTATGACGATAACCATTACACCACAGACAGCATGAATTGTTAACCTGTGCAAAATGATTGTAAAGGTTTTTGTACTGCATTATAATTGGAGGCCATAATCGTTAAACTGAGTTCGGCATAAAATAATCCAGTAGGGGTTGACATGCCATAAAACCAACCAACCAACCAACCAACCAACAAGATGATGGGAATATAGGTCAAAATCAGTAATAAAAATGATGGTGAGCTGACAGTTCATTTTTTTTGTTTGCTTCTAAAATACTAAATTTTCCAAATATTGATTAAAAGAATACACATGTTTATATGAATTTCTTTTCTTCTTTTGACAGTTGACCAAAAAAGTAAAAGGAATTGAAATCAGCTGGGCGTTGGGAGCTGTATTTGACCTTTTCGCCAAAATGAAGATGTAATGTTGTGAAAATTTAAGTTGAGCAAAAAAAAAAAATATAAGGGTGGATCATTAAGTCTGTAACCTGATAAATTGTTGGTCATGAAATTTTGATGAGAAACTATCACTATATGATATTCTCCAATGAATTAAGAGCATTGTTAAAGAAAAAAATTATTTAAAAAAAAAACAAATATTTGTTGTTTAAATTAAATGCTTTATTCATCATTAGGTTACAAACTTTCTGTGTGTGTGTATGTGTGTGTGTGTGTATATATATATATATATATATATATATATAGAAAGAGAGAGAGAGAGAGAGAGAGAGAATGTATATGAGTGTTGATCAATAAGTCTGTAGACTGACATATAGATATTAGCTGAATTTTGATCTGAAAATTTCACTGTATAATGTTTGGTCAGTGTAATTAATAATCAACACTGAAGTGCATTGACAAGGAAATAGATTTTGTTGAAAGAAATATTTCTTTGTTATAAGGCTACACACTTGTTATTCCTCCCTCATGGACTCTTTCTCTTTCTCCCTCTCAATATATATATATATATATAGGCTACTGAATTATTGTTGTATGTATATATGTATGTAGATTATTGTTGATATAGTTATTATACAGGGTGTTTCACAAAATTTGATATCATTTGGGATGTACGGGGTGATTCCGAAATATTGATACCATTTTGCAATCAAATGACTTGATCAATTTTCATTCAAATCAGCTCAAATTTTAACAGCATTTGTAGAAACAATTCAAAATTCTATGTTTTATGTTTTTTCCCCAAATATAGAAATGTTATTCACTGGAACAAAAAAAATGCATTTAAACATTAAACATAAAATTTTGAGTTATTTCTATAAATGCTGTTTAAATTTGAGATCGTTTGAATGAAAATTGGTCAAGATATTAGATTACAAAATGATATCAGTTTTTCCGAAACAGCCTGTATTTACTTATTTAAAAAAGAAAATTCTAAAGTTGTTGGTACTTAAATAACATTTTTTTCTTCATTCTTCTCTAACCAATTATGGGATTGAATTGGATTACTGTTTTTCAAACTATTATAATATCAATTCACTGACTTATTTATATAAAATATTTTTTTAATGAAATTAATCTTCCTGATGTCAAAAATGCTTAAAAATTTATATACCTGTTGTATACATCACTTGGCAAAATTTATGGAATCACAACTTAGAGGATGTTTGCCCGCCTTTTTCTTTTTTTCATTTCATGACCAAGTGACTTGAAAATTACTGTCTCCTTGATCCTAGAAAACATGCTAATAATTTAGATGAGGCATTCAACAAAAATTGTTTTGTGCCATATTTATGATTTTGTTTATTACAAAGTGAAAAGAAGTGGATGAATATCCTGGAAGTGTGGAGGTTGTATAATTTTTGCTCTGAGTTGAATATATATATATATATATATATATATATATATATATATGCATCCACCCACATAAGAACCTAAGAGATAAAAGTAATCAAAGATAAAACATGTGGATAATTAGTATTTAATTAACAAAGCAGTTTCCTTTTTTATCTTAAATATTTCAATGTATATTTACATCATCTTTAGTTAATATAAATAAGCAGTAAAATATGAAAAAATATTTGAAAGGAAAAATCTGAACAATGATGGAAAGAAGCCTTGAAAAAAATGTGAAACTCGTCATTTTTTTTTTGTGTGTATCAAATTTTAATGACTAATATCGTCCGTTATAATTATTCATCCAATCCTTCTGGATTAATTTGTAAAGCCAAAAACAACTGGTTTGAATTTCAGAGTATTCCTTCTCCTAGACTGGTTGTCTAACTAAAGCTATCCTACTATTTACCCATAACTGAAGGAAGATTGATTTTAGACTTGTACCTTTCCCAAGGGTATTAGTCCAAAGTAAGGCATAAACAATGATAATAACTGTTATATAAAGCATACTATGTCAGCCATTCTTGACTATCTTTTGGCCACAGCCTCTTTGAGGGTTCTTTTTAGGGGTCAGTTCCCCCCCACATAAATTCATTTATTCTTAAACCCCATGAAAATTTGAACATTCCAAAATATTAGAGAAAACTTATAAAAAAAAAAAAGAAAACTGCATAAAATTTCCTTATATCATCTGATACTATCTGGGACTATTTTTTGACTTTTACTGCTGGAAATTGTAAGCATACCAGTTGGCCTAGGCCTATCCTTAGCCAACTATTTATACCCACTAAGTTTGTATGGTTCAACCCCCTTATATTTGGCTAAAATTTAGGTCTCAGAAGGTTGCATGACACACGAGTACATATGGTGAACATCTATTCGATTCTTCGAACAAAAGATTTTTTTACCAAGTTTTATGATATTGGGCTACATATTAGGCAGTCAGAAATCAGCCTTCTGTTCTTGGATTTTGTCAAAGAAATTATCTTTCTAAATTTACTCAACCAGATATGAATAAGAATTCTCATTGTTTCTAGTCTCATTGGCAGGACTTAGAATATGCTGACTGTATCCCCTGCTGAAGGGAGTAAGACCCCACCCACCCAAAAAAAAGGGCAGTTGTAGCTATGACACTGAAGTGCATCTGGTGGTGAGGCTTTAATTCTGGAGAGCATGGAGTACTACTTCATTCCCATTACTTCCAGGTCCACTCTGACTGGGAGTGGTAGTATGTTAGGATCCATTATGTTAGTCAAACGAATCTGTTTAAAAATGATTAATATTAGATGGAATACATGAAACCATACAACTGTTTGTAAATTATTAGTATTAGATAGGAATACTTAAAACCATATAACTCTTTTCAAATTATTAGTATTAGATAGGAATACTTGATATCATATAAGTGTATGCAAAAATTCTTAAAAACCAATTACATAAAAATAAAAATGTACAATGTATACAATTCCCTAAATTGTAGGCATAAAATACCCCTAGATGGATTGACATGGCATTAAAATTGATCAATCAATCTCATTGGTTCATGCATTATAACAAAACTATTTACGATATCTCATTGCCATATCATCATAACCATTTGTTGAGTAGGGCCAGTTTGGCATCATTTCAAGTGAAGGATGAGGGTATTGATTTATTTATTTATTTTTTACAAAAAAAAAAGACTAAAAAAATGTTTTTGGCTTCTCATCACATACTTTTCTGTCTTTAGGTCTTTTTCTTTTCATGTCAGGAATCCAAATAGGGTGATGGGGCATATGGTTCCTGTTGAGAATGGCTTCTTCTACTGTTAAATTGTTTGCTAATTGAGGGTTGTGAATTGTAAAAATTTGATAATGTTGAATACTTTAATACATTAAGTGTGTTGGTTTTATTTTTTTTGCATGCATGCACACATACACACACACAAACAAATATATATATATATACACACATATATATACATATATATTTTCTTTAAGAAAAAACAACGTAACCAATCACAAAGGATTATGAATTTATTTCCATCCTGTTACGCATTTTTGAAATTTCCAAAAACACGAAAAAAAATGAACAGGACTTCTTCAGATCTTTTTGATTATCAAAAAGATCTGAAGAAGTCCTGTTCAGGATGGAAATAAATTTATAATCCTTTGTGATTGGTTTCGTTGTTTTTTCTTAAAGAAATTATTGCTCTGTATTATTGGTACATTGAGCTCTTTACCAGGAAAATTTAAATATTCATTCATGAATAATTTCTTGTCCTGATGGAATTACTCCTAACTCCGGTTTAACTGGACTAAGTATACTATATATATATATATATATAAAGTTTTGTATTGTAATGTAAGTGGCTGATAACTGTTAATTCAATTTCTTTCCTCAAAATTGCTTGTCCACAATGCTGAACATCTTTAGACCAAAGTTCCAAACTGCTACTCATTAGCAATGTTGGATAGCAGAGTCTCCTAAAACGTCCCGATGTCAATTCTATACACTCAACTTTTTGTACATCCAGGCACTTTAAACTCAGTCTGTCAATTTCTGCACTCAATAAAACCGTGCCTCTCACAGCACACTTAAGTTATCTTTTCTTTAACTTTAAGAGGATATCTTTAATCCAGGCTGGCCGGACACAACCAGGTTCTCATATATATATATATATATATATATATATATATATATATAATGATTTTATTTAATACAATATCAAGCAAAATGGTCAAAAATAAGACTTTTAAACCTGAAGTCAGTTTTAAAATTGTTCTATTTCCTGTGAATTGATTTGGTATGAGCATTTTCAAAAGTTATATTTGAAAATTCTTGTATGGTGAAGTGCAAAATTTCACACAGGAAATAAAACAATTTTAACAATGTCAGGTTTTCAAGTCTTTTATCTTACAAATATATATATATATATATATAATCTCCACACATTACCTTGACCAACACATATACTTATATTGTATTGCATATATACATCTAGATTGTCTCATTGTTTGATACCTATGTGTGAACTCGTTTAAATGCATTTTTGCATCCTAAACAGTGTTGATTTGTTTTGTCTTCACCTTCAAAGGAATGGCATCGGGGGGGGGGGAAAGAAGGATCCTTAAAACCATTACAATTTCTTGACCCCATCTAATCTTGTTGATCTGACTGGGTTGAAAAGGTCACCACATAAATCATTTTGAGTTTTATTATTTTTACTTTTATTTTCACTCTGTTGGTGTGAAGAGAAACTTGAGTCATCCAAATTTACTTATTGATTAAGGGTAGGATACAACTTTAGTCCACATTACTTAAAAATTTTGAATCCTATGTGATATACCTGCCAAAAGTGCCTCTTGTTTCATACAACTCGCCCCTAAAATGAAAAAATTGAAAAATACTTTATTACTTTTAAAACTGTAGTAAAAAAATTGATTTTAGAAGTATCAATGAATAAAAAAGAATATTTCTTCTAAACACACTTGGGTGATATACCCGCCTCTCCTTTATGACACCAATCATGTATAGTAGTTTTGTAATTGTGAAACTCCAATGAATATTTTTAATTTGCAAGCTTTTTTATTTTAGGGTCAAAAGTGCATTCCAACCATTAAATTTGTTACCAAATATGCCATACCTAAAGGGTTAAAAACTTTCTTGAATAATTTGAATATGTTGTATCAGGAAGAGATACACAGTGAAATAGAATTAACTATCTATTAACTGAAGTGGTACAGTTCAACAAATATTACAAGTCTCATGTGATTGGTGTTACATCTGAAGTTGGTCTTATACAGACAGAGATCAAGAAACACGTCTTTTATTCCTTCGAGATACCAGAAGTCACGTGGTACGAGCCACTATACAACAGAATATGAAAAAACTTTTTATGAAGCAAAAACTTCCCAAAAGCAAAACTTGTCTCAAAACAGTAGGGCCATTTAAAATGGCTTGACCTAAACATTGAAATGTCATTTTCGTTCTTGACATTAGAATTTGATGCCTCAAGAAAGTTGTAGCATAGTCACCAATGACTGCTATGTTGTTGATGGATAATTGTTAGATGAGGGAGGAGAAACACAAAAATACAACTTGCTTCAAGTGTTTGGATCTCTGTTGCTTTATTTTCTCTGTTCACTTTCTGAGGCTGTGGAAGCAGCAGAAAATGAATGATAGATACAATGTGGTTCCTCATTCTTGTAGAAACTGACGCTTTACCATATTTTTTAATTGTTTTTCTTCTATTAACATGAACTCTTGGTTCCTCATATCCTATCCACCAAAAGAGGTTGAATCAAGAAATACCAGTGTCTTTTATTGGGGATTGTAGAACATTCAACCCCGATTTCTGCCTCATGTGGGTAACATTGTCTCATCATCAAGTCCGGTGACCTTATCAAGTCCTAGTTAACTGTTCTTTTCAGTCTAGGTGGTATGTCAAGCATTGCTACACCTCGACTACTGGATGAGATATTGAACTTTGTCAATTTGTCTTTCTTCAAACTGTTGGTTTCTTTTAATGATTTATCAATTTACACTCTGCTCCCATTTGCTTACAATATTACAGGGTTCTTCTACCCCTTGAAAGGTCTTATTTTTCATTTTGTCATTGTGGTATAGTGGCTTTTACCACATTACTCCCGGTATCACAGAAGTATAAAAGATGCGGTGTCTCTTAAGACAGAGACAGAAGAGCTCTGAAGGACATTTGTCAGTAGAAGACCAACTTCAGATATAACATCTACAGTGAGAGATTTATAATACTAGTCGGACTGTACCACTTGAGTTGATAAATAATTAACTCTGTTTCACTGTGTATCGTTTCTTTACCACGATACAACAATCATTTAGATACCCTCCATGGGAGCTAGTATAGAAGCAGACCATTACTAGACCATGTGGCGGGTTATACTTGATTACATGGAATCAAGTAGCAACCTTCAAGACTTAACCTAACCTTAAAAATTGTGATAAGTATAAGATCAATATTGCTCTTTCCTTTTTTGTGTTATATCCTAGCATTGTTGTGAACAAAAAACTTGAAGCTGGGATTGAATCCTTTTTTGTGGCTGCAAAAACTGCTCTTTAAACAAATAAGTTGCCATCTCAGTTTTGCTGTGGTTTATTAATGTTTTTAGAAACTCAAGTTTCATAATGCTTTAAAAAATAACAATAAACTGTCATATGATTTACAAATATGTTATACATTACATTATGTAATAAGTTGTTGATTTTTTTGGTGACATTTCTAGTGATAATTGGTCATTGTTTACAGAAGTGACACAATAAGAAAAAAATTTTTAATGATCAGTTCAAAATGTAAAATTAATAACACTGTATCATGAATGATATGGTGATGCTGTGATAATTTTAGTCGACAAGTTAGTGACTAAAAATACAATAGTTTTTACAATCTGATGCCCTTCCTTGGTACATGTTTTTTTTTTTGTTTTTTTTTCAAAAGAAATTGACTTGTATTATTATAAAGAGAAAACTTTCTCTTGTGAAAATTGTTGTTTTTTTAAACTGAAGTTGATTACCTGTTGTTTTTTTTAAAATACAAATATGATACTAATTTCCTTAGTCTCTGAGAATGAATAGTACTATGTTGAATCAAAAGTTTTGCAATATTTTGGTAATATGAGGCACAATTTGGCAGCTCTGGATGCTTTTGTCCCCAAAGTAATGAAAATGGTTAACTACACTAGGCTGTGAAATGCTGAGCTCACCTGATACTCTTCAAGTGCTACTCACTGGATTTGCCTCTATGACTTGGAACATGGCTTTAGAATTCATGATTTTAGGCCTACAAGATGTTGTATGATCATCAAGGTGTTTGCAACATGGGCAAAATATCTTGAACCATCTCTGATGCCTTCATCTTTTGCATAAGAAATATTTTGGGTTACTTCCAAACTGTTATGAACCAGTTTTAACTTGTAAAGCATAAGTTCCCAAATTAGATTATGTTGCATAATCATCTCTGCTACTTGTTAAGCAATGTACAACATGTTAGCGTACCAACTACCACAATACTTCTTATCACAGCTTGAATTGCTTTGGTTGCATCATATATGTGCCACAAACTATCATGTACTATAATATTGTAAAACTTTTGACTCATCTTTTGTATTTTCTCTTTTTACAGTAAAGTCTTATTTTGAAATTTTTTGTTTAATAACCCCCACCACACAAAAAAAAATCCCCCAAAACAAAATCAAAACCCTCCAAAAATAACTATTTTTAAATGACATAATTAGAGTAAATTTTACATCTTTTTTTTTTGCCAGAATTTTATTTATTAATTTTTGTTGTTGTGATCAAGGCAAGTGATTGATAATTACCAAGATTATTTTGTAGAATTTGATTCCATGTGTACAGATATCAAAACTAGTAAAAGTGACTTTTTGCAATATGATAAACTGAAAGATAAAAATATTTATTAAATGGTGCTATATCTCTCTCTTTGTCTGTACTTCATGCACACAGAGGAGAAGGAAACAAACAATTCTATAATAGAGACAGGAATTATAATGATAGCCAGTTTTTTTTCAAAGACGTTGTACTTGGTAAAAATTTGAGTTAGTATATATTTTTGTGCTTATTAGCGAATTGTCATTTTTCTTGAATGAAATATAATTTGCAAATTTATATTAAAAGATTCAATTTTTGTATGTGTGTTATCATAACAGTGGAATAAATATTAGTAATAAGATTTTTGTTAACATAATAACATCAAATTCAATATGCATTTTGATATTGGATTTGCATAAATACCCCCCTGGTCATTATAATTTATCACAGAAGATAAAAGACGAAATTTAAATACTAGAATAATTCTCATTTATTTATAGTTAATTTTGATATAAATTCTATGGATAAGAGATATGTTTCAACATCAACTTAATGGCTATTAAAGGTGGCTTTTAAGCAAGTGATTAAGAAAAAAATTGGATGAAAGAAATGTGAGTTATCTATGCACTTATAAGAATGAAAGACAAACCTAAAATTTTAAGGAAGAATTCTTTTTTTTTTTTTATATATATTAACAATATGATAAACTCTATGTAATTTGTTTGTTCATGAATTAGGGCAATACAAACTGATTTCATTTATTTATCTATTTTATTTAGATTTATAGTTTAACATTTACATAAATCTATTTTCATTTAGTCCAAGTTAAAAAATGAGGTAGGGGTTACCTGAAGCCAAACTTTTTTAGACCTTATATATATGATGAAGGTTCTATTGGGTTGGAGAAAATGTTTTGGTAAACTTCAATTTGATTTCTGAAATTAAATTTATATTTTCTTATTCTCCAATGATACTCAGATTGGAAAAATAAGATCTTAAAAAGGTTTGTCTTTGGGTTCTCCTTAGAACACTTTTAACCTGGATTAATTTGTTGAGGTAGTTTGATGTGAATTTTGAACAGTGGTGCTATTTTATTTTTTTGCCTGATTGATGAAAACTTTCTGAATTTCTTTTCATTTTATTATTTCATACATTTTTGGGACTGGTATCTTTATCTTTGTTATTTTTTATCAATGTTTTGGTTAATGTGTTCTTTTTTATTTCTAATTTGTGTATTAAATTTGGGAGTCTTTGATAAGTCAGGTTGTACTTTTTCCTTTGCCTGTATCTTCTCATTCTGTTCCTTCAGTACTCCTCCAAAGTTTAAGTCAGGTATTGGCAGTCTTCATGATGAAACAGGCCACATGAGACATGGCTTATCATTCGGCAAGCTGCATTGCTAAAAATGATTAACACTTAGTTCTGCTTGCCCAGTCGGCTGGGGCTGTAGAATACACCAACTGCACTTATGCTAAGGGGTAAGAGTGTCCTGGATATGACACTAAACAATCTGATGGTGAGGTTCCAGTGATGCTAGAGCTTTGGGGAATGCGGACCACCCCATCATTGCCATCACTCCAAAGTCCACTCTGGCCTGGAGTGATAGCACCTGATAGGGTCCTATCTATGGGTTAAATAGAACTAAACTGCATAGCTTGATATAGAACTGTTTTGATATTTAAACTGCTAAATTGAATGGTTTGAATTAGAACTGTTTGACTAAACTTAATAGCTTGAAATGGAAACGTTTTTGACAATTAAACTATGTACTTATGCTAAACTAAATTATTTGAAATAGAACTGTTCATTTATATAAAAATGGTTTTGGCATTAAATAACCCACAAAGGTTGATATACCATAAAAACCCAAACAAACAATCATAGTCCTGCTATGATACTTTACAGAATAATTCAAAGAGAAAAATGAAAACTTAAAAAATCAATGTATTCAATGTTTTAAAGAAAAAGTTAAATATTTTCCAAATCTGTGAATCAAAATTTTATCAAAACTATTTTCTTTTAATTACAGGTGAATATTTAACAATATTTCAATGAGTTTCATCTGTCACTTTTAAACGGAAAATAATGTTCAGTCAAAATTACATAATAAAAATGTATATAAAAGTAGTAAAATTAGTTTCTAATTTATTTATTTGACTCTGCAAAGAAAGTGAACAAGACAAAGAAAATTTCAGCAAATGTTATTTTCCTCATGAAATTAGAAAGCCCCACAGACTGCATATGATCCGTGGGTCACATGTGACCTGCGGGTTTTAGTTGGCCCACGACTGGTTAAATGTTATACAAGTTTGGATTAGTTTCATATGTGAAAAACTATTTTTCTTTGCAATCCTCTCTTTTATATTTCTTTCATTCATCTCCCCATGTATATATATATATATATATATATATATACACTCACATACATACACATACATACATACATATATATATATATATATGGCGCCTTGGGTGGTGTAATGGTTAGCAAACTAGATTATCAAACCTTTGCAAGTGCGTTCGAGTCTCATTGGGTTCCCATGCGTATGGCTTTGTGCCAGATCTGAACAAAATGCTTTGTCAATTACTATATATATATATATATATATATATATATATATATATATATATATATATATATATATATATATATATGGGTAATTTCTGTGGTATAACAACTAAAGTATTGGACTTCAAACTTGATGTAAGAAAGTTCAAATTCCCATTGTACTATTATGCTCATTTTTGGACTAATACCCTTGGGAAAGACATGAACTCTTTTATTCCTCCAGCTGGAGGTTAAATAGTATCACTGCTGTTCTTCTATAAGGATGGCTCTGGCATTAAATAACCCATGATGGTTGATATGTCATTAAACAAAGAAACCAAAGTTAACTTTTATCTTCCTCTTTTGATCTTTTTATAGCCAGCAACCCTACCTCTGTATGTCGTTTTTTTCTACTCTTTATCTTCTCTCTTTCTGTCTCTCTGTCTCTCTATATATATATATGAAGTTTGGATAGCATAGACATGGTCAGTGGAGCTTTGTTGACTGTCAGTTTTTCACCTAAGCAATCATTAGTCCATTGATCACATAGGCATGAAATTGACAGTCCCTTTGTGTTGTTGACTTTGTCTACACTATACTAACTGAGATATATATGCTCTATCACTGATAATGAACACTATTTATAAATATAGCAAACTAAATATATATATATATATATATATATATATATATATATATACAACAAGTATAAAATAAAACAATAATAAAACAGTGTAAAAACTCCTGACTTAATTTTAAACATGAAACCCTACTTCATTACTTTTCTTCTATCAATGAATCCATCCCAATCTCTCTTCACTCAACAACTGATCCAGATCCCTTTTATTCTTTAACTGACTTGTTTCATTTCTTGCCTTTTACTCAAAATGGAGAGGGTGAATGAGTGGCTAACATATTGGACCACGACATTGTAGTAAGTGAGCTCAATCTTCAGTCACGCCATTATTATGTTCATTTTCAAATCAATACCCTTGGGAAAGGTATGAAATCCCTTTTCCCCACTAGCTATGGGTTAAATAGTACCCCTACTGACCTTCTTCATGGATGGTTTTAGCATTAAGTAACCCATGAAAGTTGATATGCCATTAAACAAAGAAACCAAACCAAACCAAACCAAACCAAAATCGTGAGAGAATATATTTTTGGCATATTGAAAATGTAAAACTTTAAAATTTGAATTTAAAATTCAAAGAATTTCAATTAAAGTTTGTCAATAGGAGCTAAACTCATACACGCATCAACTTTCAAGTTATATATATATATATATATATATATATATATATCTCATTATAAAAAAACGTAAGTTAAAGAATTATTGTTTTATTTTTTTCACAAAACTGATTCAATAGAACATTGTTGTTTATGTTTCATTTTTCTAAAATTTTATTTTTTCATGTGGAGAAATCATTTCTTGGTTAAAAAGACCCCCCCCCAAAAAAAAAACTTTTTGTAATTATTTCTTGTCTGGTTTGCTCAGCTGTTTCAATCAGAAATTGTGTATAAAAAAATTGCAGAATTCAGTATCAATTTTTTTTTCTTATCCTGGATACATCTCATTAATGATGAGCAGTGACTTGATCCAGTTAATCCATGACATTTTGATTAATTAATCTGCATTTTGGATAATCTCTTCATTATCTTAATATCTCAAATTGTGAACAAAAACAAAAATTCAATGTAAACTTGTATAAAAATGAGATATTTGTAAAAATATTTTAATTTTAAGCCATAATTAAGAAATAACAAATTTGACTGTGGTAAAGAAAGAGATGTTGATATGAAGTAGATGTTTTTTTTTTATAGTTACTAGATTTATTTTGGTTCAGTGCAGTACTTGAAGTGGTGCTCTCATTTAAGATTGGACTCATATTAATTAATTTGTGAGATGAGCTTGTTTAACTGATAGGATCCTTTTTTTTTTTTAAATCATATAAATGCATATTATTGGATCTGTATTCTAAGAATCTGATTATTCTGTTTGGTTGTTTCTATATCACAGTAAAGATAGCACATTGTAGTGGGACTTTCGTTAGCACATTAGCATTAAAATAAAAAAACATCTAACTCGGTTGGCAAGAATCATTTATTGTTTGAATTTGTGTTCATCCTTTTCAATATAATTTCCCAAGGAAGATGATCATTAAATGCTAATTATAAAATACTTCCCCTTATTTACAATTTTGATGTACATTCCCTAAATAAGATGTGTGACTTGTTAAGCTTAATTGTTGTTAAAGGCAACATTGCTGCAAGTGATTAAAACTTAGAAAAAAAAAAACTGTTGATGAAATACGAAATAAATCAGGCATGTAAGAATTATATGGCTGATTTACCTTCTATTTTGTCTTCAGACAGATTTCCTTATGTTAAAATAGGAAGCAATAGAGGAATAAGAAATGTCTGTTGGAAGATGAAATTTGACTAGTCTCTTTGTGTGGAGGAGTTTAGGTGTGGTCACTCTAACATAGATAGTTTTTAAGTTGATCCCTTAGTGGATGTAACTCTGTTACTATTTGTGAAAATCCTGTCTCTCTCTCTGGACTTTCCTGTTCATATATATATATATATATATATATATATATATATATTAGAGTAATTTAGACACTGAGTCAATGATGCTTAGTGATTGTCAGTTTCTTGGCTCTGGTATCTTCAGATCTGGTCCGATGATCGTATTGGTGAGAAACTGACAGTCACTATGTGCCATTGACTCTGTCTATACTACTCTAATTTATATATATATATATATATATATATATATATTTGTATTATTCAGTCCAGATAAACTGGAGTCTGGAATAATTCCGTCAGGACAAATTCAATCTGCTATGAACATTTTAAAATTTTTCTGGTAAAGAGCTCAATGTAACTAACATCACAGAGCAATAATTTCTTTTTGAAAAACAAAAATCGGTCACATTAGGATTATAAATTTATTTCCATCCTGTTATGGGTATTGATAAATATCAATAACACCAAAAAAAACAAAAACAGGTTTTTCAGATCCCATGGATAAATTAAGTAATTTATGATAATAAATAATATAATTATAATAATAAATATAATAATCAGAATGATTTAATTTATCCATTGGATCTGAAGAAGTCCTGTTTTTTGGGCGTTATTGATATTTATCAATACCCATAACAGGATGGAAATAAATTTATAATCCTTATGTGACCAATTTTTGTTTTTCTTAAAGAAATATATATTCTACCACTGATATTGAGCACTGTTTATTTTTTAAGTATAAGAAACTGCATAATATAAATATATGTTTTTTTTTAATTTCCTCTCTATCAGTTTTAATTTGTATTACGCTGATCTAACAGTTGAATGAGTAGACAGCTTCAAGTCTTATCTTGAAACATACATAGCACAAAATATGGTATTATATTGTAATGTTGTTAGTTTTACAAAACTATTGCTAAGAAGTTCAATTCTCAATAGGTGCTCCATTGTTTTTGCCTTATGCCAGACTAAATTGAATGCTGCAGGTAGTTCTTAACTTCTAACTAATACTAAGAATAAATCTATTTTGTATAAAGATAACGAAATTGGGTGATCAAATTTACTAATACTAAAATCTATAGTTTAACTGTGCCTTTTTTAACATTTTTAAAAATATATTTTTTCTTTTGTGGATGTGAATTTTTTATATAATGAATAAAAATGATTTAAAGGTATTCTTTTTGTTGTTGTTATTGCGATTGTTATATTTTGTTTAAATGTTTAACAATCTTATTAAAAAAACACTGGAAATAAATTTAACAATATTTTTAGTGAAAATCTTGTTAGAATTATCAAAAAGAATTGATCTTTCATCACAAATAATGAAATGATTTTTGAAATTAGCCAATATTATTGGAAGTTGGGAATGATGAGAAGATCTTAAAGTTACAGAGATTCTGATCTTATGTTGTTTTCTGTGGAATCCATTTTTCTAATTTTTCATCTTTTCCATTGCAAACAAATAATAATAATCATTGAAGAAGCTTCAATAAAGTTTGTTGAAAAAAAGCTTGAATTATTCTTCTTAGTTTGACTGAGAAAGTGATCTCAATCTCTCATATTTGAGAACATTTGTCAATGAGTTTTATTTTCAATTTCAGTATTGTTGGTTTAACAATTTTTTCTTTCAGTGCCAAGCTCGTGTTTCTCCTTTGGCTAATGTTAAAGAAAAGGAAGCGCAACAAATAAAAAAAAAAAACTGCTGTAGCTCGTGAACTGATGGTTTTTGATCCCTGTACAAGACTAAAAACACTTTAGTTAATATAATAAATAGGTCTAAGTTAGTTACTGTTATTATTTACTATGTTTAGATTAGTTTGGCTCAGGGGCACTCAGTGAGAATCAAATTAAAGTCTGACTGGTTGACTAAATTTCTGAGACGAAGCTTGGTGATTTTTATCATTAAGGATTTTCGGACTATTGTCTTCATCTTTATTGTTATTTCTACAATGTTTCGGCCGATATGTCCTCTGGTTTTCTTCTTTTTCCTAGTCAAGTACATTAAGTTTATAAGTCTAAAAAATTCACTCTGAATTGTCCAGCAGGACACATGGCGTAATGGTTATAGGCGTTAGTTCCCTAAGCTTCTGGAGGTTGCAGGTTCAATCCTGACTGCAGGCAATTAACAATACAGGAATACTTAACACTTGTACCCGGTTATGGCTAACGGAATCAGAACAGGTGGCCCCCGTGGACTCAATAAAGGACGTAGTTCGAAGTTCTGTGAAGGTTCCCGAGTTTGACAAACACCTGAAGAAGGGTGGAGGACAGATTGTCCGAAACATTGTGGAAATAACAAGAAAGATGAAGACAATAGTCCGAAAACCCTTAATGATAAAAGTCTGACTGGTTTTCTTGATAATCATTACACAATGTGAGACATACAAGAAATAACTAACTTCAGCCACAAGTAAATATTTACCCAACCCTCAACCATCAGCAGGATGTGACACAAGGTTAGTTTTTAGGTAAGGCTCAGCTTGTTTGAATTCAGAGTTTTCCTTCTTCTAGATTGGTTGCCTAATCAACATAGTCTGCTCTGCTATTTACCTAGAGCTTGAGGAGAACAGATTAAGTCCTGCCTTTCCCAAGACTATTAGTATGAAGTGAAATGAAAACAGCTTCATCCAGGACTTGAACTCACATCATCTATTCTATTTCCTACAATGACAGCCATTTTGCTAAGTGTATTTAATTCACAAGTATAATGCACCTAGTGAGAATCAAACTCACAACTCAATAGTAATTGATGTAAAAGGCTAGCTTGTTAACCACTATATCAAGACAACACAGTTCTGGGTTCGTTTTAGAGTGATTGCATTTATTTGCCACTCCACAAAGGCAAATACCATATGTGTGTGTCATGGCAAATATTACCCAGTCCTTGTATGCAGTGCCATAAAGTCATCAGGTTGGTCCATGAACCTCCCACTTCCTGCTGCATTTGGCTTAGAATCCCCAATACCAAGCAGACCCAACCAATGCATATCAACCATTGTAGGTTATTTAATGCCAAATCCTCTTTATACATATATATTAGATATATATGTTTTAGATTGGTTGGGTTTTATGGTGTTATATAATTAAGGAATGATTTTTTTATATTAATCATTTTTCGTTAATTATATTTTATCATTCAGTTTTGTAGGGCTTGGAACCATTCGGGTCCCTTAGTCCAGGTGCATAGTCAGTTGGTGCAGTTTTACACTTGCACGGAAAGGATATGGCAATCATCATGTGTCATAATAAATCCCCAGACAGGAAATGGAGCTGGAGTGTGGATGGCATCATGTCCAGAAAAAATGGTACTGAGAATATGAGGATTTGGAAAAATGTCAGTTGGGTTTTCTACCGTTGAGGCGTGCAGTTCAGTTTTTCGGATCTCGACAGAGATGAATTGAGATCTTAATCACAAGATGCACCACACGTTGGGGTGGGGTCAGCATAGTATGGTTAGCATAGGCTTTTAAGAATTGTGTCTCTCTCCTCATTTCCCCATGGACTGAAGCCAGAAATTAATAAACCCGTTCGTATCCGAAACGAAAGAGTCCACCTGTATATGTATCTGTATTATTATTACTGACATCACCAAATCGATACCTTATTATACAACAATGGTATATAAACCATTGTAGGTTATTTAATACCAAATCCTCTTTATACATTAAACATATATGATTTATATAGACATTTTGTAGATAACATTTTTAAAACAAGCCTGAGCTCATATTTTTTGCACACAGATGGTTTTGTAACGTAATGGCCAAGGGATTTTGGTTCATGCCTTTGAGTTTAGTTAGGCTGAGAATCTTTCAGCTCAGCACATGGGTTAGTTAGGTGCAAATCTTGATGTAGGTGGTAACGCACGCGCAGGGCGGACGTGCCACTCAGTGATGTCACAATAGCCCGAGATGACAGAACAAGGTGACAGGGTGCGGCTGACGTCATGCGCCGGAAGCGTGGGGAGGTTTGTGGGAGATTTGAAGAAAGTTAGTTGAAAACTAGACGCCAAACGAGGAGGTTCGCGAGGCGAACTTGCGCCCTATGGGAGCCGCTCGAGATGGGGGCCAAATGAATAAGACAGCATAGAAGATTGTGTCTCTCCTCCTTATGTCGAAACCTTTAACTCAAAGTTAATAAAAAGGTTTCGTACCTGAACAAGAAGTCGTTACGTGTTTTCGAATTTCGAGATTCTTATGTTCTTTATATGTTGTATCGTTATGAACATTATATGTCTATTTCGCACATGGCGTTAATTGTGGCTATAGAACAGTTTCGCTTATTTCTATCTAATAAAAATAATTCCAGTTACTATTAATCATTTGTTTGCACATAGCTAAATGTTTTCAAGTATTGTTATTTAAAACCAACTGTTGTATAGTGGCCTGTACGGGGTGACTTCCGGTATCATGGAAGTATAAAAGTCTCTTAAGCACGGAGAAGCAGAAGCAGAAAAAGAAGCAGAGAGACAGCTCTGAAAGGACGTCGGTCAGTAGTAAGACCAACTTCGGACGTAACACCCACTGCGCGAGACTTATAATACTAGTCGGACTGTACCACTTGAGTTAATAGATAATTAACTCTATTTAACTGTGTATCTTTTCCTTACGACGATACAACACTAACAATTCAATTAAACATCAGTTATTTTTTATATACATTTAAGTGATCAGTTTTATTTCAAACAAGTCAATTTAACACAAGTCATTTGTTTGTACTCAGTTTAAATGTCAAACAGTTCTATTTGACCCATAGATAGGACCCTACCAGGTGCTACCACTTCTGGCTGAGTAGAAATGGGAATAATGTCAATGGAGAGGTGCTCTACATTCCCCCAAACATCAGGTTCAAATGAACAGCTACAGCAGCAATTGGAATACACCCTACTAAAGCCCGATTGTCTCAGCTGGTGAATTTCAAAAATGCAATCTGACACTTTAGAAGTACGATATGCAATAAAATTGTGTTTTAAACTTGGAAAAAAGGCCACAGAAATGTATGGAATGCTTCAGACTGCTTTTGGAGAATCTTGCATGAATCGAGCATCAGTTTTTGAATAGCATAAGAGATTCAAAGAAGGCAGGGAGTCTGTGAGGGATGATGAGAGGTGTGGGAGGAGTAAGGAAGTCAATACACCACAGTTGATTGGCCAAAGGGTTAGGGTTAGGGTTCCTATGTTGAGGTTTTAAGGGAGTTCAGGAAGAGATTCCGTTGGAAGAGGCCAGCACTCTTGAAATCGGGTCAGTGGCATTTGAACCAGGACAATGCACCAGTCCACAACTCCATCCTTGTCACAGACTATTTGATCAAGATGGGCATCAAGACAGTTCCTCATCCTCCCTATAGTCTAGACCTTGCTCCCTGTGACTTTTGCCTATTCCCTAAGCTCAGACGCTGTCATTATGAGACAATTGAGGCGATGAAAGAGGCTGTGACGAAGGTCATTGACATGCTCACACAAGAGGACTTCCATGGGGTCTTCCAGAAGTTGTTGGAACGGTACAAGTGCATTGCAGCTGGAGGAGATTACTTCGAAGGGAACTAGAGTTTCATGTGTGTACTATCAATAAAAGTGCTCATACGAAAAAAGTATGGAAACTTATTTAATGATCTTCGTATTATTTCAAACAAATCTATTTAACCCATAAATGGGACCCTGAACAGGTACTTGAGGAAGTCCCCGTTGTATTACAGCTAAAATGATGGTTTGCAAGATTACAATGCAGTTGTGCTATTATGTTCACTTTTGGACTAATACCCTTAGTAAAGGCATGAACCCCCTTATCCCCCAGGTATTGGTTAATTAATATCACTGCTATTCTTCTTCAAAGATGGCTTTTGTATTAAATAATTCACAAAGTATGAAATACCATTTTTAACAACTGAAAATCAATCCAACCCTAACCTTAGCCCTACCACTCTGGGTCAGCGTGAACCTTTGAGTGATGGAAATGAAGGGTGACTCAAAACTTTCCCAAATTCCAGAATTGAAATATCTCCACCAGATGCAGTTTAATGTCAAATGCAGTACACCCCACTTTTTAAGTGGGGTGGTCTTACCCCTCTGTAAGGAATGTAGTTGGTGCATTCTTGATCTGATTGAAAGGATGAATGAGATATGACCGAATCTTGCGTTCATTTATTTCACTCAGAAGGAAAACTGGCACAAGGTTATTTGTCTAAATTTCAGAGATGAAGTTTGATAATTATCATTACTTAGAATATTCGGAGTATTGATTATTATTATAATCACAATGTTTCGGCCATGTCTTTCAGCCTTCTTCAGGTGTTTCATGTTGAACTCAGAAGTCCATGCAGAATCTTGAACTGAACCCTTTATTTGAACTACTGGAGTAGACTGTTTCAATTCCATTAACCATGACTAGGTACAAGTGTTAAGTTATAGTAAGTATTTTTTGTTAGTGTTACCTATTATTGGGATCGAACCTGCAACCCCGGACAATTCAGAATGAATTTTTGAGACTTATGAACCTAATGTCTCCATCATGTTTTTTTACCATAACTCATATTGCAATTCTTTTTTTTTTAAATTTACCCTTTTTGATAAATGGTTCCCAAAATGTATTCATCTCTACTTGATCTACTTAGAGTGTTAGTTAAAAGAGCTGACAGTGACCTCGTAACTTGTCCCACGTTCCGCTGGTAAGGGCTGACTGACTATAAACTTGTTAGGGTCAGTCTGCGGTTAGTTAATTGACCTAGCCTGGCAGGCTACTGGAAGTTAAATACCTTCTTACTGGAGATAGGGGACTTCCGGGAGCGGCTGGGAAACCTAATTCAGCGGGCACTTGTGGGGCGGTTACCGGGAATAAGTGGTGGGGATCCCTTAAGTATAGGATTTGGGACTTCGCCATCAAATCCGGCAAACAGCTCAAACTAGATAGGGTCAAGAAAGTGAAGTCTTTAGAAGATAGACTCTCCCGGGCGGTAGAGGGGGGACTCCCTAACTATAGACCTAGTGAGGGGGACCTTGAACGCGAGGCTAGCGAGCATTGCAAGTGTTTCGTAGTCAGAAATAGGATAAAAAGAGTTTCCAACGAAGCCGTGAAATGCCACGCATTCATGCGTGAGGAAGAATTGCGAAGGTTCCCTTGTCGGTACATCGAATTCGTCAAATCCCCGGACGGGCGTACGCTGCAGTCGAACCGCGAGAAGCGTGAGGCCTTTCGGGCGCACTTTTGAGATCGCTTTGCCCGCTGTCTTGACCTCCCAGTTTAAGTGTTTCGTAACTATTTAGCCGACTTCCTCCGCCTTGGGAAGGCGGAAGCGGCTAGTTGCAAAGGTGTGGTAACTGAATGCGAAGTCCGACAATGCGTTGAAGCAGGTCGGCCATAACAAGTCGCCAGGACTTGATAGTTTCCCCTACGAAGTGTTCTTGAGGATGTCGCACATGTTTGTCCCTATTCTGATGGATATGTTCAACCACTGGTTTGCCCAGGGAGCCATTACTGGCAGCATTACTAAGGGAGTGATCCCATTGCTGATGAAAGATGATAAGCATGTTTGGGAAGACTTAGATGCCTACAGGCCAATAACTCTGCTAAACATAGTTAAAGATTTTGGCCCGGGTCTTGGCGAACCGCTTGCAGCTTGTCATCAGTGATCTGATCAGACCGGAACATAACTAAGCTGTGAAGGGAAGATCGATCCAAGACTACTTGCTCTTGGTTTGCCAGATCCTAGAGGATATAGAAGACGACACCGAAGCCGCGCTGATCAGTTTAGATCAGTCCAAGGCCTTCGATAAGGTGGACCATCGGTTCTTGGCGACGGTTTTAGAGACCACCGGATTCGAACCGGAGTTCCGCAAATGGATCAGCATGATGTACCAGAACACGCAGGCGGTGGTGCAGGTGAACAGAAGGCGTTAGAGGGCTTTCGCGATCGGTTCGGTACGGCTGCCCTTTATCCCCTCTTCTCTATATCCTCGCTGTGGAGCCCTTGCTCCGTAAGCTTAGAGATGAGAGGGTTCATCCGGCCCTACGCGGAATCCCCTTAGCCGGCCATGTCCGAGCGAAGGTCTCTGCTTACACCGACGACATCACAGTCTTTGTATCCCGCCACATGGACATACTGGCAGTGAAAGAGGCGGTTGCGAGATACGAAAAGGTAGCAGGTTTCAAGGTCAACTTTGGAGCGACGGACCCATCCGCATCTTCGGGGTGTGGTTTGGGCCTGGCTTCCAAATGGAGTGAAATTGGTCGGAAATACGAGCTTAGGTAAAGCTCAGGTGGGTACCTGGCTTCAAAGGCGGTTGTCCTTAAAGGGCAGGGGGGAGGTGTGCACCGTGTACATCTTCCCCTTGATCCTTTACCGTTTGTCCGTGCTCCCCCTGCCTTAGGATCATCAGGTGGCGCTAATACAATCCCTTTTCAAACTCCTTTGGAAAGGACGAAACCCGTTGGTCTGTATACAGGTCTGCTGCTTGTGTCTTCGTAACGGGGGTCTGAGAATGCCTGATCTGAAGAGCTATTGGCTCGCCGAGAGACTGGCTTACCTGGGCTGATCCTTGATGAAGGACACAGTGTGGGGACATAAGGTAAGAGACGTCTTTTCTCGCCTGAAGTCCAATCTCAAAGCTGAAGCCCGTCGTAGGCCTGGGAACGAAACACCAGTTGTCCGCGAGTGCCGTAGGGCTCTTCACAAACTTCCTTGGTCCAGCGACCTTTCACAGTCTCGGAAGGAGCAATATCGGGAATTAGTGGAGGGTTCCGCTGCAGATCCTCTGGAGAAACGGCTCGGCTGGTCGTTCGAGGAGATTCGCTCCCAGTGGAATTGGACGCCAGGCACGAGCATTCTGAACAACTCCGAGTTCTCGCTCACCTGGCGACTCGCTCGAAACGCGTTGGCCCTCAACGACTGGGCTTACAGAGCATGCATATCAGACAAACCTGATTGTCCCCGCTGCGGCAGTGGTTTAGAAGAAACGGCTTTGCACGCCTTCTTCTACCGCGAGCGGCTTCGCCCGTTCTGGAGCTACGTCGGGGAGTGGACGGCTCGCATCAGCCCCAAACAGCTCATGCTGCTCGATGTTGGTTACGTCGTGGACAATGTTGACCCTCCGTGTCAGGGTGAGAATCGAAAGGTGTTTCTCGCGATCCTAGCTGTAGCCAGAATGGTGATTTGGGAGACGCGAAACAAGGGATTGTATGAGGGTGTAAACTTTTCTCATCGGGATCTGATCTTGTTCTTTTGGCATCAGCTTAGGGTCAAGATTAGATACGATAGAAAACGCTTTGACCGCATAACATTTGTGGGGTTGAAAGGTTTTTATGTAGTCAGTGGCTAAGGGCAAGGCTGTGTTGCCGTAAGATGTCTGACTCCATATTTTGGTTATTTAGTTTTACCCCACGTTGACTTGGCCGGTGCAATGCCTTGCCCAAAGAAGGTCCAAAAGAAATATGCAAAGAAAGGATAGAAACAGACAAGAGACGAAAACATATCTTTCATACTTTCCTTTATTTACCTGGTGAATGGACTAACCAACGCTACGTCCCAAGACACAGCGTGGTGCCCAAAACACCAGATAGTAAAATCGGTGTTGTCGGTTCGACGACGTCACTACCCGAAAAGAGATCGGTTCACAGAAAACCTGAGTATTTATCTCTCTTCACCGGCTCCAAATTCGCCACTCCAAAATCCTTCTAATTTTGGCGCGACCGCTTCCCATTGGCTACTTTACATTTTATTATTTTTCTTTTTTTTGATTTTAACCGGATGGATGCGTGGAGCCTTATGCGTGGCGACGCGTTTATACATTTTGTATCAGGCAGCCGACGAGTCAATATCCGGTTGGGAGTTTTTTGGTAATTCCTAAATCGCCACAATACATCGTCACCTGAAAAGCGGAGCTCGGAGGATTCTTAGAAAAAATGAATATTTGTAAGGGTGTCACGGTTCCCTTTAAAAATTTTTTTAAATTTAAAAATTTTTTTTTTTTTTTTTTTGTGTGTGTGTCCAGCCAACCCGCTTTTTTTTGCAAAAAGATTGTATTGATTTTTAATTGTCCTATTTTCTAGGAGGATTTTTTATCAAATTCTTGTATCTTATTTGCAAATGTTCAATAATTTTGGTAATTTGTTTAGGGTGGCTGGAAAACTAGGACTCGTTGGATATGACGGATTTTATTTCCATTTTTTTTCTTATGTGCATTAATTCCGGTAATACCTAGAGTTGTTGAATGTAATCGTCTGATTTGAGAGGATTATTCTTCATTAATTCTTTTGCTTTTTCTTTGGAACTTTTAATATCCGGGAGTAATTTTTATTTATTTTTAAATTTTTTATCCGTGAGTTTTTTTGTTCTTTTTTTGTGTGTGTGTTCGCTCGCTTGTTTAAACGTTGCATCTTCTGTAGTTGTGACTACTTTTCTTTATTTTTATTTATTTATTTTTTTTTTTTTTTTAGTCGCTAGTATTTGCTGGAATCTTTCTTTTTTTGTGTGTACCTCGTAGTACGTTTTTTTTCTTTTTTTCTTTTTTTTTCTTTTTAAATATGTCACTTTGGAAAAAAAAAGGTTATGAGCCGAAAAAGTGGCATAGAGGAGTAGTGTGAGTATTTTTTTTTTTGGGTCCTCTGAAATTTCTAGTAGTAATTGATGGTTTAGTGAGGTAGTGGGAGAGATAAACCATGTGGCGACAGAAACCAAAATAGAAGTAGGGTGAGTGAAAGTTTAAAAAAAAAGTTAGTTACCTTATTTTGCAAGTTGGGAAGTAAAAAAGTGTTGAAAGATAATGTTTTGCTGAAAGAAATTCCACGTGCTTGGTATTTTACGTCCAATTTTATTTGCCAGAAGTTAGTTCCGCGGGAGAATTTGAAAATTTTTCAATGTTTCGCTGGCTGTTGTTGTTGTTCTTCGTTTTTTTTTCGTTTTTTTGTTTTTTTTCGTTCTGTTTTGTTTTCTTTTTTGTGTCACGTGGAAAGTCGTCTGTCTCCAGTTATGATGTTCTTGTTTTTTTTTTTTTGTTTTTTTTTTTTTAAATTTTTCTTGTTGGGATTTCTTCTTTATTCCGGGTGTTCATTCACGTGTTTAGGGTTCGCCAATGTGGTGTTTAAAGGTATTTTTTTTTTTTTTGCGTCGGGGTTACCAATATGGTGTTTAAAGGTATTTTTTTTGCGTCGGGGTTACCAATGTGGGGTTGAAAGGTTCGACGTCACTACCCGAAAAGAGATCGGTTCACAGAAAACCTGAGTATTTATCTCTCTTCACCGGCTCCAAATTCGCCACGCCAAAATCCTTCTAATTTTGGCGCGACCACTTCTCATTGGCTACTTTACATTTTATTATTTTTCTTTTTTTTGATTTTAACCGAATGGATGCGTGGAGCCTTATGCGTGGCGACGCATTTATACACTTTGTATCAGGCAGCCGACGAGTCAATATCCGGTTGGGAGTTTTTTGGTAATTCCTAAATCGCCACACATTCAATAAAAGGTTGGTGTTTACAGCGAAAGGGGACAATGTTGGAGTCATGCTTCCCTCCGCTTCCTGTGCATGGCGGCGATGGTCCGGGTCCTTCGAGACCACACCCGAGTAAGTAGAATCCTTTGATACCCAACTAACTCCCTAACTAATTGTATGAGGTGTGATATTGGCCCTATGACTTTGTATTAATCAAGATCCCCCCCATCCCATATTGTTTTTCTCCTAAACCCATTCCCCGCCTTCTTAGGGTCTTGAAACCTCATTTTCTATAATTCATGTTGTCCTCTCCTTACCTTCCCCCTCCCCTGTTTTTTTCCCCTCCCCCTAAGAATTTTACCCCCTTCCCCACTAGGGACAGATCAGCTTGTTTTCGGCTCTCATCCGGACACCGGAAAACAGTCGTCTCTCTATATCATAAAAGGGGGTATGGGAGGGAAACCAACGGGGTTCTTCAGTTATTTTATTTTTTGTAAATTACCTCCAAAGTTTTTCTTCCGTTCCCCATCATGATTTTTACTGTACATATATCATTCCATTTCACCGGATTTTTAAGTAGGTTCCATACTGATGATTATTGCGCATTAGATATGAATGGGAATAAATCATTGTGGAAATAATTTATAGTGTGACTGGTCGTGAAAGAGGCTAGCTAGGGCTCCCAGAACAACAAAGTCTCCTTTTCTTCTCCTCCCCCTCCCCAAAAAAACCTTGGGCCTTGTGCTCACGAAAAATTGTTAAATTTTATATTTTTCTCTTTTTGGAAATAAACTACTCAACTGTTTTCTGTAGCGTAACATTCAAAGTAATAATGACACAAAGTTGTTTTAATGTGGGCGCTACATAGTTGGTTAAAACAAAAATTCTTTAGTTTTAGTTTATTTGTATACCAAAAGCATCAAGGCAACCAATGACTTTTCTCTTTTAAATACATTTAAAAGAATGTTTTTTTTTTTTAAAAACACCAAAAAATTGTTCAGAATTCAGAAAAGACAACTCAATAATAAAATGAGCAGAGTAACTTCCCTTGTCTGTCGGTTGTTAAGAAGAATAAGTTATTTGTCTGAATTTTTGAGATAACACACAAAATAATGCACAAGAAATAAGAAAGATATTTTAAAATTATAAAATTACTGTGGCAATTCCAAAAAGATATCTTGATTAATTTCATGCAAATAGAGTTAATAAGATTTAAAATTTTCAACGTAAAGAAGGAAAATTTGTAGTGGAAACATATTGGATATTTAAGTGGATATGTTCTTCCGAATTTGTTGTGGGTGCATGTGAGTGAGGTCTGTCCGTATTTTATGGGTATTGCTCTCAGGTTTAGTTCCACCACAAATACAACACAAATTTTCACAATCACGTGAAAGAAATGGAATATGACACAACGAACATTAAAAACAAACAATTTAATATATAGCGATGTGGATATTATTATTATTATTATTATTATTATGTTTTTTTTTGTTTAAGTTGGTTTTGCGTTGGTTATGTTGGTATTACATTGGTTGCGTTGGTATTACGTTGGTTGTGTTGGTATTACGTTGGTTGCGTTGGTATTTCATTGGTTGTGTTGGTATTACGTTGGTTGAAAAATATAAAAATGTAACTTAAATGCTAATGCGGTTTTGATCCAAAATTTCTAGAATGTTCTTATGTATATTTTTGTTGCTTATTTTAATGCTAAGAAATGTGTATTCAATAAATTCGAAAAGGGAAAGTAAATATGTTAATTGTAAATGAAATAAAATTTAATCGTTTCATTTATTCAGTAAACTTATCATCATCATGGCCAGTTGACAGTACGGATTCTTTTGACTCTATCTCTCTCTCGCCACCTGTCCCAATTAGTTATATCATTTGGTAAATTCTCTCGACGGCATCGATGAATAAAAGTTTTTGCTGGTTGGCCAACACTAGTGCGTCCATGTCTAGGAGTCTGTAGGCGAACATCGCTTATGAGTTCATTCTTACATCTGCTGTTTTGTAAGGTACTGCTTGCAGTATCAGACGAAAACAGAAAGCTGCATCTTTGTTTAGTTCCTATCTATCTTTTTCTGCAAGTGTCTCGGGTAAAATAATTGAGAAGACAACTCTTTAGCTTTAGTACAGCAACCAATCTAGGAGAAAAAAAAAACGTCTGAATTCAAACCATCTCGAGGTTGCCAAAATACAAAAATTACTCATGTCTTGTTATTCTAATAGGACACATAGCAAATCAAATTGGCAAAATATAAAACTTATTTTTTTTTGAAAATGCCAAAACTTCCATAGGATCTTTTAAAAACGTGCTCATCTGTCCTTAAATTCTAGCATCAGAGTGTAGTATTTGTGCTACTATGAGTTCTTCGATCGAACTCGCCACGATACCTCACTATATCTGCCTAAATATCTATCTCAGATTATTCATACAGTGTCTCACATAAGATGTACACTCCTAATAACAACTCTTATAAAAAAGTTAATTTTCTTTTAAACTAAAGATCCCAGGTTTCTATCATTTATAGCGGAACATTATACAACCCAAACGAGTATTATTAGCTTGTAGCAGAAAAAACGTCATATTTTTATTTGGCGCGTAAATTAATTTGACCGTTATGGTCGTCGCATATTTTCATTCAATGAGGATGACTTATCCTATTCAGCCCGGACCATTTGTCCGGACAAGATAAAAATGGTGAAAGCCTGTCAAACTCTCACTTCCTCAGAACCTTTCGAGCAGGACGGAGTTATTTTCTGTTTGCTCCCTTCATAGTAGCAGAATCACAACCCCATGAGGAAAGTCGTCTAATTTATGGACCTTTTGAGTCTACCCTCTTAGACCAAGGGTTCCCAGTTGAACATGAATTAGGTGCATTTAATCCGCCACTTACAGGAACACCTTTATGTCCCCTCTAACTTTTGCTATGTCTACAGCGACGCACAAATCTGCTCAGACATCCAGCTACCTCATTCCTGGGCAACCTTCTCTAGAGACTTTCATGCCTCTCTCCTACAGCAACTTGGACCACACATTTATGGGTGATTACATCATTCCTGTCCTTAAACAGCAAACACAACTTTGCTATGTCTATCGCGATGCATATTCCGTCAGGAACATTCAGCATTGCCATGACTATAGCGACGTATATTCCACTCAGACATTCAGCATTGCCTTGACTATAGCGTCGTATATTCCGCTCAGGCATTCAGCATTGCCTTGACTATAGCGACGCATATTCCGCTCAGACATTCAGCATTGCCTTGACTATAGCGTCGTATATTCCACTCAGACATTCAGCATTGCCTTGACTATAGCGACGCATATTCCGCTCAGACATTCAGCATTGCCTTGACTATAGCGTCGTATATTCCGCTCAGGCATTCAGCATTGCCTTGACTATAGCGACGCATATTCCGCTCAGACATTCAGCATTGCCTTGACTATAGCATCGTATATTCCACTCAGACATTCAGCATTGCCTTGACAATAGCGACGCATATTCCGCTCAGGCATTCAGCATTGCCTTGACTATAGCATCGTATATTCCACTCAGACATTCAGCATTGCCTTGACTATAGCGACGCATATTCCGCTCAGACATTCAGCATTGCCTTGACTATAGCGTCGTATATTCCACTCAGACATTCAGCATTGCCTTGACTATAGCGACGCATATTCCGCTCAGACATTCAGCATTGCCTTGACTATAGCATCGTATATTCCGCTCAGACATTCAGCATTGCCTTGACTATAGCGACGCATATTCCGCTCAGACATTCAGCATTGCCTTGACAATAGCGACGCATATTCCGCTCAGGCATTCAGCATTGCCTTGACTATAGCGACGCATATTCCGCTCAGACATTCAGCATTGCCTTGACTATAGCATCGTATATTCCGCTCAGACATTCAGCATTGCCTTGACTATAGCGACGCATATTCCGCTCAGACATTCAGCATTGCCTTGACAATAGCGACGCATATTCCGCTCAGGCATTCAGCATTGCCTTGACTATAGCGACGCATATTCCGCTCAGACATTCAGCATTGCCTTGACTATAGCATCGTATATTCCGCTCAGACATTCAGCATTGCCTTGACTATAGCGACGCATATTCCGCTCAGACATTCAGCATTGCCTTGACTATAGCATCGTATATTCCGCTCAGACATTCAGCATTGCCTTGACTATAGCGACGCATATTCCGCTCAGACATTCAGCATTGCCTTGACTATAGCATCGTATATTCCGCTCAGACATTCAGCATTGCCTTGACTATAGCGACGCATATTCCGCTCAGACATTCAGCATTGCCTTGACTATAGCATCGTATATTCCGCTCAGACATTCAGCATTGCCTTGACTATAGCGACGCATATTCCGCTCAGACATTCAGCATTGCCTTGACTATAGCATCGTATATTCCGCTCAGACATTCAGCATTGCCTTGACTATAGCGACGCATATTCCGCTCAGGCATTCAGCATTGCCTTGACTATAGCGTCGTATATTCCGCTCAGGCATTCAGCATTGCCTTGACTATAGCGACGCATATTCCGCTCAGACATTCAGCATTGCCTTGACTATAGCGACGCATATTCCGCTCAGACATTCAGCATTGCCTTGACTATAGCATCGTATATTCCGCTCAGACATTCAGCATTGCCTTGACTATAGCGACGCATATTCCGCTCAGGCATTCAGCATTGCCTTGACTATAGCGACGCATATTCCGCTCAGGCATTCAGCATTGCCTTGACTATAGCGACGCATATTCCGCTCAGACATTCAGCATTGCCTTGACTATAGCATCGTATATTCCGCTCAGACATTCAGCATTGCCTTGACTATAGCGACGCATATTCCGCTCAGGCATTCAGCATTGCCTTGACTATAGCGACGCATATTCCGCTCAGACATTCAGCATTGCCTTGACTATAGCATCGTATATTCCGCTCAGACATTCAGCATTGCCTTGACTATAGCGACGCATATTCCGCTCAGGCATTCAGCATTGCCTTGACTATAGCGTCGTATATTCCGTTCAGACATTCAGCATTGCCTTGACTATAGCATCGTATATTCCGCTCAGACATTCAGCATTGCCTTGACTATAGCGACGCATATTCCGCTCAGACATTCAGCATTGCCTTGACTATAGCGTCGTATATTCCGCTCAGGCATTCAGCATTGCCTTGACTATAGCGACGCATATTCCGCTCAGACATTCAGCATTGCCTTGACTATAGCGACGCATATTCCGCTCAGACATTCAGCATTGCCTTGACTATAGCGTCGTATATTCCGCTCAGGCATTCAGCATTGCCTTGACTATAGTGACGCATATTCCGCTCAGACATTCAGTATTGCCTTGAGTATAGCGACGCATATTCCGCTCAGACATTCAGCATTGCCTTGACTATAGCGACGCATATTCCGCTCAGACATTCAGCATTGCCTTGACGGTAGCTACGAACATTCTGCGCAGGAATTTAGCTGCGATAATTCCTTATCAACTCAATAACTATTTATTTCCTTCCTTCCTATGAGACTTGCAGCATAAAGGTACCCTTTATTCTGGCTGCCATTAAAACTCTTAAAAACCTTTTTGTATTTTGGTTCATATCCTTTATTTACCTTCAAACATAGCGAGGAACCAACGTAACACTCTTCCTCGCTAAAAGCTATTAATTACTGCAAAACTTATGAAGCAGAGTGATATTTTGGTGGTTGTTACTGGTTGTTTATTTGGTTTGGGTTTTGGGTGTTGTGATATCTGACTCTATTTTGGTTTCTTCAAACCCCATTTTATTTTGCTGGTTTTTCTTTTTGTCTATGAAGGCTGCAAAGGAAGAATAAGGAAGAAAGGAGGCCAAGATATCTTTTAATTTCAACTTTATCTAATTTGGGATTTTCGCACGAACTTTGTTGTTAAAGGAATTCAAAGTAGATATCAATATACAAAGAATGATACTACAGCCAAATTTAGTATTTAACTGGGTATGTTTTTAGGGTCCTTTAGTGGGTAATTTTAAACGGTAAATTCCGTAGCTTTCTTGTTCGGATTCTGATTCAAAAAGATTACACAGACGTTTTTAAAAGGGAATTTTATACGAAAGAAACAAGAAAGAAATAGATAGAAAAGATAAAGCATTGCAAATTTTAGTGTAATTTGCGGGAACTTATTCGAGATAATGTCCGGGAAACAAAGTTCTTTGAATTTCAGAATTTTTTCTTTTTAATTTTGTCGAATTCATTGAGTTTTCATTTAATTTTGAGTCTTCTGAAAGGTTGTGTTTTCAACAGGGTTCACGGGCTGAATTTTATCTTTCAGTTGATTTTAATTGAGTCTTTTTAATTTCAATTGAGTCTTCTGTAAAATTTATCTTTTCAGCAGAATTCTCAGGTTGAATTTTCTTTCAGTTGTTTAACTTCGTAGAATTTCGGTTGTCGACTTTCGTTTGATTTTACTTTTATTTCTTGGGAAGCTTCATGTCTGTTTGAAATGCTTATCGGCTATTCAAGAAGCGAGTGACGAAACCTTTCTGCTGGCTATTTTTCCTGCCTTAACAGTCTGGTTCTCGAGTTCTTACTAAGGGCCCAATAGTAGTTCTCGATAAATAGTCGGAGGTAGCTTTTTGCTACCGTGTTGTCTGGAATTAATTCTCCGTTTTCCACTCTGACCAAATCAAGTGCAGCACGTAGTCGGTTTAATTCCTTGGAAGAAATGAATTTTTATACCGTGAGGAAACGTCTCCCTGGACTATTTAAGAACCGTTGTTTTTCCAAAATCAGGCGTTGTAATTCACTTGTCTTTTTCGGGATTCGGTGTTTTTTTAGTCGTCGTTTGATAAGCCCATTTAGTACTTTTAATATTGATTGCTATCAGCAGATATAGCTACTATTTGGTGCCCGTGGTGTAATGGTTGTCGTCGTAGGAAATGGACACAGTGACACAAATTCAAATCCTGGACGAGGATGATTGCATTTCACGTAACACTCATACCCTTGGGAAAGGTATGAATCCAATTATTCTCTCTCCAGCTATGGGTAAATAGTAGGAGAGACTGGGTTCTTCAGCCTTGGTGAGGCAACTAGTCTAGGAGAAGGAAAACTCTGAATTCAAACCTGTTAAACTCCGCTTAAAAACTGACCTTGTCTTATTCTGCCCGTGCGGAGGGGTTGGTAGATATGGATATAGCTACTATTTGGTAGATATGTCCATTATTTGGTATTTTACTTGTGGGTTACTGATAACAGAAAAGGCTGCTACTTATGAAAAGGTAAACCAGCGTACCGCATAAAGCGAACACGTGGAGCCTTCCACTAACAGCAAGAAAGTTATGGGTGTTTTCAATCCAACAGTCACCGCTGAAAGAGAGCGAATCTATCTCTTTTCTCGGCGTATGCGTCGCCCCAACTTCCTGTCAGGTCAGGGGATTCTGGGAGTTTTTTTCTCTACAATCTCAACAGCATTGAAAGTCTGTAAACAAGAAAAAAATTTAGTTTGAAAATATACTTATTATAATTATGGGTAGAGGTGTCCTTATTTTTGGATTGCTAGGTATTCAAATTTTTGGTAGCAAAGTTTTAATGTTGTAGAGTTTGGTAATAAATAATACCTAATAATATTCATTGTTATTGTATAATTTTCCTTAAGAAAAAGTAAAATCCTGATATCTTTGCTATAAAATAAATTTAACTTAAAAATCTGTTCGAGGTGTATGTATTTATGAACCATAATCTATCTGTTGGTTGTATTATGTAGTGGGTGAGTGATTTGCTGTGATTTACGGGAGTTACTTTCAGGTTTATTTCCAGCACAAGTACTACACAAACTTTACAAGCACGTAAACAAACGGAATATGATAACACCAAACATTAAGAAACAAACAATTTAATAATCATAATAAACAAGATAAAAATAATTAGAAATACAATGTTCATGTTCCTCTGCGTATATGTGTATGTAGAAAATACAGCTATGGCCAGTTAAATGAAAATATGATTTGTTCGCCCTTGTAGCGTGTGTACATGTTAGGAAAGTCAGTTAAATCAATGAGTCCATAGTTGGCCGTAGTAAAGAAGATAAAAAGTTGACTTTACTTACATACACGGGTATGTGTGTGTGTATATAAGTGTGACAACACCTCTAGCTAGCCGACCCCTGACTATATCAAAGTCGTTAAACTAAACTTCCCATGGCCAGTGATCCATGGAGTGGTTCTTTCTCTTTCCCGACCAGGGGTATCACACATTTCTTTATGGGCACATGAAATACAACCGAGAGGGTGGAAGGAAAAGAACAAACGAACAAACACGGACTTGGGTCAGCTCCAAGCGCAAAAAAGGGAGTTTGTGACACTGTGTATTCTCCGTGCATTTGTAGACTATCGCGGGGGTGTATTTTGTGCGAAACTTCTACAAAGCCACGAGGAACGCTAACTCATCTTTGTGTTCCCTCACTGCCTCCTTCTGCTGACCGCCCTTCCCCTGGACTGTTATCTCACGCCGACTGGTCTCTTCTGCTCTCCGTTGTCGACTGCCTCTCTCCGTCCTTCTTTTGTCAATTGACCCTCTTTCTTTCCATGGACCTTCCTTTCCTCGTCCACTTCCGGTAAGGCGGGAGATTTCGCCGTTAGGCTCTTTGAGTGGGTTTCGCGCCAAAGCAGACAAAGAGATTCTCTGACCGGCGCGCGCACACACACACACACACCCACCCAACACAACGAATGGCCTCATAGTGTCACACAAGTGATGGACCGTAAGTATATGCCTTTTGTTTTCATAAGTCCACACGTGCGTTTTTTTATGATCTTTGGCGACAACGTCCCATTGGTAAAAGAAAGTTGCATGCCTTTGAGTTTTATGGCGTGGCTCTCTGCTGTCCGTTCATGGCCTCCCGTAGTGGGAAGTCTTTTTGGTAGAGGAAGGAATGAATGACCTTTGGTAGTGGAAGGAATGAATGACCAGGTTGATTAAATTCTTCGTTATTTATACTTTTTGGGGTCACTAAAGTGGATAAAATATAAGATATTGTTAGGTTTTTGCGGGTCCTAAAATTCAAGCGCGCAGACATTTCTTGATCAATCAGATTCTTATATTTACTTATTCATTTTGGAGCCTAAATATTTTCTGTTAATTAGTTTCTGAGCCGGAATTCCTAGAATGTTCTTATTTTGTGTTTTTAGCTGATTGGTTGAAAAATATGAAAATGTAACTTTAATGTTAATGCGATTTTGATCCGAAATTTCTAGAATGTTCTTATTCTGTGTTTTTTGGGTTGATTATTTTAAGGCTAAAAAAATGTGTATTCTATAATTAGGAGTAAGGAAGGTATTTAGTCGAGTCTCTACTCACCAACAACCAATATTAGCATTGGTATATCCGTGATATATTAATAATAAACACAACGGAAAGAAATACAAAATTAACTCAATTAAACATACAATAACATTTAATATTTTATATTCATAATATACATCCCATAGGTATTTAGATAACAGAATTCTCAAATGTGTCCAAACAGCTTGATTATACGCATATTGTTCCATGAACGAACAAAATTCTGGAAGGTGTACGAAAAGGAACAAAAAAGATTACTTGATGTGGAAAAGTAAAATAGCCAAGTAGCTTTATCTTTCCCTGCAGGGTCCAAGACAATGTCTCTCCTTTTGAAAGTACAGAGGCCAAAGTGTTCAAAATGGGTTTCTGAATTGTCATGCTACACTCCACGAGACCCTTAACGACATGTAGTTTCTAAAAGGGAGATAATAATCTATTGTCTCTTTACATATCTATCTATCTATCTATCTATCTATCTATCTATCTATCTACGCGGTGCATTCAATAAGTTTCCAGACTTTTTTTTCTACAGGCATTTAAAATTGCTGTAGACTCTTGAAAATTCAGTATGTTATTGCTATACATCTTATGAGATGACTAATTTTTATGATTTCAGGTTTAAACGAACAGCTATAGCAGGAATTGCAATACACCCTACTAAAGCCTGATTGTCACAGCTGGTGAATTTCAAAAATGCAATCTGACACTTTAGAAGAACGATATGAAATAAAATTGTGTTTTAAACTTGGAAAAAATGCCACAGAAACGTATGGAATGCTTCAGACTGCTTTTGGAGCATCTTGCATGAATTGAGCATGAGTTTTTGAGTGGCATAAGAGATTCAAGGAATGCAGAGAGTCTGTGAGGGATGATGAAAGGTGTGGGAGGAGTAAGGAAGTCAATACACCACAGTTGATTGGCCAAAGGGTTACTATGTTGAGGTTTTAAAGGAGTTCAGAAAGAGGCCAGCACTCTTCAAATCGGGTCAGTGACATTTCCAGCAGGACAATACACCAGTCCACAACACCATCCTTGTCACAGACTATTTGACCAAGATGGGGATCAAGACAGTTCCTCAGCCTCCCTATAGTCTAGACCTTGCTCCCTGTGACCTTTGGTTATTCCCTAAGCTCAGAGGCTGTTGTTATGAGACAATTGAGGAGATGAAAGAGGCTGTGACGAAGGTCATTGACACGCTCACATAAAAGGACTTCCATGGGGCCTTCGAGAAGTTGTTAGAACGGTATAAGTGCATTTCAGCCGGAGGAGATTACTTGGAAGGGGACTAGAATTTCATGTGTGTACTATCAATGAAAGTGCCTATACGAAAAAAGTCTGGAAACTTATCTAATGATCCTCGTATCTATCAACTAAAAGAACTTTAGAAAAAAATGAGTTGAAGAAGATGAGAAAGTGAAAGCAATGTTGTGAGAAGTACAACAAGTGAAAGTGAAAGTAGAATGTATTTAACCAAGTATCTTCCATATTCAAGCGATTTCAACCGTTGAATAAAGTAAAACGTTGAAATGATAGAATCAATGCGAAAATATTCGACCCGAAACATCGTCTTCTTTTAAACATCAATATGGAGTCACAGACGATGGTGATCGCTGCAGAAAGTTTGAATAAAAAGTTAATCGTCCTTTGCGAGGACCAAGTAAAAACGTTGCTTATGGGTCTTTGAAAAATATCATTTCTTTTTACATTTAAAATTCGTTGATCAGATTGAAAAAAATCAAACAAACATTTTTTTTTACAAAAGCCTCTTGAATTATTATGAAGTGGGGTTTAGTAGGAGAAGAATGAAAACGACGAGAAGAAATGACAAGAAAAACGACGAAAAGAAAAAGAGAAAAGAAGGAATAATACGGCCACTGTGGAAGTGAAAGAAGAGATTCAATGGAAAACAATAAGAAAAATAAGAAAAACAAAAATTGTGAATATAAAAAGAAATAAAAGTGAAAGAATAAACGAAAGAATGAAAAGAGAAGAAATAGAAAAACTGAAGAAGAAATGAAGAAGGAAAATTGAAGAAAAAATGAAGGAAAAACAGGAGAAAAAAAGGAAGAAGGAAAAGAACAATGGAAAGAAGAAAAATAAACTGAAGAAGAGGAAGAAGAAAGGAGAGAAGGTATATAAAAACTGAAGAAGAAGAAGAAGAAGAAGAAGAAGAAGAAGAAAGAGGGAGAAACAATAAAAAAGCTGAAGAAGACATGAAGAAGAACGACAAGAGAATAGAAAAAATGAAGAGGATAAAAAAGAAAGAGTGACAAGGAAAAAATATAAAAACTGAAGAAGAAATGAAGAAGAAGAAAAAAAAAATGGAAGGAAGGACAATTTAAGTGAAAAAAAGTAGAATGAAAAAAGGGGATGAAGAAATAAAAAAAACTGAAGAAGAAAAAAGAAGAAGGAAAAGAAAAGGAGACGAAGAAGAAAAAAACTGAAGAAGAAGAGAAAGAGAATAGAAAAACTGAAGCAGAAAAAAGGGACAAGAGAATGTAAAGAAGAAGAAATAAGAAACTGAAGGAGAAAGTGAGAGAAAGAATAGAAAAACTGAAGAAATGAAAAAGATGAAAAGACAGTGGAAAGAAGAAGAAGAAACTGTCAGTAAAAGAAGAGAACGAAAAAAAATGAATAAAGAATGAAGGAAAGGAGAAAAAAGAACGGAAAAATTATAGAAAACTGAAAAGCAGAATGAAATAAAGAAGAAAAATTGAAGTGAAGGAAAAAGAAAGAGAAAGAGAAGAAATAAAAACTGTGGTCGATGTTTTAAAAAAATGTCGGATACAGTAAAGAAGCTGAAAACATGAAAGAGATTAAGGACAAATATATCAATGACGATTACAGTATCGTGATCATGTTGGATGAAATTTATTTTCCTTCTCTAACATGTCCGTTGACCAAAAATGGAAATCTTTTTTCATCTTGGAATTCCGCTTACGCTTTTATGTCATGATCGTTCGGTTGAGTTCTTCTGTGGTTTATTTATTTACTCAGTCTGGCACAAGACAATTGTAATGGAGCCCATCCCTATGAGAATGAAACTAATAGTTTATGAAAAGAGGTATCATACAAAAGTAAGTGTTAAAAGTCATTACCAAAGTCTGACACAAGGCCTTTGTCATATACCATTTAGAGAGGGTCAAACAAATTAAATTTTGAAAAACAAGCAAAAAACAAACATACAACAACAATTAGATGGATCCTGATTGATCGATTAATTTAAACCTGTCTGGGATTATTTTTACGCCAAAATATTAAAGAATCGCGTTAATCAGTAATTTACGAAGCTCTTTGCTTCGACGTAGCACAAGGCCGAATGAATGGGGCACCCATGTGTAGTTTTTTTTTGCACACAGTTGAATACGAATAATTCTAAATCAGACACATCTGGACGATAGACGGGAGTCTAAGAGGTACTACCAATCCAGATACACGTGGACCTGGGAGTAATGGCAATGAAGGAATACTCCATACTTCCCAGATCTCCAGCACTTGAGTCTCACCATCAGATACAGTTTAGTGTCATACTTGGTGCATCTCCCAGTTTTTTTTTTTGGTGGGAGGTTACTCCTCAGCACGGGATACAGTTGGTGCATCCTTAGCCCCAAAATTAGATGAAGTAAAACTAGTAATATAATGATAGTTGTGTTGGGAGATAATAGATAATTATCTCCTTAAAAAAATGGGCGTGTCCGTTTGGTGTTTGAAAGAGTGTCATGTGACTGTTCAGAGATCCATTCTAGAGCTTTGTGCCTTTGCTCTTTCAATAGGAGAGACGTTGTCTCGGATCCTGTCAAGGAATGGTAAAGATACGTAGCTGCTTTACCTTTCCTTATCAAGTAACCTTTTTTTCCTTTTTGTCCTCCTTCCGCATACTGCTTGTTTATGGAACAATATGTATGTATTTTTTGTCTGTTGGGACACGTAGCATAAGGGATATAGGAGTTTGGTTAGTAAACTTCTACGTGAAATATGGAGGTTGCAGGTTCAATAACAAGGAATAATTCCTATATCTTAACAGTTGTATCCAGTTATGGTTAACGGAATTAGAACAATCTACCACTGTGGATGAAATAAAAGGTTTGGTTCGAAATTCAGTGTAGGCTCGTGAGTTCGACATGAAACATTTGAAAAAGGCCGAAGGATACATCGGTCGAAACGTTGTGCGTATAACAATAAAGTTGAAGAATACTTTAAATGATCAAATTTATCAAGCTTCATCTAAAAAATCTAGACAGATTTTTTTCATGTATTCTTTTGTTTTTAATACTACTGGCATGTATATTGAATATATTAAATGTTTAATGTTACTGGATGTCTCCATGAGTTTGTTTTGTGCAGGGTAATCATCGACAACAGTTATGTCAGTGATAATTAATTCTCGGAAGGAAAAGGAAAAATACTACTTGTTTTAGTGTTAGGATCTCTGTTGTTGTTTTTTTCTGTTTGTGCAGTCTTTGAGGAAAAAAGAGAGGAAATGGATAACGGACACAACGTACCAGCAAGATTTCTTTGCTCCCCCAGCAACAGGTCTTTTCTCGTATCTTTGATTCGCTCCTCCCTCTCTGCTCACGCTAACTTTCGTCTTCCCCCACCTCGGCCACCAAAAGAGAAGAAGAGACCGAATCCTGAAATTCGCGATATATCATCATCATCATCATCATGTCACGCAATCAGCACGGATATCCCTGACCCTTTCTCGCCACCCTTCTCTATCATCCATTGCTTCTGGCAAGTCTTCAAGGGTAAATCCCGTATCTGCAAAGAACTGCTGTACGTAGGTTCGAGCTGGTCATCCTGCCTTTACTCGTCCTTGTGAAGGGATTCACAGGAGTACGTAACTTATTGGTTCGTATCCAGTGTCCCGCATGTCTGGTTCGTCTAACTTGGATAATTTTCGTGATGGGTGATAAGTGGCCGTACAGCTGCTGCTTTGTGGGGTGCTACCTTCAGGAATTGTTCAATATTGCTCGCAGCATTCTTGTATAGTTGCCGTCAAGTTTTTTCTCGATATGTTTAGTTAGCGTCCATGTTGTGCAATATGCATCCATACAGCAGTATCGACACGACCGCTGCTAGGAAGAAACTGCGTTTCATTTTATCGGTCATGTCTGACTTCCATATGACCGATAGCCTATCGATAGATGTCCCTGTCTCTGCTTACTACGTATTGATGTCTGTCTCAGTTGATGAGACACTACTTCCTAGGTAGGTGAACTTGTCAACTAGTTTTAGAGGGCAACCGTTTAGTGTGGAGATGTTGCCTAAATGATTAAAACACATATATGCCGTCTTGTGTGCATTGACATGGAGGCCGATGCCTGCAGCGAGTCGTTCCAGACTATGTAGTTGGGTTTCGGTTTGGCGGGTGCATTAGCCAGAAGCGCTATGTCATCGGTGTAGTCCGCGTCCGTAATTGTTTGTACGGGGTACTTCGTTATATATATATATATATATATATATATATATTGAGTACTCGAGTGAGGAAGCTGGCAGCCACATTCGTTGAAATGCAATGTTCTTCTCATGAATTGAGCACTCCGGTAACCGATAGCGTATATGCAAAAAGATATACGCAAAAAATTCCTTCGTTCACACTTATATTGACGATGGCTCTGGGGTAGGATATCCGACTGATGTAAAATCAGCCAGATTTCGGTCTCGGCTTGACGCATCTCGCGGGTCTAACTACACTGAAGATTTGTGATAAAACGATGCAGTTTGTCTGTGGATGGCAATATATATATATGTGTGTGTGTGTGTGATGTTAATAAAAGAAAACTCAATGATCAGTTACTGTGCTATTATAAATTTATTTCGACAAGTCGTGCTTTCGTCTCGTTTTTTCAGATATCTGTTTTACATGGAGAAATCAACAAGCATTGTTATATATATATATATATATATATATAAACCCATAAAAAATAAAGCGACCAGACTGCCACCTATAACAAAAGGTGTGACTTCAAAGTGAACCCAATAAAACTTAGTCGTCGTTCCTTTGTCTTAGATTAAATCTCGGTGTCGTATTTAAATTTATTTCCTTTTTATTTGCTTTTTTGTTTTTTTATTTCTCACCTGCTTACTTATTTATTCACTAACTCCATATCCTATCAGACTTTATTCTATTTAAGAATTTTTCTGTCTCTTTCTTTGTTTATACTTTATTTCTATTTTTCTATGGGGTGTCAAGTGTTACTGATTTCTGATTCTAGAATATTCTCCCTTCTAAGAGGTTACCCAGGGTATTACTTACCCTTTCATCTCTTAATTCTCTCTCTAGGTTATGTATCGTTATTTTTTTTTTAAATTTGGAGTGTGGAGTATGCTTTCATTGCTATAACAGTCAGATCTGCTCTCAGCTAAAGTGGTTGTACCTATGAAAGGCATGTGACGTTACTGTTATTGAGGTGTGGGTGTTGGAAATGTAGGGACGTCGAGGAGATGTCTGTTGTATTCTTCCTCGCTGCCTGTTTTGTCTTTTCTAATTATGTGGGCGAAAATTCCGACCCTGACACTTGGGCCAGGAATTACTCTACTCTGCCTAGCCTAGTCGGCTGGGACTGCAGAATATACTGACTGCATCTTTGCAGAGGAGCAAGACCCTCCCCCAACGAGTGTCCTGCATATGACACTAAACGATCTGATGGTGAGGCTTCAGTAATGCTGATGCTTTGGGGAATGTGTAGTACCCCCTTAATGCCATCGCTCCCAGGTCCACCTTGACTGGGAGTGGCAGCATCTGATAGGGTCATATTTATGGGTTAAACAGAACTTTACTGTGTAATTACGCGAAAATAATTTGTTTGAAATTCACTGTTTTTACATTTAACTGTGTGTAAACAAAAAACAGTACTTAAGCTAAACTGAATTGTTTGAAATAGAACTGTGTGATCATTTAACTGTGTGTAAATAAATGACTGTTGTTTAATTGAATTGTTAGTGATACATGGCAATACTTGGAACCATTTAATTTTGTTGACATGCTAAAAAGTTTTTTTAAAAAATAGAACTGTTTGATCATTTATGTGTGCAAACAGAAAACTGTACTTATGGTAAACTGATTTATTTGAAATTTGTCTATAAGTGTAAAAATGGATTTGGCATTAAATAACCTACACTGGTTGATATGCAATTGTACTATAGCCACAATTAACGCCATGTGCGAAATGGACACATAATGTTCATAACGATATAACATATAAAGAACATAGGAATCTCGAAATTCGAAAACACGTAACGACTTCTTGTTCAGGTACGAAACCTTTTTATTAACTTTGAGTTAAAAGTTTCGACATAAGGAAGAGAGACACAATCTTCTATGCTGTCTTATTCATTTGGCCCCCATCTCAAGCGGCTCTCATAGGGCGCAAGTTCGCCTCGCGTCTGCGAGCTCCAAAAGTCGAACCTCCTCGTTTGGTGTCTAGTTTCCAACTCTCTAACTTTCTTTCAATTCTCCACAAACCTCTGCGCGCTTCCGGTGCGTGACGTCACTCGTACTCCGCCACCCGTTTCGTCTCAGACTATTGTGACATCTCTGAGTGACACCTTCGTCCGCCCGCGCCCGCCCGCGTTAACACCTGCATCAATGTTTGCACCTAACTATAACCCATGTGCTGAGCCGAAAGGTTGTCGGCCTAACTAAACCCAAAGGCATGAACCGAAATCCCTCGGCCATTACGTTACACAATGAAACCAAACCAAACCTACTATGCCGGCCGAAACCAACTCTCCTTTTCTTCTAGGACAGGACCAGCCCTTATATCCATCGCCGAGCTGTAGAATTCTCTTGAAATTTCTTGACAATTCCATAATATTCGAGAAACAGGAAGTGCATGGTTATTTTCTTTTTATTTGTTTCCTTTTCTGTTTACTTAGGGTCACAGGGTCGTTTTTCCTTAACCATTAAATCCGGTGCCAACAAGACTTGACCATGATACACTTCCCTGATCACATCTCTGCTCTGTGGGCACACGAGGCGGGGTCAAATTACAAAATGATTCCATTTGGATGCCACCAGAACTCATCAGAGTCCACCAGGAAAAAGTAATAAAAATGTTTCTTTTAAAATAAAGCATTTCTAATATATATATATATAGAGAGAGAGATAGATAGATAGATAGATAGATAGATAAAAGTTGGCCAACCATAGTCCAAGGCAAACTGAAGGCTCCCTTTTCAATAGCTACTACACCGAAGTGTAGGGGAGGTCGCTACTCTTTTCCCTGGGTTGCTACACTTACCCTTGATCCGTACCTTGTAATGCTAAGTGTTACAGAAGGAAGATTCAAGAAGCATTTTTTGAGTCTTTGGTATGACTTGTCATGGGATTCAACCCTTGAATACCTAAAAGAGCCAGAAACTACCTACCTACGTTTCACCTAATGGGTCTTTAGGAAAAGTCAGAGAATAGAGGGTTGGCATAAACGACATTTTATTAATAAAGTGGCTACCAGAAAGAATAAAAAATAGCATTAAAGAGAAAAGAAAAACAAGACCCCCCCCTAAAAGCAAACAAACAAACAAACAAACCCACATTCTATTTGCCAAGTAGCCAATCAAATTTATGCATGTAAGCATTTATTATTTCAAATCTTTGTCTGAGTAATTCATTGGAGTTATGTAAGAAACGAGAGCGAACTTTCCCTTTATACAGAGGTGGCAATATCTATCACAAGCATATATATATATATATATATATATATATATATATATATATATATATATATATATATATCCTTAAACTAAAATTGCTCTGTCGGCTAGGGTTGGAGAATACACCGCCTGCACCTCTGCAGAGTGGTAAGACCCCCACTCAAAGAGTGTCCTGGATATGATACTAAACAATCTGATGGTGAGGTTCCAGTGATGCTGCGGCTTTGAGCAATGCGGAGCACTCCTTCATAGCCATTGCTTCCAGCTTCACTCAGGCTCGGAATAGTAGCACCTGATAGAGCCCTATCTATGGGTTAAATAGAACTAACTGCATATTTATGCTAAACTGAATTATTTGTATTAGAACTCTTTGACTAAAGTGAATAGCTTGAAATAGAAATGTTTTGGACAATTAAACTGTACTTAGATTTAAACTGTGTGCTTTTGCTCAACTGAATTGTTTGAAATAGAACTGTTTTTGACATTGAAACGGAACTTACACTAAAACTAATTTGTTTAATATAGAACTTTTTTTGATATTTAACTGTGTTAAAGTATCTGTACTTGTACTAAACTGAATTAGCTGAATTAGAACTGTTTGAATAAATTGAATAACTTGGAATAGAACTGTTTTTGACAATTAAACTGTGTGCTCATGCTAAACTAAATTGTTTGAAATAGAACTATTTGCATAAGAATGGACTTGGCGTTAAATAACCTACAAAGGTTGATATGTCATAAAAAAACAACCAACCAACCAACCAACCAATCTTAAACTAAAAATCTATCTAGATGCCCTATTACGCTATACCTGTTTGGGTCTCATCTATGAGTCTATAGATCTCTTAAAAATTGTTCGTTTCCAACATGAATATTCATACTATAAAACGGTAAATTATTTGTATTAAGAATGGTTCGTTGAAGTTATAATTGTTTACGCAAGATTGTTATCATTAGTTACTTGAAACTATAAAACTGTGTGCAAACAAAATGATTATAATCAGACTTAATAATGTTGTGGCTCAGTCGGTTGGGGCAGCAGAATACATTGACTGCATCTCTGCAGAGCGGTAAGACTCTCCCCAAGACTTTCCTGTGGACCTGTCGGCTGGGGCGGTAGAATATACTGATTGTATCTCTGCAGGGGGGTAAGACTCCCCCAACGAGTGTCCTGGGTATGACACTAAACAATCTAATGGTGAGGCTCCAGTAATGCTTGAGATTTGGGGGATTTGGAGTACCCCTTCATCGCCATTGTTTCCAGGTCCACTTTGGCCTGGAGTGGTAGCAATTGATAGGGTTGTATCTACGGGTCAAATAAAACCAAGCCGTGTACTTATGCTAAAATGAATTGTTTGAAATTAACTATTTTTGCATTTTACTGTGTGTAAGCCAAAAACTGTTCTTAAGCTAAACTGAATTGTTTGAAATTGAACTGTTTAATCATTTAACTGTGTTTAAATAGATGACCGATGTTTAATTGGATTGTTAGTGATACATAGCAATACTTGGAATCATTTAACTTAGTTGACATGCTAAACAATTGTTTGACATAGAACTGTTTGATCATTTAAATGCGTGTAAAAAAGACCGTATTTATGCTAAACTGAATTGTTTTAAATTCAGTGAATCCATTTAACTGTGCACAAAAAACAAAAAAAAAACAAAAACAAAAAAAAACAAACAAACAAAAAAAATAAAAACAAACAAAAAACAAAACAACTACAAAAAAAACAAAACAAAACAAAAAACAAACAAACAAAAAACAAAAAAGAACTAGGGCTTGTTTAAAAATGTTATCTTCAAAATGTGTATAGAAATCATATATCTAATATATGTATATAAATGATTTGGTATTAAATTACCTATTAGGGTTGATATGTCACAAAACCAAACTAAACTAAACCAATCAATAATGTTTGGGAGACTTGAAACCAAGAGATCATCATTAGTTTCTTCAAACCATTAATTGCTTGCAAATTTTTTGTGTTAGATAACAATACTTAAAACCATATAACTGTAATTCATTTGCATCAGGAATAATAACTTGAAACTATAATTGTTTCCAAAGGATTGTTATTATTAGTTACTTTAAACAATATAGCTGGTAGTCAACTGACTTCCCGCCAAGTCAGAATGCAGCACAAGTTTACTTAAAAGAAAAGGGACATGCACAAATTGAAACTTTGGTGCGGTCAGACCAAAAAAATGCTTGATCCCGTCGGGATTCCCTTTACTGGGGCACCTCAGGCGACAAGCCATGAACTCAGCCCAGCAAAAGCAGGTTTTCCCTGGATGGGGCTGGGAGGACAGCTCCCTGAGACTAAGATGATACGATGAAACGTTTAATACCATTCATCTGGGGCGCGCTCGTGAGGATGGCATATGGCGTTCGTCTTGAGCCAGAACAAATGATTATTGTTAGTCCTTTTCCTCAAATTATCTCCCTTGTAATAGAACTCTCTACAAACCGAAGTCTAATCGGGATAATTGTGCCATTTTCGGATTGACCAAAATGGCGATCTGACGGCTTGTCAAGTGTACCATTAATTTATCTTGAACAAAGCCGCTGTTTTGCCATAACTATTTTATTTTTAATCATGACAATTATTATTAGATAGAAATAATTACTTGAAAGCATATAATTGTTTGTATTAGATTAGAATACTTGAAACCATACAACTCTATGCAAAATATTTGCATTAAATAGGAATACTTGATATCATATAACTATATGCAAAATCCTCTTAAGAAACAACAACACAAAAAATGTAAATATAAACGTACAATGAACGTGATTCTCTAACATCTAGTCAGGAAATAATCCCAGATGGGTTGAAATGCCGTTAAACAAATCAATCAATCAATCGAATCTTGAGTTAATAACACAATTTGAACCACATTTGCTTAGTGGGTAGAATGTTCGCCAAGGGCCTTGGAGACCGGGGTTCAATTTCAGGTCGAGTTGTACCAAAATATTCAAACAATGGTACTTGATACCTCCTTGCTTAACACTCAGAATTATAAGGTACGTATCAAGGGTAAAGTGGAGCAATTCAGAGAAAAGAGTAGCACCCTCCCTTGCACCTTGGTGTTGTAGCTATTGAAAAAGGAGCCCCAGGTTGCCCTCGACAACAGTCGCCAACTTTACTGACTTATTTGTACATAGGCCAGATTAGTGTGAAAAAGGAACGTATTTTACAAGCTGCAACAAAACTTTTACAATAAAACGTCTTCTTTTATTTGATTTAAACGCAAGTTTCAAACGGATTTCAGTCGTTACTATTCTTCTTTTGATCACGAATAAATTCCTTGAATTCCGCGATTACCTGTCTAAAAACAATACAAACTTTTACATCAAAGATTTAGAAGTTTTCTTTTTCATTCTTCATAGTCTCCTGCATCGAAATGAAAGCAATTCCTGTTTTTTCTTCTTCGGATTCTTTGAGTTATTCTAAACAGTTTTCTGTTTTCAGAACATGTTCCAATCAGGAATCGATTTAGTAAGAAAGTTGAGTTCATTTTTGCGTTCTTCTTTTTATATATTTCTTTCTATTTTTTCTTTTTTTAGAGGAAGCACTTGCTTCAGTCAATATAAAAGGAAAAATGGTGAACTAATGACAAACAAGAAATTTTGATGAAAGAGAATAAACGCTTCCTGAGATCTTGCCATGTTTGATCCATCAGAATTAACAAAAAGTAACAACAGAATCGACCACGGAAGTTAAGCAACATCAACCCTGATCAGTATTAAGATAGGTGACTACTAAAGAATATGAGGTGTTGAGTATTTCGCGTAGTGTAATGGCTAGAAAGTTAGACTAACAGACCATTACACGTGAGTTAAAAAAAGTAAGGAGGCGCATTTAGCGAAATGTTTATCGTCATGGAAAAGGAATTGGAGGACCCAAGCTCAAATCATGGATCAGGCTGTTTGTGTTTAAATTTGCACTTATGACCTTGTGAAAGGCATGAACCCATGTTGTTGAAATTTGTAAATTCGGCAGTTAATGTCTGTTCGAATCTGATTGGCTATTTTGAAGTTGTGCCGTTAGCCCCCGCCCTACTGTTATTTAAGTGAGACCTGCCCGGGTACGGCCCCTTCCTTTGTTTTTTTCAACACGAGTGGAAGGCTCTGTCTGGCTCTCTAATTTTGCTTTGCGAGATCTTGTTTATTCGCGAGCAAGGTCGCTTGAGTAAAAGGCCCATTAGGTGTCTAGGTGAAGCCTCTTTTCCTTACAGGGTTTTTATTGTTATTTATTAACATTTAAAAGGAGAAAGCGTTGGTCTACTTGAAGTTCACTTTAATAGTAAACTTCGTTTTCAATAAGTCTACACAGGAAAGTAGTCCAGGTTGATTCTACACAAGAAGGAGACATTGAGAAGAAGAATAAATCATAAAAATTGGATTTAAAATGGACTTTGGCATGAAATACTAAAGAAAGGTATAATATCATTAACAAAATTTAGACCGACAGTAGGTGGATGACGGCATTGTTTTGAACAAGTCAGTCGTATTTCTTTATACCCTTCTTTTTTTGGTTATAATATTGTAGTTACTTGAACGTATGTTATTTTTGTTACCTTAAATTCAATGTTTTCGACAAGCATAGGGAAAATATGCAAAGCCGGATTTTGTAAAGTTTATTTATCTTGAAATAAATTACTTAGTGGGAACTGGTTGTTTTTGTTTTTAAGAAATGTTGACACACTTTTTTTTCTGTAATCAAAAGATTTAAACTGCGTGCTTATGCTAAAATGAATTATTTGAAATAGAACTGTTTTTTTACATTGAAATTGTAGTTACACTAAACTGATTTGTTTAATATAGAACTGTTTTGACATGTAACTGTGTGTAAACAAAATCCGTACTTATACTTAACAGAATTAGCTGAATTAGAACTGCTTGACTAAACTGAATAGCTTGAAATAGAAATGTTTTTCACAATTAAACTGTGCTTACATTTAAACTGCGTACTTATCCTAAACTGAATTGTTTGAAATAGAACGATTTGTATAAAAATGAATTTGGCGATAAATAACATACAAAGGTTGATATGCCATAAAAACCCAAACGACCAAACCAAATGAAGGAAATATATATAATTCATACACAGTTAAAATATATAAAACTTATAATTTCATTGATAGATAAACAGATACAAAGAAAAAATAAGCAGAAAAATGAATAAATAATCATCGCTTGACTTAGCAGTAAATTTATTAATAACAATATTTAGAATACGTCAGTTTCTTCCAGTAATGAAAAGGTTGTCTGTTCTCTTCGGCTGTCAGTCTTCAGTTATAATATTAATATGTAATATAATAGTAATATGTGATATAATATTCATATGTAATATAATATATATCCTTGACATTAAAAAACAGTAACTGTCTCCAGACAAAGTTGTCCTCTAAATCTGGTTGGTTGTTTGGTTGTGTTTTATGGCATATCAACCCTCTTTGGTTATCTTATGCCTAATCCTGTTTGTACATATGTATCAAATATATAGGATTTGTAAATAACATTTTTAAACGAGACATAGTTTATTTGTATAGAGTTAAATGGTTTCTAGTATTACACAAACAATTTATTTTGACATAAGTTATTTGTTTGCACACGGTTAAATGGTTATACATATGATTGGTAAGGGAATAATTTGGAGGTAATTTTATTTGTAAATCAGTAAGAGCTAATTGGTTTGCGCACAATTATTGCTATTGTTTGCATACAGTTGAATGGTTTCAAGTATTGCTATTAAACGCTTATACTTCTAATATTAACGATTTATTCGCATACAGTGAAGTGGTTTCAAGTATACCAATTTAACAGGAATAAATATGATATATAAAGTTGGCGACCATAGTCGAGGGTGACCCGAAGGGTCCCTTTTCAATAGCTACCACACCAAGGTTTAGGGGAAGGCGCTACTCCATTCCCTGGATTGCTCCACTTTACCCTTGATCCTTGCCTTATAATGCTGAGTGTTAAGCAAGGAGGCATCAAGTACCATTTTTTGAGTCTTTGGTATGACTCGACTTGGGATTGAACCCTGGTCCCCAGGACCATTGGCGAACCCTCTACTCATAATCATTTGTTTGCATAAACTTAAATGTCTCCAAGTATTGCAATCTAATACTAAAAGTTTTATTTCCAAATAGTTAAACGGTTTCAAGTATCGCTATGTATTACTAACTGTTCTATTAAACATTAGATATTTGTTTGCACACAGTTAAATGGTCAAACAGTTCTGTTTGATCCATTGATAGGATCCTAACAAGTATTAAGACTTCGGGCCAGAGTGGACCTGTGATTAATGGCAATAAAGGGGGTAATCCACATTACCCAAATCTCCAAATACTTTGGTGGGGTCTAAGCTTTCTGCAGAGATGCAGTGTTATAGCCAGCAAACTCTTTGGTGGGGGTCTAAGCTTTCTGTAGAGATGCAGTGTTATAGCCAACAAACTCTTTGGTGGGGTCTAAGCTTTCTGCAGAGATGCAGTGTTATAGCCAGCAAACTCCTTGGTGGGGGTCTAAGCTCTCAGCAGAGATGCAGTGTTATAGCCAGCAAACTCTTTGGTGGGGTCTAAGCCCTCAGCAGAGATGCAATGTTATAGCCAGCAAACTCTTTGGTGGGGTCTAAGCTCTCAGCAGAGATGCAGTGTTATCATATTTACCCAACCCCTCTGCTCGGGCAGGATATGACACAAGGTCAATTTTTAAGCGGAGTTTAACAGGTTTGAATTCTGAGTTTTCCTTCTCCTAGACTAGTTGCCTCACCAAGGCTGAAGAACCTAGTCTACCCTACTATTTACCCATAGCTGGAGGGAGAATAATTGGATTCATACCTTTCCCAAGGGTATTAGTGCTATGTGAAATGCAATCAGTCTCATCCAGGATTTGAACTCGCGTCGCCGTGTCCATATCCTTCGACGATAACCATTACACCACGGGCACCTCCTAAATGATGCAGTGTTATAGCCAGCAAACTCTTTGTTGGGGGTCTAAGCTCTCTGCAGAGATGCAGCCGGTGTATTCTACAGCCCTTGCAAACTGGGATGAATCTGAATGAAAGTCTATTGAAACAATGATAATTCTTAACCAGATACATCGTGAGATTTGAAGATGATAGTCTTCCCAAACAATTTTTCTACTGGGATCTAAAAACAGGAAAACGTCTACAACACAGACTTAGAAAAAGGTTTAAGGATAATCTGAAGGAAAACTTGAAAGCATTACATATGGATCTGCCGAGCTGGGAAGAGCTGATACTTAATCGTGAAGAATGGAGGCATTACATTTGAGAAAAATAAAACGATTTTAAATGTTGACCACTTCAAACATGCTCAAACCAAATGTAATCTTTGAAGCAACACTTACCAAGACTTTCCGATAAATATACAATCTTGGAAGAATGCTGTGTGTGAACACGTACTGTTTTCAAATTCAGACCATGGGAATCAACTGAATGCTGAATGTTAACAATTATGAGCAAGCCAACTACGGAAATCTAGCCCCACATTCTGTTAACAATACCTGTGTGTCTTTTACAACAAGGTCCGCAAATCAGTAGCTGGACTGAAGACACAAATGATGGTTCACTTGAAAATTCAGCTCAGATAAAGCTGCAGAGTTCATTTGCCAATATAATCTTATGCCTATCAAGTCGAATTCTGGTCTCAAGGGTAATTTCAGAGGTCATGGACGTCACAGTGAGACAGAAGCCATTACAAATGCTGTTGAGGGTGGGGAAACGGGTATCATCTGAGAAATATAGAACAATTATCATATATATATATATGTGAGTATGTATGTATATATTAATCTGTTGAATAGAAAAGTAAATTTACATTTATATAATATTATCAAAGATAATGTTGACAGAAGTCCAGCTGTACAGTTGTTTTATCAGTATACTGAAATCAGTTTTTTTCATATATTTTGAGTAGCGTAAAATGATCGTTTAATTCAGTAAGTTTTGTTTGTTTGGCTCTAACATTCAAGTCTTTGGAGGACAAAATTGTCTTTAATCATTGATTGCCATTTAACATTAAGGTTTGGTTTCTTTGTTTAATATCGTATCAACCCTTGTTGGTTATTTAATCCCTAATCCATCCATGTAGAAGAAAAGTAGTGGGAGTTGGGAGATTGACACCTTTCGCAAGGGTATTGGTGTAAAACGCAAACATGATAACGCGATCTGAGTTCGAACTCACTTATAACAATGACGCAGTCCAGCACTTTACCCAGTACACCACGAAGATTTCCTCCTGTGTTGAGAATATGCATTTTTATTTAAGTTGCTCAAGTCATTTGGTATATTTAAATTTGGTATAATATTTAAATACTGACTGTTAAAGTGAACAAACGTCGTTTTCATCACTCAAAGAAAACTATATATTTCAAAGTAAATAAGCGAATTGTTAATTATTTATTCATTTATCTTTTTATTTATTTTTTGTATCATATTGTTTATCAATCTATTAAATTATACAAGGGTGAGTCATGGCCCAGTCGGTCGGAACTCCAGAATACACCAACTGCATCTCTACAGAAGGCTAAGACCACCCCCCAACGAGTTTCCTGAATATGACACTAAACAATCTGATGGTGAGGTTCCAGTAATGTTGGAGCTTAGGGGAATGCAGAGTATACCTTCATTGCCATCGCTCCCAGGTCTACTTTGGCCAGGAGTAGTAGCACCTGATTGGGTCCTATCTATGAGTTAAATAGAACTAAACAGTGTGCATATGCTCAAAATTTAACTGGATGTAAACAAAAAAGGTATTTATGCTAAACTGAATTGTTTGCAATAGAACTGTTTATATGTATAAATATATACTTGGCCTTAAATCACCAACCGTGGTTGATATGCTATAAAACCAAACCAAACCCACCCAAACCTTGGGTGAGTCAAAAGTTTTACAATGTTTTGGTAACATGAAACACAAATTGGAAGCTACGGATACACTTGCCGAGTTTATGAAGTTGATAAACCACACAGAAGTGTGAGATGTCGATCTCGCCTAAGGAGGTGCCCGTGGTGTAATGGTTATTGTCACCGGATATGGACACGGCGATCCGAGTTCAATTCCTGGACAAGACTGTTTGCATTTCACATAGCACTAATACCCTTGGGAAAGGTATGAATCCAATTATTCTCCCTCCAGATATGGGTAAATAGTAGGGCAGACTAGGTTCTTCAGCCTTGGTGAGGCAACTAGTCTAGGAGAAGGAAAAGTCTGAATTCAAACCTGCTAAACTCAGCTTAAAAAATTGACCTTGTGTCGTATCCTGCCCGAGCGGAGGGGTTGGGTAAATATGGATCTCGCGTGGTACTCTCCAAGTGCTACTCACTGGATTTGCTTTTATGGGTTGGAGCACGACCTCAGAATCTACAGTTTTAGAACCTATTTGACCAGTCCTGACCGTTGAGGTTCTTGTGACCAGAGCGAAACCTCTTGAACCGTCTCTGATCAACTGCACCTTCGCCAAATGTCTTTGGTTGTTTTGGTGGCATTATATCCCAGTTCAAACTTGTAAAGCATAAGTTCCCGAATTAGACTGTTGCAGGTTCATCTGTGGGGCAGTTTTCAAATCTCACACAGATTGAAACAATGAACAAAATGTCAGCGCACTAACTATCACGATACTGCCAACTAATGTGTACTTACCACAACTTGAAGTGCTTCAGTGACGTTATATATGTGCCGCAAACTAAGATGTTGCAAAATATAAAACTTTTGATTCACACAGAATATAAAATTTGTTTATACTTAAACTATACATGAATTATATATACTTTATGTATTTTTACTATTTGTTTATTTACGATATTAAATCAGTATAAATTGCTTTGTGTAGAAAATATAAATAAATAAACTAATAAAATTCAACTACATTTAATTTAACTTATTTATAAATCTGGAACTTTATTATCTTTTACCCGCTATCGATAGGCTTTCGATCACATGGAAATCAGACATGACCGATAAAATGAAACGCAGTTTCTTCCAGGCAGCGGTCGTGTCGATACTGCTGTATGGATGCATTACTTGGACGCTAACTAAACGGCTGGAGAAAAAGCTAGACGGCAATTACACAAGAATGTTGCGAGCAATATTGAACAAGTCCTGGCGGCAACACCCTACAAGGCACCAACTATACGACCACCTGCCTCCCATCACGAAAACTATCCAAGCTAGACGAACCAGAACACTGTTGGAGAAGCAGGGACGAGCTTATAAGTGATGTACTCCTATGGACCCCCGCATATGGCCAAGCAAAAGCAGGACGACCAGCTAGAACATACATACAGTAGCTATGTAGCCCTGAAAAACTGCCAGAGGCAATTAATAGGGAGAAGTGGCGGGAGAGGGTCAGGGATATCCGTGCCTGTGGCACAACATGATGATGATGATGATTATCTTTTATATCTTTTATATTGAATGCGTAAAGCGTAAAACCAAGGGTCACTGACACCTCCATAATATATATATATATATATATATATATATCATCATCATCATCATATCGTGCTGGCAGCACGGATATCCCTGACCCTCTTTCGCCACTCCTCCCTATCGTTCATCGCCCTAGGTAGGTCTTCAGGACAACAACCTGTATCCTCACATAGCTGCTGAATGTACGTTCGTGCTGGTCGTCCTGCTTTTGCGCGGCCGTGTGTGGGGGTCCATAAGAGTACATCTCTTATGAGTTCATCTCTGCTTCTCCAGCAATGTCCTGCATGTCTGGTTCGCCTAACTTGAATAGTTTTCGTGATAGGGGGCAGGTGGCCGTACAGTTGGTGTCTTGTTGGGTGTTGCCGCCAGGACTTGTTGAGGATTGCACGCAGCATTCTTGTGTAATTGCCATCTAGTTTCTTCTCCAGCCGTTTTGTTAGCGTCCATGTAGTGCATCCATATAGCAGTATCGATGTGACCGCTGCCTGGAAGAAATTGCGTTTCATTTTATCGGTTAGGTCTGATTTCCATATAGTCGATAGCCTATTGATGGCTGTCCATGCTTTCGTTAACCTCGTTTCGATGTCCTTTTCGGTTGATTCGATGCTGCTTCCTAGGTACGTGAATTTGTCTACTAGTTTAAGAGGGGTTCCTTCTAGAGTGGAGATGTCCCCCGTTTGGTTATAGCACATATATTCCGTTTTATGTGCATTAACATGGAGGCCTATGCTTGCTGCTGCTCGTTCCAAACTATGCAGAAGTGTTTCGGCTTGGTCAGGTGTATTTGCCAGTATCGCTATGTCATCGGCGTAGTCGGCGTCGGTAATTGTTGTTGCGGGGTATCTTCTGCTTCTTTTTTTCGTCAGTTCGAAGCCATTCTCTTTGATTTTGTCAATCGATGTTCTAAGTACGTAGTCTAGACAAATGATAAAGAGATACGGAGCCAGCGTGTCTCCTTGTAGTACTCCTGCTACTATGTCGAAGTATTCTGTGTCTCCATCTGGTGATCGTACTTTTACTTTAGTGTTTCTATAGAGAATCGTTATTGCCGCTACGGTTTCTTTAGGTATGCCGTACGCTAGTAGGATTTGTTCCATCTTTCCTCTGTGAATGGAGTCGAAAGCCTTGGTAAAGTCGACAAATATTAATGTCGCTTGTAGGTTCTTTGCCCGTACACCTTCAAGGATTCTGCGGATGGTTAATATTTGTGAGGTCGTAGATCTATTTCTTCGGAAGCCATTTTGGTTTTTTCTAAGTATGTTGTCGATTTTGGGTTCTATTCTGTTTCGTAGTAGGGCATTGTAGATTTTGGCAGCTATGGATGTAAGTGTTATGCCTCGGTAGTTTTTGGCTAATCCGAGGTCCCCCTTTTTAGGGAAGGGGAGTATGCATCCCTTCGTCCATCTATCTATCGGATTTTGATTGTATACTGCGTTGCAGTGTCGGAGCAGTATGTCGTCGAATTGTCTGGTCTTCCATACTTCCGGGGGAATTTCGTCCAGTCCTGCAGCTTTTCTATTTTTAATTTTTCTGAGAACCGAGTCGAGTTCTTCTTGTGTGAACGGTCCAAGTTTAATGTCTAATTGTTTGCTAATTATTCTGGTGATTGGTTCAGGCGTTCCACAGACAGATCTGTTTCGTTCTATCAGAACTCATCAGTGAGGCTAGATGGGCTAAATTCCCGAAGCTGGGATCGAAACCCGGTTGACTCAAAACGCCAATCCAAGATTCTACTACTCAACCACGAGGAAACCAGCGCAAGCGAAGGAAATTTAAACGGTTATGGATCCCAATTGTTATTGTTTACATATATCCGTTTAACGGCTACCGAGAACTCGATTCATATGAAGAGCCTTGCTAATGGCAACACAATTACTTCATTCGCTAGAGAGCTCAAGCCTACAGGCGTAGGGGAGTATATATATATATATATATATATAAGAAGGAGATAGATCTGACGGTATGTAAATATATATATATATATATGTAAAAATATAAAAAAAAGCAAATGTATTCAATTTCTGTTTTTTTCATATTTGTACCTTTAGATACCGTAGGATTTATTTCCTTTTCGCCTATATCCAAAGAGGAAATAAAAATATTTTGAAATAGCTAGGTCCACGAAGAGATATTTATTTTTTAAATTTATTTATTCATTTTTTTTAATAAATCCAAAAAATACAAATCTTTTCGTGGACCTACATATTTTAAAATATGCACACACACACACACACACACACACACACACACACACACACACACACATATATGTAATGGACTAATGTTAATAAAAATAACCGAATTAACACGGGTGCTACAAAAATAGAGAAATTTTATCCTGAGATAGATCTGAAAACAAAGAAATGAAATTGTTCTTGTATTAAGTCACTGAAGGTAGTAGTGAATTTTTAGCCGGCACGTGGAATTGATTGGCTATCGTCCAAGTTGACGGTTCTAACTTGATACGGTTCGCCCGGCGGTCAAGCAAGGAGGGCTGGTATTTGACTCAACGACATAGTCATATTCGTATTGTCAAGGCGACAAGTAAACCGTTTTCGAGTTCCTTTGAAAATGTTTTGACTTTAAATTATTTGGTGGGGTAATCACGTACACGTACTGCTCGAATCTGATTGGCTGTTTTGAAGTTGTGCCGTTAGCCCCCGCCCCTAATGTTATTTAAGTGAGACCCGACAGGATATGGCTTCTTTTGTTTTTTTTTTCAGCACGAACAAAGGCTCTGTCTGGCTCGCTCATTTTGTTTTGCGAGTTCTTGTTTATTCGCCTTCGACTTTGGGCAGTTTTTCTTGAGCAAGATGGCTTGAGTAAAAGATTATAGGACTTTACACTCCTATAAATTATTTTGGGCGGTATGCCACTTGTTCCCACAAAGATGGCAGACGCTCACATATTCAGTCTCGGGAAACCATTGGCCAGGAGGACCACGTGACATGCTTAAACTACGTCCGTGCGTAAATTCAAGTCCTGCGTTCGGAGCCACCTACAAGACGCGTATTTTCTATAAATACGTCGTCTTCAAATACCCTTGTTCTCTTTCACCAAATTTCTTCGCAGCAGCAACACACTCCCTCCAGCATGAATCAACAGGAGAGCGAAGCAACTACATGGATGGGCCTCGCAGACATTCAAAATATACATTGACTATGTGACGCTTTCCAGTCTCAGAGAAACTGCCCGTTTCTAATCATAAAAAGGACATTTTAAATATGTAATCCTTTTATAGCTTAGTTGTGTTACACACACACACACACACACACACACAAGCTCACACACACACACACACGTACACACATTATTATTTTGTTAGTAGAATTAGAAATATTTTTTATGTATCAATGTAAGTTTTATTCTTATAGTATATAAATTTGTTTTTGTTCGTCGCCTTGTTTTAAATGTTCATTTTGTCCGCACCGTTTTACAACCTTTACTCGTTTCATTTGTTTCATATCTTTTACTCATTTTGTTGCATATTCTTCACTCATTGGCTTCTTTCATTTACTACTTTATCCCTGTGCCTATATTATATGCCTATTAAACCTTTAAACGCTAAATATTAAACCTATAACATAAACTCAACATAAAATTGTCGGGTACCATAAATACAATATCACCACTACAAGGCCCATTAAGCGTATAGGCTAAGCCTCTTTTCCTTACAGGGCTTTTATTGTTACTTATTAAAGCAATAAGCCTACTGCAGGCTCTTTATGGTTTTGGTATGCTGTCCCCTTCAAAAGAAAATTAAGTCTAAGGTCTGGTGGCGGTATTATTGGCCTTTTTACGGACAATGGAAGCTGTTGGCTCGAATCAGAATATGTGGTAAAAGCCTCCGTAGGCCCAACAGAAGAAAATTTGAGTTGAAACAGAAAGATATTCATCTAAGAGAAGAAAGTGTTGGTCTACTCGAAGTTCACTTAAAAAAAAGTAAACTTCGTTTTCAACAAGTCTACACAGGAAAGTAGAAGAATATGGTTGTCCAGGTTGATTCTACACAAGAAGGAGATGCCGAGAAGAAGAATACCCCGCCAAATTAGCTTTAAAATGGACTTTGACTTGAATTACCAAAGAAAGGTATTTTATCATGAACAAAAGTTAAACCAACAGTAGGTGGTTGATGGCATTGCTTTGAGCAAGTCAGTCATTGTATTTCTTTATGCCCTTCTTCCTTTTGGTTATAATATTGTCGTTACTTGAACGTATGCTATTTTTGTTACCTTAAATTCAATGTTTTCGACAAGCATAGGGAAAATATGCAAAGCCGGATTTTGTAAAGTTTATTTGTCTTGAAATAGATTACTCAGCGGGAACTGGTTGTTTTTATTTTTAAGAAATGTTGACACACTTTTTTTTCAGGTTGCAAAAGTAATCTTTCCTTTCCCCCTTTTTTCATCTTCTTTATTTTAATACTTTACTCCTCCTCTTTGCCATGCCTGACAGTTACTATAAGATGAATTGGGCTGGGCAGAGATAAAGCCTAGCATATTTATTAAATTGGGTACATTTCTCTTAGAAGAAAGTGACCGCGTATTTGGTCAAAAAATGTGATCGAGTGTTTTGATTTTTTAGGTTGGACTTTCCCTTACCTGCATGAACATCCGGTTGTTGATTTTTCTTTTCTCTCTCTCTTCCTTTTTGAGTTGAATGTTTGTGAGATCGTAGTAATACCTATTTAATGAACATCTGGTTATTGTTTTTTTTCTTTTTCTTTTCATTTACATACACCCACGCTCACACAAAAATACATTCACAAACACACACATGCATACACACACACACACACATAGAGAAAGGGATATATATATATATATATATATATATATATATATATAGCTTTAAACATTGCTATTTACATTTTTCTTTTTAAGAATCTTCCCTGAAAGAATTTTCCAATAGTTATAGTTCACGTTTTTCCGTTAAGTAAGTAAATGATGTTAACATATCTGACTGAATATATATATATATATATATATATATATATATATATATATACGTTGTCTTGATAATTTACTTTATATATATATATATATATATATATATTCACACTTACCTATCTCGCAATCAATCTTTGTTTATTCATATATATATATACATTTATTATTGACGTTGTCTTGATAACTTACTTTAAAGAACAGCCTTAGAATCCACTGTTTTAGGCTTAGCTAAGATTACCTGATCGTCGAGGTTCTTGCAAGCCAAGTCACATTTCTTGAATTGTCTGTGATAAACTGCGTCTTTACCTTTAGTAAAACAAATGTTCTGGGTTTCTTTGGCGGCTTTATCACCCAGTGTGAACTCGTAAACCATAAGTTCCCAACTTAGACTACGTTACACGTTCATCTGTACGTCTTTTAAATCCCACGGATTGAAGCAATGCACGAGTCAGCTCACCAACTATCTCGATACTGTTTCGAAAGGGCCGAAATGGTAGATGAAATAATTGCGTGAAGAGAGAGAGAGAGAGAGAGAGAGAGAGAGAGAGAGAGAGAGAGAGAGAGAGAGAGAGAGAGAGAGTTAGGATAGATAGGGAACCGCTAAGATTTACACCTTAATCTTTATTTTTTTATACTCATCTATTTGGCTGGATCTCTGGTCTTCTATATGGGAATTTCTTCGGGTGGTCTTTGGTTTATCTTGATCTCCGTGTTCGCTGCTGTTCTTATTAATGGACACAAAGACTTTGCTTGATTTTTGATGTCTTTATTCTCCCAAAATCCTATGTCAACCGCACTACTGGAGAAATGGCAATTTTAGGCGTCTTTTCGTTACGACTCCTGGACTCTCTCTCTCTCTCTCTCTCTCTCTCTCTCTCTCTCTCATTAACTCTATCTAACTTACCTGTTCTCACGACTGAACCAAATAAAGAACTGCTAAAAAGGTCAGCCAGGGGTCAAGTCTTGTCTATCATATCACTGGTTATTTTTCATGACTTTTCTTCTAACGAATTACCAGTGAACTTTTGAATTCATATATTTTGAATTCTACACTTACCTTACAAAATTAATTGGTGACCTATTCATTAAGTAACAATACTAGCAACTACTCTGGGTAGAATCCCAGAGTTTGAACTGCTTTGGTTACCTGATATATGTGCCACAAACAAGCATGTATCAAAATATTGCTAAACTTTTGAATCACGCTTGGGATATCCAATGAATAAGGATGAGGATATTGTTTTAGAAATTGCCAGTGGGAAATACTATTTAGAGTGGTATCTTTTTAAAGGGAATCAATAGTGAGTTCCTTTTATATTCCAGAAGGCTGTCAACATTATTTTCTTTACTGATTTCTGCACTAAGAACTTTTTCTTTATCAGAAAGTCAATGTGTTTTCACTCTATAGACTGTCTTTTCCACTCAGATTTGTAGTAGAAATGAATGTAAACTTTCGTTGTTTTACTAAAACATGCTTTTCTGTACACATTGTTCTGCAAATTCCACTTCTTTTTTACTTCTCAGCCACCAAAAATTTGAATACAAACCTCTGTTCTAGTCTGATGGATTCTCTTTAATTTGCCGCCATTTTAAACAGCCTCAAAGCAAATACTTTTGCGTGATTAGAATAATTTTTGCATTAAACTAATTCATGGAGTGTATATTTGGGTAAAAAAAATTCTAAAAAAGAAATATTTTAATTTAGAAAAAAAATCCTAATCCATTTTATGACCCTCGTATCATGATCGGAAATATAAAAGTATGATAGTCTTCTGGCATTTTAGCACAAATTTTATAAATATTATATTTTCTTTTTGGGAGACTTGGAAGAATTTAAAACAGAGACATTTTATTTAATTTTCACTATCTTTTGCTGAATTATTCTTGAGTATAAACACTTATCTGAAATAAATTGCCTGTTGTGGATTAAAAAAGAAAAATAGAATATAATAAGTTCAAGTGGAAAAAATCCTAGAAGTTTCCGACAGGAAATGGGGCGGCGCATGCCCGGAAAAGAAACCGTCCCTGCGAAAAGGAGAAATTCGATCTCACTTCAGCCTCCACCGTAGCACCGAAAGAACGCCTTTCACGTGACCACAAGCTGCGAACACATGGCTGATTAGGTTTAGTAGCCTGAAACCCAGTCTGTCGCTCGTGAGCCAATAATATAAAAATACAACTTTGGACTTATTAACCACCGGGGACAACTTATATATTTTAACACATTGTTTGGGAGACACGACCATTTCATTTGGATTTAGGAAGAATCTTCTCACCCACAGAATGGTTGTTGAACCCAGAGATAAAGTTGTATTTTAAAAGGTATCTGGGTCTTTTTCCTTATTTCTTTTAGTAATTTTTTGCAGCCTTCCGCAGATACAGAAGAACGAATTATGATGGGGTAAGAAGAAAACCTAATGAAGTCAGATATTCAAACTCGAAACCGACTTCTATCAACCAAACTAAATTAATTACTGACCAAATCTTCTGGTGCCCTATAAGTCATCGATTTGCATTATGGGTCAAATAATCCTCTTATTACAACGAAAAAGCCTGTGAGGTATTTGATTTAACCTTTTGAGCAATAAAGGAACGTCTTTCTTGATTTAATGCTGAACTTATTTGAATATTCTTTAAAGATTCATTTCTTAATACCCATCACTTGTGAGTTAACTGGAACTAAAACCTTTTCACAATTTTATTCTCTGTATTTTCGTTTCCTATGTAACCGCTTCCAGTACAATTATATCACGATATCCCATCATTTTCCAGTCACCTTAAACGTACCTCTTGACAAGACGAAGCTAGTTTTTCTAAAACGTCTCTTATAAGCAGATGACTATAAGTTAAGCAATGGCTCTTATCATCTATCTAATCTTCGTTTATTGTGGGATTACTATTTTTCTTTGATGGATAGGCGACGGAAAATCAAAAAAGCGTTGACAGCACAGGTGACAACGGTTCCATAGACATCACACGCATTTGTACTTTTACTGCACAGAAAATGTCTGATTTTTATTATCCCATTGGGAAAGCAATGAATAAAAAATTATATCCAAAGATTGGTATTCTACATCTAATTATACTCGCTTTAGCGTAAAAGTAATAAGACGACCAGTAACCACTTAATAAAAAAAAACATCTTATCAATTACAAAGTGTGTCAGGCATCCAGGTTATCTGCTTGATAATATCTATCTATCTATCTATCTATCTATCTATCTATCTATCTATCTATCTATCTATCTATCTCTGTTCATATCTATCTCTGTTCATATCTATCTATCTATCTATCATTCTCTGTTCATATCTATCTATCTATGTTCATATCTATCTAACAATCTATCTATGTTCTGAGTATGACAATGAACTATACTCAGGGATGAAGCTCTAGTTCTGGAGATCTGGAGAGTGTAGAGTACCCCTTAGTTGCTATTACTCTCAGTTCCACTCTGACCCGGAGTGGTAGTACCTGTTAGAGTGCCATCTATGGGTCAAATTTATTCCTATTTTATACTAATACTTTTAAAACAATCTATTTTAAACATTAAAAAAAACCTTGTGTGCAAATTATTTGTATAAAGAATACTTAACTTGAAGCTATGTATTGGAGGCGCGCTTTGCATAACGATTACGTCATTGGAAATGGAATCGGTGACTCTAGTTCGAGATAGTCTGCGTTCAACTTCGCGTTAATGTCCTAAGGAGAGGCATAAATCCATTTCTACTCCGAGCCAGGGTTAGATAGTAGAGTAGACTGAGATCTTTACAGCAGATCTTTGTTACAGCAACCACTCCAACAGAAGAAAAACTCTCTTCAAACTAGCCGTACTCTGCTTAAAAATTGACCTTGTGTCAGATTCTGCTGATGGTGAAGGGGTTGGGTAAATGCGTACTTGAAGCTATAATTGTTTAGAAAAGGATTATCATCATTAGTTATATAAAGCCATGTAATTGTTTGTAAATCATTGGTCTTGAAACCAGATAATACCCGTAAACAAATACCTATTATTACTAAACAGGAATAGTTACTTGAAAGCATATACACCCGTATAAACTATTTCTACGGAGAATAATCACTTGAGGCTATATTATTTTTTACAAATTATTAGTTCCTTGATTTAAAAAAAGATTCACTGTGGCATTAAATAACCCAACAAGAGTTGAAATGCCATAAAATCAAACACGTATCTATCTATCTATCTATCTATCTATCTATCTCAGTCTGTTCGTATCTATCTATCTATCTATCTCAGTCTGTTCGTATCTATCTATCTATCTATCTATCTATCTATCTATCTCAGTCTGTTTGTATCTATCTATCTCAGTCTGTTCGTATCTATATATCTATCTATCTATCTATCTATCTCAGTCTGTTTGTATCTATCTATCTATCTCAGTCTGTTCGTATCTATCTATCTATCTATCTATCTATCTCAGTCTGTTCATATCTATCTATCTATCTATCTCGTCATATTTACTTATTACTTTAGTTGTATCGATAAGCCCATCCAGACATGTGTGTCCAGAGGAGACACTTGTTGACAATAGATGGCGTTTTTGGAAGAGGCTAGCACAAGAGAGTTGGACTGGGGTTGGAGATAATAGGTATTATAATCATCCGTTCCAATATCCTCCCACGCCATTGGCACATTCAATTCATCTCTTTTGAATCAATAGCCAGTGGCGTTATGGTGAAGTGTTTGCATAGATGGCGTTACAGTTGATCATTCCCGCCAATTTCATTTTATTATATCCTTTCTATTAATTTAAGTTTCCCTCTCATCCCATCGCCAATATTGACAGGACGAACACAAGACTGGCGTGCACGACCGGCGAGGTCATCATATCAACTTTCTTGTATTGTTAGAGTGTACTTATGGGAGACGCTTTCTCTTTGTCTCTTTCTCTCTCTCTCTCTCTATATATATATATGTATGTGTGTGCATGTGTGTGTGTGAGTATACGTACGAGTGTATACGATATTTTAACTATGAAATAAAACGAGGTGAATTCACTTACGACTCTACTCAATCTTCAAGTGAGCATGTATCCACACGTCTGAAGTCTGTTGAATTTAACTGAATTCAAACTAAATAATCTATCTATGTATCTATTCGGTTGTTTGGTTTCTTTATTTAATAGCATATCGACATTTGTGGTTTATTAAATGCCAAAGCCATCATTGTACAAGAACAGTAGTTGAAGGGAAAAGAGAGTTCATTCCTTTCTAAAAAGAAAGTTCATTCCTTTCTTACATTCTCTTTCTCCGAAAGAGAATGTAAGAGCGTGACTGGAGTTCGAATTCTCTTATTTCGATGTTGCAGTCCATATATATATATATATATATATATATATATATATATATATATATATATATATACTTATTCACATACCTATACTTGATAATAAACTCGGATATATATATATATACATATGTTTATATATAGCCGAGTTTATTATAAAGTGTAGGCATGTGAATATATATATATATATATGTGTGTGTGTTTGTTTGTGTGTGTGTGTGTGTGTGTGTGTGTGTGTGTGTGCTTATTCCTATGCCTACACATGATAATAAACTCGGGTTTCTTATTAAGGAGACGGTCTTCGATGAAAAATATATCAAATATATATGGTCCACTGAGTATGCATATCAAATTTTGTACTTTTACATCAAACCGTTTGTCTATTTATAAACGGTAGAAAAACAGACTCTTCCTAATATTGAAATATATTTACAAGTTGAAAATGCTGGATTATCTTTTTGGTATAAACCATAGACAATTTCCTGTTTGAAATAAATAGCCATCGACGTTGCATTCTGGATAAATCATCTTTCTAATTAGTATAAAAATGTTTAAGTTAAGTGGGTCACTTAATCTGATCTTTCCTGCTAGCTAAAGGGACATCTTGCCGATGTTGGATTTGCTGTTTGGATTTACCAATCTGGAAACCTTTCTGGATTTTATACTGAATTAGACAATTTAATTTTTATTGGTTCAATACCTGATAACAATCATTTGTGAGTGAAGAAGAACTAAAAGCTTTTTCACAAGTTTTATTCTCTTTATCGCAGTTTAATACGTCACACCTTCCAACAGAAAGTAAGTTTAAGTTTTAGATTTAAATACTCGACTGAATCGCTTTCTTTAATTGATTATTAACAAAAAAAAAACAAAAACAACAAAAAACAAAAAAAAACAAAACAAATAAAAAATGAAAAAATGAATGAATAAATAAATAAATATTTCCTTAGACTGCGTTCAGACTTTCAAGACTGACACCTGCTTATCGAAACTTTTTGAAAAAATAATCGATATTGTGTCAATTGCCTGGCTAATGTGGCGTTAAGTTTTGTGTAGGTTTAAAGTCAATTTTTAAAAAATCTACCAAAGGTTTTTTGTTCGTTTTTCTCTTGGGTTCAATAAAGTTAAAAAGAGTTAAAACTTTAGATAACAAAACTCCTCAGTGACTGGTATGCATTACAAAATAAACAGTTTGTTGTTGACTTGATTTTGTATTTGTTGTTTATTCGGTAGGAAAAACAATTATTTATTTGTGAAGAAACAATTTTCGTGTTTTCTTTGTTTTTTTTATGCATTTTTCTCGATAGAACCTGTAATTATTATGATGTGAAAGTTTTCGTTGTTTAGAGATTCCCTTGACTTTCTCGTGATTCGTTCTGATTGATCATTGTTTTTGATAAGTTCACTAAACGGCATCTCGTGTCCGTACAGAGCTGATGAATATAAGTTTAGGTTGGTCGACCAACACTGGTGCGTCAATGTGCAGTAGTCCATTGGATAACATCGCTTACCTCCTCAGCAGTACTCAGCATCTCTTGCTCGTTTTACTGGTCTGGTTTGTGAGATCGGAAGTAAGTGACCGAACAGATGCAGTTTTGTTAGGTGCTCCTTCAAGGATTTATTCAAAAGAGCCTGCAGTTCTCATTTAACCTTTTATCCAAGCTTTTTATTGATTTCTAAGTGGTGCAACCATACAATAACACTGACAAAAACACAGTATGGATGAAATTTCGTTTTATATATAAAATCATGATTAAAATTTAACGCTCAAAGCGTTTTTAATCCGTAAATTCTTTAGAGTTCTCTATGCCTGAAAGTGCAGAGCAATATCACAATATTTTTCAAGTATAAAATAAGACAATATAACTGGATAAAAACCCATGACACAGAATTTCACGTTGTCGATCCTCAGGTGAGTCAGTATTCAGCACGTCTGAACACACACACACACACACACACACACACACACACACACACACACACACACACACATATATATATATATATATAAATTGTCATTCAATAAATACCGTGAACTTTTTAGAAAAAAAAGAAAATATTTTTTTCAGAACTTTTACCTCTGCATTGTTTGGAATTGATTTATTGCAAACATTATTTTAGTCTCATAAAAGTATCTGTTTTGAGGCTATTCAAAATGGTGGCAAATCAAACAGAGTACTCCAGACTTAAACAGAGGTCTGCCATCAGTTTTTGGTGGCTGAGAAGAACAAACCATATGAAATTTACAGATGAATGTGTGATGTGTACAGAGAAGCGTGTTTCAGTAAAATTATGTTCACATATGGGTAAAACTGTTTAAAGCTCGAAATAGTCTTATTTAAAATGGAGAGGGTCGAGGCATGCCCACAATGATGAGCACACTTGAAATAGTGGATTCAGTGAATTCGCTCGTTTTGGCTGATTGAAGAATTACGATAGAGGACATTTTTGATCAATTGGGTACAGCATACAAAATTCGTGTATGATGAGTTTTTCTTTTCGAAGGTCATTTATCATTTGGGTATCTACAGGACAATGCAAAAACTGAATCACAGTCAGTTTGGTTGAGGGTAGCTTTCACATCCTCCTAATAATCCAGTTGTGGCCTCCTCTGATTTCCATTCGTTTGTCTACTCTCTCAAAGAATTTCGGCGTGGATAAAAGGAAGTGCACTGCGAGAAAATGGCAAAAAATTAAATCCACAGATTTCTGTGGTGAACGAATGCAAAAGCTTGTTTTATGAGAGGGAAAACTGTGTTTTCAAGAATCGAGATAAGAAATGAAACACATTTTTCCCATTTTTATCTGTGTTAAATGTGAGCTGTTATAAAACCTTTCCTACACAACATTGGTAGGGGTATACTTATTGATGACGTTATCATATACTAGGGTCATTCAGTAAATAAGAAGAATTTTTCAATATAACGACCCACATTTAACCCAGCAAAAACAAAATATCTTTTTTCAACACAATCTCCATTCTTTAAAACATATTTTCCCTATGGTAAAATAAACTTTTGTATTTCTTCACAATAAAAAATTTTGGTTTGAGTTTTCAGCCATTTGCTAAAATGAAACGCATTAAAACAGGTGCTCTCAACGGAGAGAGAGAGAGAGAGAGAGAGAGAGAGATTATACACATATATATGTATATACTACCACAGTGATATATATATGTATCAAAGATACTTTGATCAGACAACATTCTTCATTAAACCAACGGATATACTACGCCAACAGTACATTATATATATATATATATAATTACAACAGTACATTATATATATATATATATAAATAAAGTTGGCGACCGTAGTCGACGGCGATTCAAAGGCTCTTTTTTATTAGCTACAACACCGAGGTGGAGGAAAGGGCGCGACTCATTTCCCTAGATTGCTTCACTTTACCCTTGATCCGTACCTTATAATGCTGTGCGTTAGACAAGGCGGCATCAAGTAAGATTTTTGGATGACCCGAGTTGGGATTGAATCCCGGTTTCCCAGCCCATTGGGGAAAATTTTACCCACTAATATATATATATATATATATATATATATAATTGAAGTATCTGTAATTAATGAGACAACTGATATCAAGAATAGACCATTTATCAATAGTATAGCACAAAAACCACTTGTTGCCGCTAACAGTTTCACGTTTTACGATCATCAAGCAGAATTGAAGAATTACAAATAGGACGAGAGAAGGGAAATACATAGAAATCGCGGAATATAAAACGGAATCCGATTTAAATCGATTGTATAAAAACTATAAGAATACATTCTGTTTCCTACTTTACAGTATATTACCACACACGTTGAATAATTTCGAAGATATCTCTATTAAGTGTAGTGTTCTATAAATCTTTTGGATATTCTGCGATGTAAATAAAACTAACACCGGTCGAGTCGTCTGGGGTTGTAGAACACACCGAGTGCTTCTCTGCGAAGGGGTAAGACTCCTCCAACTAGTGTCCTGGATAGGACACAAAACAATCTGATGGTAAGGCTCCAGTAATGCAGGAGCCTTAGGGAATGCTGAGTACTCCTTTATTGCTATTGCTCCTCCGTCCATTCTGACATAAACCATCATTTGGACCAATTTCTATGGGACACTTTCCAAACAAGGGATTTTACTTATGAAATGGTGGGCTTCTCAATAAATTAACCTCATTACCGTATGTCCAAAACAATCTCTAACATAACGTGGAAGAAATCTCGAACAGTTAGATTCGAAATTAGACTGGACATAACGAAAAACCATCAAGGTGAACAACGCATTAAAAAAGATATTACATTTCCTAGTCTTTCCTCTGTCGTCTATAATTACCACTCCTTCTTTCGTCGTTCAGTTTTGCTTTCGTCTTCATTTCTTATTTTAAATCACACGCACGGACCAGAGAGCTTAAATTAGACAAGGAAAAAAGAAAAAAGAAACACAGTGGAGCACTTAGCAAAATTTAATAGGTGGTGTCTTTACTTTTCTCCTATTTTTCTTTTTCTTTCTCATTTTTTCTTTTTTTGCTATCTTTCTTCAATATGAGATCTTGTATTTACTTCTCTTCATTCTGTTCTGCTTTTTTTGTCTTTTTCCTCCAACACGTGGTCTCGTAGTTCTCTCTTTTCCTTCGGTTTTTCTATTGTTTCGTTTTTTCTTCAACACGTGGTCTTGTATCTTTCTTTTCCTTCAGTTTTTCTACTGTTTCGTTTTTCTTCAACACGTGGTCTTGTATCTTTCTTTTCCTTCAGTTTTTCTACTGTTTCGTTTTTTCTTCAACACGTGGTCTTGTATCTTTCTTTTCCTTCGGTTTTTCTACTGTTTCGTTTTTTCTTCAACACGTGGTCTTGTATCTTTCTTTTCCTTCGGTTTTTCTACTGTTTCGTTTTTTCTTCAACACGTGGTCTTGTATCTTTCTTTTCCTTCGGTTTTTCTACTGTTTCGTTTTTTCTTCAACACGTGGTCTCGTATTTCTTTCTTTTCTATCGGTTTTTTCCTCTGTTTTTCTTTCTTTTTTCTTCTTACGTGTTTTCGTTTCTTTCCCTTTTCTTCTATCTTTTTACTCCGTCCTTCTTTTTCGTTTTTTTCTTTTCTGTCGCTTTCCCTCCGTTTTTTCTTTCTTTCTTCTGTTTTCCACTTTGTATTTATATGACCCAAAGCTCGACTTAACTACGCTACGTGGAGTGTGGACTGGTTAAGGCACCAAAGAGAATTTTGTACTTTTTTTAACTACCCAAAGGTTTATTTACTACGACAATTTGTTGGTAGTTGCCGGGAGAAAGAAAGAGAGTATAGAAGCTGAATTGACCGCGTTAGCTAGACAAAGAGAAGCAACATATCATGGTGGGAAAGAGAGCGCAGACACAGACCTTGCATTTTCTTCCTGGTTTTCTGTTGTATTTTTTACAAGCTTGTCCGCTGGGTCGCGTTAGGTTTAAGGCCTCATTTGGAGCGCACCCAGCAAAATGAGGCTTGTAAACTTTCGTCTCCCCACATCTTCATGGCTTGTGTTCAACTGTGTGTCTTTTTCTCGTCACGCCTGGCAACTAACTTTCTAAAAAATGAGTCGTCCTCCTTCCTTCTGCCTGGTTTCAACGGGAGAAACATCTGTTTCCCCTGGCTCCGCACACGACAGCCAAATCTTGGGACCTCCAGTTTTCTCTAGTCATCCTCAACTCACGCAGTCATTCACCCGTGACCGGTTGACCCACGACTGCCTTAGCCTAAGTCACTCAGAGGTCAACTACCTAACTACCTGCTCTCATGTCTACCTTTATTTCTTCTTTTTTCTACCCTTTCTCCTTACTTAGAAATTAGCCTTTCGTTTTTATTATAACTTATCATATCACGTTACACGGTATCCTCGTTGAAATTTGTAAATGCCACTGTTATCCTTGCCTTCAGTTCATTTTTGGTGCAAAAAGGAGTTTTGATGGTCTTTCGCTCAACCGTGTCCCAAATATAATAAAAGGGATGGCAATTTGAAGAGTTAGTCTGCTTGATGTTAGGGGTGATGGGGTTGTAGAAATTTTCTCACAACCAACACTGGGTTCCTCTGCTTGTTTGCCAAGACGCAGATTCCTGTCATCAGACATCCTCTCGATACAAGGCTGCACTTCTCCAGGCACTTAAAATAACCCTCCATGATGAGTCTGAGGCCATGTGGGAATATGAATAAAGGCTTAACCTCACTCTAAATCCAATAATGTGGACTGGATGTTTGCTTTTTAACAATGTGAATATGAATCTGTCCTCAAATTTGCATCTAAACATTTTGACATCTTCATATTGGAGCTTCTGGCGTGAATGCCAACAGTACAGCTTGTTGTTTCCGAATTTCTGAAGGAGTGAATTGCTCCGCAGTGCTCCTTTTTTACTGTGCCCAACTGATTGAAGTTTGCTGCGTAGTAGACAAAACAAGAAACGAATAAAACGCACGCGAAAAATTAATGATTTAAAATGGTGACAATATACCCATCACGTGATGACTATGTGTGTTTACATGTTTTTTGGGGGTGGGGTGGGGGCGGGAGAAGCTATAAAAAGACAATCCTTTTTTAGCATTGTTTGATTATTTACTGAACATCCTGGTGTGTAATACTTATCAAACCAGGCAAGCAGACAGCCATCTTGTCTCTTCGGTCGATAGTCGTTCTTCCTTTATGCTATTTCTTGTTGTTGCATCTTTCACGCCATTCTGTCTTCTTTGCTGAGACGAAATGCAACAACAACATCTTTTTCTTGTATGCATACTTCTTTATTCATCTTTTTTTAGACGCCTTCTTACACATAACCAGCTGAACACCCTTTAAACTATAGACAGAAAATAAAGAGTGTACCATTCAGCAGTCCGGGGCTAACTGTTTTAAAGTTAAAATCTAATTTGAAACTTCTATAATTTTTGTTACTTGATTTTAATTCTTCAAATGATACCCAAACTTTCAACTGACCTTGAAAAGCACTGCCTGTTAATTACACTAAGTTGACCTCAGCTAGATATTAATAGTTTCCGCTCTTGGGATAACAGTTTAAATCTTTTCAAAATACTACACTTCACGCCCCACCCCCAAAAGAAGATGATTCAGCCAATCTATTATTTAACAGTAAGTTCGATTTTCACCGAGTGTCCAAGATTCCTGCCCTATTCATAATCTGCAACGGCCCAGAAAGGTGCCTTAACTTGGAAAATATAACCTGCTTTGGTTTGTTGGGTTTCTTTTTTCAGTGGTATCTTTGTGGGAGATATAATACCAAAGCCATCATTGTAGAAGAGCAATATTGAGGAGATAAGGGGGTTCATGCCTTTCCTAATGGCATTAGTCTGAAATTGAACGTAATAGCATGACTGGAGTTCAACTCGCTCACTATAATGTCGCAGTCCAGCACGATAGCAACTGCGCCAGGGAGACTCTTCCCGTTTTTAACTGTATCTTGTGCAGAGGAGAAGGACCCTGTCCCCAAACGTGGCGAGTCCTGAATGAGGCACCGAATGAGACTCGAACACATTCGTGAAGGTTTGTTAGTTTTGCTTACTAACCCTAACATCATCCAAGGCGCCCAAGGGAAATTAATATAAGCGAATATTGCAAGGTGGTTGGTGTAAAGTAGCAACGACAAAGAAGTAGTATATTGACACGTAATTACTTTATTCACTCTCAAGCGTATACAGAAACCAAATTTCGGCCTCTAAACACAAGACTCTTTTATATTATCGGAGGAGGTGACTTCTTTAGTTTAATTGTTACCTATGAAAGCTCCTATTATTTAAATTGACGGTCTATTGTAACATATTCAAGATAGGACGAAGATAGGAATATTTGAAATATACAGAGGGAATTTCGAATCACTCTCGAAACACTGACGACTCTCTTGGTTCAGGTACGAAACTTTTATTACCTTCTTGACTTTTAGACTTTCGACACAGGAGAGAGGACCCGACAACGCGCGGCGCACTCCCTAGACCCAACTGGTCTCGTCTAGGTTCAAATCTCAACTCTCTGCTTTTTTCAAAATACCTAAATACCCTTTTTTCAAAATGCCCGCTTCTGGGCATGACGTCATTCACATCCCCAGTTCTATTTCCTATCCGGGGTTTTTATCATGACATCTGTGATTGTCACATCTTCCCCGCGTGCACTTGAATACCTGCGTTAATGTCTTCACCTACCCATGCACTAAGCCGAATGGTTTTCAGCCTAACTAAACCGAAAGATAAGACATATAAAAAGAAAAATGATAATATAAACAAAATCCATCCGCAATTATATAACACTATTTCTACTCAACAGTTGGTGGGTTGGTTGATGTTTAATGACAGATTAATCTTTGAAAGTGAAAGTACGTTCACCGGATGGAGACACAGAATACCTCGAAATTGTTGCAGGAGTACTACAAGGAGACACGCTAGCCCCATACCTCTTTATCATCTGTCTAGACAACGTGCTTAGAACTTCGATCGACAAAATCAGAGAAAATGGCTTCGAGCTGACAAAGAAAAGAAGCAGAAGGTAACCCGCAAAAACAATTACCGACGCCGACTACACCAATGACATAGCGTTACTGGCGAATACACCTAACCAAGCCGAAACACTACTGCATAGTTTGGAACGAGCCGCCGCTGGCATTGGCCTCCATGTCAATGCACACAAAACTGAATATATGTGTTATAACCAAACAGGCGACATTTCCACACTAGACGGAACCTGTCTGAAACTAGTAGACAAATTCACGTACCTAGAAAGCAGCGTCTCATCAACCGAAAAAGACATCGACACACAACTAACGAAAGCATGGACGGCTATCAATAGGCTCTCGATCATATGGAAATCAGACATGACCGATAAAATGAAACGCAGTTTCTTCCAGGCAGCGGTCGTATCGATACTGCTATATGGATGCACTACTTGGACGCTAACTAAACGGCAGAAGCAGAAGATAGACGGCAATTACACAAGAATGTTGCGAGCAATATTGAACAAGTCCTGGCGGCAACACCCCACAAGGCACCAACTATACGGCCACCTGCCTCCCATCAAGAAAACTATCCAAGTTAGACGAACCAGACACGCAGGACACTGTTGGAGAAGCAAGGACGAACTCATCAGTGATGTACTCCGATAGACCCCCGCATATGGCCAAGCAAAAGCAGGACGACCAGCTCGAACATTCATACAACAGCTATGTGAGAATACGGGATGTAGCCCTGAAGACCAACCAGAAGCGATGAATAGTAGGGAGAAGTGGCGAGAGAGGATCAGAGATATCCATGCTAGCGGCACGACATGATGATAATGATGATGATGAATGCCAAATACTACTTTCATATAAATAATTTGTAAATGAATATTTTGTGGGTAAGTTTGTTTTTAAACGAATTGTTAGAGCTCATTTATTTGCACACAGATACACTCAAGTATTCCTATCTAACACAAATAATTCTATTAATCAAGTATTGTTATGTAATATAAAATTACTCAGCTGTATGGTTTCAAATTACTAATAGTAATAATCTTAAGGAAATAGTTGAACAGTTTCATTTGACTCATAGATTGGACTCTAACAGCCACTTTCACCCCGGGCCAGAGTTGACATGGGAGTAATGGCAATGAAAGGTTACTTCACATTCTCCAAAGCAACAGTCGACAAGGCAGTACCACTCTTAGAGTGAATCTGGAATTAATGGCAATGAAGTAGTATTCTACATTCTCCAAAGCTTCAGGGTTGGAGTCTCACCATCAGATACTGTTCAGTGACATACCAGGATACTCGTTGGCAGGTGCTGTAGGTGTATTTTACTGCCCCATCTGGTAAGACGTATTGTGAATTGGTAACTTTGCATGGATCCTTCAATAAGTAAATGGAAATCATCATCATCATCATCATCATGACGTGCGGCTAGCACGGATGTCCCTGACCCTCTCTCTCCACGTCTCCCTATCATTGATCGCCTTCGGCAGGTCTTCGGGGTTACATCCCGTATCATCACAGAGCTGCTGTATGAATGTTCGAGCTGGTCGTCCTGCTTTTGATTGGCCATATGCGGGGGTCCACAGGAGCATATCACTTACGATCTCGTCTTTGCTTCTCCAGCAGTGTCCGGCATGTCTGGTTCGTCTAGCTTGTATAGTTTTCGTGATAGGTGGTAGGTGGCCGTACAGTTGGCGCCGTGTGGGGTGTTGCTGCCAGGACCTGTTCAATATTGCTCGCAACATTCTTGTATAATTGCCGTCGAGCTTCTTCTCCAACCATTTAGTCAGCGTCCAAGTAATGCATCCATACAGCAGTATCGACACGACCGCCGCCTGGAAGAAACTGCGTTTCATAAACATCGAAAATATATTTCAATTACATGATTTGATTTCGTTAGAACGAAAATATAGAGGGTTGTAGCACTGAGACCCCTCTCATTGAACTTGGTATACCCTGCAAATCCCAAACATTTTTGTGGCTCCCATAAAATTTACCATGGATCCTTTGGGGTCATATGGCTCCCAGTTAAGAACCTATTGTCTAAAAGAAAAATTTGGAGTTGTTACAAGTCAGTGTTAGGATTCGATTAGATGATTATTGTCAGCAAGTTGAGCATTGAAACGCTAGAAAGAGACTCAGTTTGACATATTCCAAAAGTCTGGTGATCTATCAGGATAATAGACAGCCCTATACAACCAAGATCACATCTGAAAAAAAAAAAGATAACTTTTGCTGAGAAAAAACCACAACCTCTTTATTCTTTAGACATTGCACCATCTGATTACAAACCATTTTTGGTTGGTTGATTGGTCGGGTTTTATGGCATATGTAGGTTATGTAATGCCAAATCCATTTTTATACAAATAAACTGTTCTATTTCAAACAATTCAGTTTGGCATTAGTACTCAGTTTAATTAGCAAAAACATTTCTATTTCAAGCTATTCAGTCTAGTCAAACAGTTCTAATTCAAACAATTTAGTTTAGCGTGAGTACAGTTTCAATGTCAAAACAGTTCTATTTCAAGTAGATCAGTTTAGCATAAGTACGCAGTTTACTTCTATTTGAGCCATAGATAGGATCCTCTCAGGTGCTACCACTCCAGGCCAGAGTGGACTTGAGAGCGATGGTAATGAAGAGGTGCTCCGCATTCCCCAAAGATCTATCATAACTGAAACTTCACCCTCAGATTGTTTTTGTCATATCAGGACACTCGTGGGGGGCGGGGGGCTTAGCTTTCTGCAGAAGTGCACTTGGTGTATTCTACAGCCCCAGCCGACTGGGCAAAAACTATTTTAGAATTTGCAGAACCATCTTGGAGAACTTGTTTTTAACATCTCGAAGAGACGTAAACAATCTTCTAAACTAATAAACCTTTTGTAAAACGGTAGTTTAAAGCTTTTGAATTTATAACGTGATATGGTAGGTCCAAGTTATAAATAGAACGGAAGGCTAATTTCTGGGGAAGTAGTCAGGGAAGAAAAAATAAGAAAAAATAGACAGGGAGTCAACGAAACGGCCAGCTGACCTCTGAGGATTTAGGCCATAACACTCATTATAGGTCAGCCAGTCACGAGCGAATGTCTACAGTAATTAAAAATGCCTAGAAAAACCGGGGTTCCCAAATCTTCTGTGCAAGTGTGGAACCACCGAAAAAGAATATGTTCTTTCTCTGTTACCAGATGGAAGTAAGGAGACGACTCGGGTTTGAAAGTTAGTTGACTACGAAATGCGACGAAGTAAAAACAAGTGTTGAACACCAGCCACGAAGATCTAAAGACATACGAAAATTGCGGCCCCCATTTTGGGGTGAGGCCCGAAGAGGGTTCTCACACCAGACCCGCAGCTGTGGAGAAGAAACCAGCGAACAACTACATTAGAATTGCAGTAGAAAACCAGAAAAAAATCAGTTCAAAAATTTGTGTCTGCTTTCTCTCTCTCTCATGACATTTTGTTTCTTTTTGTCCAACTAACGTGGGCGACTCAGTTTTCATACTCTGCTTCTTTCTCCTGACGACTTTAAAAGTGTAGTAGCGAATAAACTTTTGTGCTAGTGAACTAAGACAGAGTTTTGTGTGTTCGTCACCTTTTCCTACGGTGAAATTATAACAGGTTCCGACTACAACATAAGACGTAGCGATACACGCATAAATCCATTCGCATGTGGTGGTACAAATGTCTATTCGGTAGAGTTATGGTACAAATCATTGAAAGAAACTTAGTAATCACCGTATAGAAATAACTAACGTGTGGATTGCAGTCTCGAAGTAAGCAAATTCGAACTAGTCACGCTATTATGTTCACTTTTGAACTAATACCCTTGGGAAAGGTATGAACTTCCTTATTCCTCTGTCTATAGGTTAAATAGAATCACTGTTGTTCTACAAGGGTGGCTCGAGCATTAAATTACCTATGAAGGTTGACATGCCATTAAACAAAGATACCATGCTTTAATTGATAATGATGGAACCTGTGTTGATAATTTTTATAGAATCACCTGATACGTTATGTGTTTAATTCCTAAGTGTCTTACTGACCAATTTAAACACATACCCCCGAGTGTTATATGCGACACATGGTCAATTTAACAAGATGTCCCATACATGTACGCATGGACAAGGCCAAACAATATCTGCAGTGCAAGGTTATGCTGACATTGGACATTCCTGACGCTTCACCTTGGGTATGACGGAGAAAGTGCTGCTACAGATGTGATTTTACTCGTAAATATATTTTCAACGTTCCCTTGCATTCATTTTTAAAATCATACTTTTTTATTTGTCTATAATTATGATAACAAATACAACCGGGGTATGTACTTCAGCAAAATGAAGACCCACGGCCGAATGATCGACCGATCCCTCGTTGTGTTTTCTTTCTGGTCGAACTGAAATGCATGTCCGGGACGATTCCACAAAGAAAGAAACAAGGCGAAAATACAAAAGGTTAAATAAATGTTTTTGGAGAGGAGAAACCCGTGCAACCTTTCTTTTCCACGAAATCCCTTAACTAAAGCAAAAAAACTTCTCAGCCTATTTACATGTCAGTCTGTCTTTCTCCATTCTCTGGTCTCCCTTCATCTCTTCCTTAGTTGTATTTTTCTCTGCCCATTTTTTTTTTATCTGTGGTCTTGTAATCGACTGACTTTTTCTCCCTGTCGTAATTGTGTCTTCTTTGACTGGCCTCTCTCTGTCTCTATCCTCCTACGTCGGTCTCTACCCACTTCCTGTGGCAGATTCTCCCTTTTTCACTATCCTCTGGTTGAACCTTGTGTTCTCTCTCTTATCCCTTCTAGTGACCGACTGACCCTGATCTTCCGACTGTCCTCTGGTTGACCTTCTGTACGTATAGAGAGGCAAACATTCCTAATTCAGGACCCTTATATGGACACTCACATACACGCAATACCCATATGCATACCCATAATCAACCCATAACCATACACACGCATACACCTGCACACACATGCTTTCGCATAGAAGTAAGCCTATATATAGTGTCATATAACGATCAATTATTTGCATTGTTATATACTTTTAAGTATTCCTATCTAATACGAATAATTTTTGAACAGATTCACTTGACCCCTAACAAGTCTATTTGACCATAACAAGTACTGCCACTTCGGGTCAGAGATGATTTAAGCACAATGGCAATGAAGGAGTACTCTATACTCACCAGAACTCCAGAACTGGTACCTCACTATCTGATACAATTTAGTGTCATACCCAAGATGCCTCTTTGGCGCGGTGGTCTTATCTCTCTGCAAAGGACGCAGTCAGCTTATTCCGAGCCTTGCCGACAGTTCGCAAACTAGTACAGAAGACAGCCCCTACTGTGTAGTGAGTTTGATACTTACTGGGTACCCGGACAAGTGACTTTGTGTCAGACTAAGCTTAGTCAATGTCTCTTCTTAAGATTCTTTGTTGTTAGAAAAAAAATATTGTATAAAAAATGCTTGAATCGATTTGATTCAATTTTCTGAGCAGTTGGTTTCGAAGATCAAATTAAAAACTAGAGAGTATTTCCTAGCACGTGACCATCACCATCTTCCGCCAACATCCACGCTTCTCATTAGCTTGTTTTTTTTTTTTTGAGTCATTATTTAAAAAAAAAAAATCCATGTAATTTCAGTGTAAAAAATATTTTTACACTTTTTTGTTTTAATCTAATGTAATTATTTAGTTTAATTGATTTTTTTAAATTTTAATTTTTAAACTTAAATGTTATTTTAATTTAATTTTTATTAAAAGTGTATTTGGTGTTTCCGGTTATCTTTCGGGAAATTATTCTCGAAATTAATTTTAGGTTGGGTGGGGGGGAGACAAAAATATAGGAATGTTATGATAAAAAAGAAGAATGAATTTAAAATAAAAGAACAATGTTTAAATCATATTGAATTCGTAAGATTAGAAAACAATATGGCATTTAATAAAGTGACATTTGTTATCTAGTCACTTCTAATTTATAAACTATAACCAGGACTCATTGATATTCCATGGAACCAAAAAAATTATGAAGAGCTCTTCAAGCAAGAATCGATCATTTACCATTATGTTATTACAAATCCTATTTTTAGTATTTACGATAAATAATACAAAAATAATCAATAACAACGAGTATTATACTTAATACACATATCTGTTAGTATTTACTTCGTCCTCGTGGTGTAATGGTTAAAGCGATGGACTGCAGAATCGTAGTAAGCGAGTTCGTACTCCGGTCGCGCTATTACATTCACTTTCGGGCAAATACCCTTGGGAAAGGTATGAACCCCCTTATCCTCCCAGCTATGGGTTAAATAGTACCACTACTGTTCTTCTAGGAGAATAACTTTGGCATTAAATAACCTACAAAGGTTGATATGCCATTAAACCAAACCAAACCTTACTGAAACTACAAGATCAATATTTAGTTGTATATTCTATTTTGTGGATAACAGTATTGCTGGTATCGAAGAATCTTCGGAGCTCTTTTTCTTTTTCAGCTTTTGATAGCACATTGTCGTAGCTCATCAGATCTTCAGCAAACCAATATACAATAATTTATACTTACTATGGTAGTTAGGCTGACAGATGAAGTTAACACAGGGCAATTCCATCAGAGTTGAACACAGTGTGGGATCTGAAGAAGCAAGATCTACTGTAGAAGACTATTCCAATTGACTGAGACGCAGAAGAATATCTCACTTGGTCGAGTGGAGGTGAAAGAATATTCCACTTCGCTGTGGGAGGGTACGTGGATGAGTGGAACAAACGGAAGAAACACAAGCAGAATTATTGTATAGAGTGACTGTTACTTGAAACCTGCTTGCTGAGATAGTTGCGTATTCCCACTGGTGCGAGTGATCGGCGTTTCAACCCAAGTAAAGTTGTCAAAATGCTGATTTTTATGGCAGATAGTTGATTGATTGATTAATTTTAACCGCATCTCAACCCATCTAGCGTTATTCTAAGTCTTGAAGTTAGGGAATAGCCTTCTTAGTTGTCTAAAATTCCGAGACGACGCTAGTTGATTTTTATTATTAAGGGTTTTCGAACTATTGTCTTTATCTTTATTGTTATTTCCACAACGTTTCGGCCGATATGTCCCCCGGCCTTCTTCAGGTGTTTGTCGAACTCGGGAACCTTCACGGAACTTCGAACTACGTCTTGGATTCAATAAAGGGCGTTGTTCGAAGTTTCGTGAAGGTTCCAGAGTTCGATAAACACCTGAAGAAGGCCGGAGGACATATCGGCCGAAACGTTGTAGAAATAACAATAAAGATGAAGACAATAGTCCGAAAACCCTAAATGATAGGAATAACGTTCATTCTACATTTATATTTATATTTTTTGTGTTGTTGTTTCTTAAACATTTTTGCACACAGTTATATATCAAGTATTCCTATCTAATATAAATAATTTACATACAGTTGTATGGTTTCAAGTATTCCTATCTAATACTAATAATTATTACAAAATAACCCCTTGTTCTTGCATGTATATAATTTTAATTACTTGAGGCGGAGAAGCGGAACACATGGTAATTATCAAAATATAATTTAATCTGTCTCTTCATATAACTTGTAATATTGTATCAGTTTGGAATTTAGAAGTGTAGAAATTATAAAATAGCGCTGTAGTCTAAATTATGTTAAACTTTTCAGTCTTTTTAGAAATAGCAGTCGTTTTTGAAGTAAGCTAAATCTTTAGATTTTGCTGACATCTTTTTGGCTATAAGCGGGCATGAAAACTTCAAAGTGCAAACATTTTATTGTTTGTTCAGCCGGGGTCATTGGTATTGACCTCCCGCTGGCTAAAAGGTTTGTTTGAAGTTTTCAAAATACGAGTCGAATGGGAAAATATTTCAACTCGAAATTATTGATAAAATTTTTTTTGGAAATAACTTCTGACCTTGATGAAGAAATTGTTTTTCATCAAGCCTGTCACGTGATAATCATACTGGCACGAACGAGAAACTATTTCAACTCAAAAAAATCTGATAAAAATTTAGAAAATGACCTTCTGACCCCGGTTGGTTGAAGAGGGGTTTGTGTGAAGTTTTTCAAGTTAGATGGCATGGTTGGAATTTAATATATATACACCCGCTAGATTTAATTTTCGCAGGAGTTGGGAAGAAATTTCTGGAAAGAAGTGTTGTTAGAATTCTTGGTTGCGTTTGCCGAAGACATGATTTGCCGAAGACAATCCATTGCTTCTTGTTATTCTAAGTGATAGTGTTATGATCTTTCAACTTTGTGAACATAGTTTTTTTTACCAGTATTGAATTCTGTTATCAAATTAATCTTTGGTGTTTTTATTTTTCTGGTGAGTAAAACTCTTCTTCCACTTCAATCGGATATCAAAATACCACGACTTACCGAAAATCAAAGAAAACAGTCGACTTTTTTTTGGCGAGTAAGAAACAAATGCTAAAATAAGGAAACGGCGGAACTGTGCGCTTGAAAGGGTTGAAAAGATTGACTGCGAGTCCATACAAGGGATATTGGTTGTATGTGTGCCATGAACGTTATTAGTTATACAATTATACGGTTTCAAGTATTCCTATCTAATACTAACAATTATATAGTTTTAAGTATTTATTTCTATTTTATAATAATCATTTATTTTTAAACAGTTATGTGGTTTCAATTATTCCTATCTAAAACTAATAATTATATAGTTTCAAGTATTCCTATCTAATACTAATGATTATATGGTTTCGAGTAAATAATAATAATAATAATAATCCTTGATAAATAAATTATAGCAACAAGTACTGAAAATTGCAGCATACAAGTCGATCTGGTATATAAGTCGACTTCGAGATTTTTTGCTCAAAATTCTTGGTTAGACCTATTCGTAAAAATTCTCGGTTAGCCCTATACTTGGTGTAGAGATCAATCCCAAACATATAGTAGGCTAACGGCAGAATATAGGAAACATGAAAATCTCATAGGTTTGAGCTTATATTCATATAAGTTTATATTCATTCCCAATCTATTGCACCATCCTGAAATTGCACAGATAAACAACTTACCGTGGTTGTCTGACTGGTTGCTTGGATACTCTGACGTTCCCGTTAGTGTTAAACGTTATGGTACCTGCTGCTGAAAACGGCGTATGATATATAATATAATTAATATAATTCTAAATGTGAATAACAGTTTTATTTCATATCGATCTCAGTGTTAATTTTTTAAAGATATGTTTACCAAACAAGTTTAAGTTAGAAATGTTAGTCACGTTGGGTGGTGTATATCGATTGTCAAGAATGCTGTTTTATTGGTTGACCACTCAGTGGTAAAGGTTTCAATCTTAGTCCTGCTCTAGACTCCTTAGTTTATAGAGATTTTTTTCGGATATAAAAAGTCGTTTTGTACGTCGCGATTTAAGGTAACTATTCTAAGTTTGGTTTGGTTTCTTTGTTTTAATGGCATATCAACCGTCGTGGGTTATTAAAGCCAAAGCCATCCTTCTAGAAGAACAGCTATGATGCTATTTAACCCATAGCTGGGAGGATAAGGAGGTTCATGCTTTTCCCAAGGGTATTTGTTCGAAAGTGAACATAATGGTACGACTGGAGTTGGAACTCACTTACTACGATTCCCCAGTCCAACGCTTTATAACCATTACATCACGAGGACACCCCCAACTATTCTTAATACAAATGAATAACATTTATATGAAGTCATGTATGCAAATCGAATACAAATAATTTTTACACAGTTGTATGGTTTCAAGTATTCCTATCTAATACTAATAATTATATGGTTTCAAGTAATTATTTCTATCTATCAAAAGTATTTATTTGTGCATAAGTTATATGGTTTCAAGTAACTAACTATAATCTTTTGTTAGCAATTATAACGTCACGCAACTATTCTTAATACAAATAATTTGCACTGGCATCAAGTATACCTATTGTGACACGATGGGTAGCATTCGTTTCTGTTTGTGTGGGTGTCGGTCAGAGAATCCTTTTGTCTGTTTTGGCGCGAAGCCCACACAAAGGGCTTCCCAGAGAAGACAGAGAGAGTCAGTTGACAAAGAAGGGAGCAGAATAGACCGGTCGATAGAACAGAGCAGTCAAGAGATGATTCAGCATTCCTAGCGGCTTTGTAGAAGTTTCGCGCAAAATACACGCCCACGATAGCCAGCAAATGCACGGAGAGCTGCACAAAAGTGTCACATGGACTTCCCTCTTCATGTGCTTGGAGCTAACCCAAGCCCGTGTTTGTTCGTTTGTTCTTTTCTTCCACCTTCTGGGTTGTGTTTTGTGTGTCCGTAAAGAAATGTGGAATGCTCCTGGTCAGAGAAGAGAAAAAAACATTTGATGAATCACTGGCCATGAGTAGTTTGGTTTAAGGAAGCTGAGATAGTGGGGTCGGCCGGCGAGGTGTGTTGGCACATTTAGCGCCGTGAATTAGGATAAAAGAAAACCTGAGAGAACAAAAGAGGAATCACAACGGCCGAAAATGATTCCAGAAAGGAAAAGGAAAGGAAAAAGAATCGAGGGAATGGATGAGTCGGAGAACGAACGGACAGAAAAAAGGCGCCCATTAAAAGTAAAGCTAGAAGAACATCGGAAGGCAGTAGTACGAGGTGAGATTGAAAAGTCGTGTATGGCGGACCATATATGGAAGGAAAAGGGAAACAATCTGCCCTTATGGGATAAAGGTGAAATAATTGAACATTGGAGGATTAGACACCTTAAGGAATCAGCACATATGTTGGGCTACAATGACCTGCTGAGTAGACCAAGTATAGAGTTGAATACAATATGGGAACCGATAATTAAGAAGGCTAGATGAGAAAAAAAAATCTGAATATGAGCACAGGTAAAAAAATCATACATAATAGTAGTAATTCTAGTCAAGTAAGGACATTAAGTTTATAAGTTCCAAAGATTCACTCTGAATTGTCCAGCAGGACACATGGAGTAACTGTTATAGGCGTTGGTTCCCTAAGCTTGCACTGGCATCAAGTATACCTATTCTGGAGGTTGCAGGTTCAATCCTGACTACAGGCGAGTAACACTTGTACTAGGTTATGGCTAACGGAATCAGAACAGGCGATCCCCGTGGATTCAATAAAGTACGTAGTTCGAAATTCCGTGAAGGTTCTCGAGTTCGACAAACACCTGAAGAAGGCCAGAGGACATATCGGCTGAAACGTTGTGGAAATGACAATGAAGATAATAGTCCAAAAACCCTTAATGATAAAAATCAACAAGCTTCATCTCAGAAATTTAGACAACTGAAAGGTAATCTACAAAGTAAGGAGTCCACATTCAATCTCTGCACTCGGCCATAAAAATATTTTTGATTTGTAAGGAATTTTAAAATGTAGAAAGAAAAAAACAAACCCTAAGTAATCTATTCCGTTTTTGTGGGTGTGTATGTGTGTTTAACTCCCTTATGACTGCTGTGTGTGTGTAACAGGGTTTGTACTTGTACCAGACTGAGCTGAGTCGGCTGAATTAAAAATGTAGGACTTAACTAAATAGCTTGAAATAGAAATGTTTTTGGCAATTAAACTGTGTACTTATGCTGGATTAGGTTGTTTGAAATAAAACTATTTGAAAAAAAAAATGGATAAATGAAAAGAAATTAAGGAAGATACCTATAAGAATAAGGAGAAACAATTATAAAAGGGAATAAAAGTAAAGTTCGCTAAAAAAATAGCGGTGTTAGTTTCAAACTAAGTAAGGCCAATGTAAAATAGAGCTGAGTATAGGATGCGGGTGGATAGGGAACTCTCCCCCAAAATAAAAAAAAACGGGAAATGAAAAATATGGCGGAAAATGAAAACAAAAAGAGAAAAAGAAAAAAGAAAGAAGGAAGAACAGATAAAGAAATAAAAAAATGAGGGAGAAAACGAAGAAAAAAAAATGAAAAAACAACAACAAAGTAATGAAAAAGAACAGAAAAACAATAAAGAGAAAAAGAAAAGAGTAGAAAAAAAGGAATAAAAAAAAAAGAACAGAGAGAAGGAAAAGAGAAAGAAAGATTGCTATGGTAATGGATTTTTGTCATTGCATCCATGCCTTGGTTAAAAAAAGAAAGGAATAAAAGAAAGTTTTTTTTTTGCAATTCCTTGTCTGCTGTAGAATTAAAAAAAAAAACAAAAAAAAAATGGTCCTTGTTTGAACGGTTAGCGGTAAACGCTGTCACCTCTATCCAGCCCTAACCCTGGTAGAGGGAAGAGGGCAAAGTGGGCAGGAGAGAAGAAAAGAAAGAAGCCAAGAGAAAGGGTGGAGGGGGCAGAGATCCCAAGAGAAATAGAGAAACAAAGGTTAGAAAGGAGAGGTGAGACAGGTAGTGTGTATGTGACAAAGGTTCCTTGAAAATGATTTGTTTTTGTTGTTTCATTTATATATATATATATATATATATATATATTGGCTGTTTAATTGATTTTTTTTGTTGGTGTGTGAATTGTTTTTTGTTGTTTAGTTAGAGTGTGAATTATTATTCTTTTTGTTATGCTTTACTTTGTGTTTGTTGATTTTTGGGGTTGAGCTTGCCTTGTCATTTGCTTTGTTGTTTTTTTACCTTCATGGATTTTCTTTTTTTAAAGTTTAATTGCTCTTGGTGCTTCTTCTTTTCGTCTGGTCATGTCCCCTCCTGTGGATAAGTTGCACCGTGCCTCCGTTTCGAGATCGGGTATCGAGGGGCAAGTGAATTATGCATTTGATTATGTTAGAAGGCAGGAAGCCTGTGAAACGAGTTTTGATGAATGTTGTACTTTGAAGAAACGGTTAACGACGGTGTTGGGAGGACGATACCTGGGGGCAGGGCGGTGTCCAGTTGCTCCCCCTCTGGCTGGACATAGTGAGCCGATCTGGGAGACGGTGTCAATTGTTTTTTGATATATATATATGTATCCTTTTGAAAATCCATGGAGATTACTGGCAAGATGCTGGAATGGCGAAAAGTGCTCCTAGATCAACTGTTACCGGGTTGGAATGACGGGGCCAGAGGCCACATATGCTGTGATCCCGCAAGAGGGTTTCTCCCGATACAACACATAAACAACTGCTGAGATTGATGATGCTCACATTTGCAAGGAGCCCTCTGGATATGGAGTATTGTTGGGAGTGGTATGAAAAATGGAGGTAATTTGAAAGTCCTCCATGGTTTCTGGATATGGGGGTGAGTTGAAAGGTTCCCCCAAAATTGAGTATTTTTGGGGGGTATTTAAAAGTCCTCTGGGTGAGATGTAGCAACATGGTGGTGAGAATCAGATATGTTGAGGATGTTTAAGTCCCGAGTTAGCATTTGGCTGGCTGCAAAGACCATAATGCTCTTGACCCGTCCAGATAGATGTAAAAGGCAGGTTAACAGTCCTTCTCGACTAATTGGTTGAGGGTGGTCATAAGCTCTCCCTGAGAGAGATTTCGGTTGAGTGAAGGAGCACGTCATCCCAGCACATTGCGGTTTTGTTGTAATTTTGTGGAGCAACTTCTATTGCATGTGCTTTTGTGGAAGAAGCAATGAGGGCTCCGTTTGTATGGTATGAAATCTTGCATAGTGACAATTATGTCTGTACTATATATTTTCTTTATGTGTTGCGTAATTTATTGTGAATAAATGACAAGGGTAAGGAGGGGAGGAGTGTAACACGATGGGTAGCATTCGTTTCTGTTTGTGTGGGTGTCGGTCAGAGAATCCTTTTGTCTGTTTAACGCGAAACCCACACAAAGGGCCTGAGGGCGAGATCTTGAGCGAGACCGGAAGTGGACGAGGGAAGGAAGGTCCCAGAGAAGACAGAGAGAGTCAGTTGACAAAAGAGGGTTGAAGAGGACAGTCAGCAGAAGGGAGCAGAATAGACCGGTCGACAGAACAGGGCAGTCAAGAGATGATTCAGCATTCCTAGTGGCTTTGTGGAAGTTTCGTGCAAATACACGCCCGCGATAGCCTACAAATGCACGGAGAGCTGCACAAAAGCGTCACAAACTCCTTCCTCTGTGTAAAAGGAAGGAGTTTGTGACGCTTTTGTGCAGCTGACGCAAGTCCGTGTTTGTTCGTTTGTTCTTTTCTTCCACCCTCTCGGTTATGTTTTGTGTGTTCGTAAAGAAATGTGTAATGCCCCTGGTAGAGAAGAGAAAAAAAATTAGATGAATCACTGGCCATGAGTAGTTTGGTTTAAGGAAGCTGAGATAGTGGGGTCGGCCGGCGAGGTGTGTTGTCACACTATGTAATATGTATACTTTTGAAAAGTAATCTCTGTGTCCCATATATAGGACCCTAACAGGTCAGTGACAGAGTGGACCTGGAAGTAATAGTAAGGAAAGGATACACTATACTTCCCTACCCTACAGAGCCAGAGCCTCACCATCAGATGTAGTTTTGTGTCATATACAAGACATACCATTTTCTTTGCGAGGATCTTAATCCTCTGCGACGAATTCTAAGCCTCACCAACGAAGCAGTAAGTCCTTCTTGGAAAATTGTCACATCAAATATCCTCATCGGTTCCGCTTAGTAGTTAAAGTAGCATAATTATTTATAAATAAGACATTCTATTTTTCAAGTCCAAAAATTAAGGGTGTGTATTATATACGAGAACTAAACAGTTACTTTTTCCCCAACCCATGCGTCGTCATATTCTGAATGGCATGACTGAAAATAAGTTATATCAATGGTCCAAAGTTACTAACGTGTAACAAAAACTTCTGTTTTATACAACTGCGGAGAAATAGCCACCGGAATGGGTATTTGTAATTTGTCTCTTCGATTGTGAACTTGTGTCAAAAGTTTATTTCATATTCGGGTGATCATGTCTTGCCTTTTCCCTAAATATTGTGTAAATTTTGGGCCTTGGAAACATTATATAAACAATATAAATTCTTTTTTTAGTTGATAGAAACCCGATAAAAAGTTGAACAAATATTGAATTCGGTTTAAATTTAGCTGCCACAAATCCCGATTAGTCAAAGCGTATTGTGCACAAAAGATTTTTTTTCCAGAATTTCGTTGCCAAAAGTTTGTGCGTATTATACACAAATGCGTGTTAAACACAAATTAACGGTAGTAGTGTGTCTCCTACTGGTGCCAGTGTCTAATAGAGATTTTAAGACTAGTAGACGCTGCCCATTTGAGAGATTGGTTCAACAGAACCAGTCTTGTTTGAGATTGTGCTATCTTCAGCTAAATATTTAATACTGTCCGATTTTAGAATAAATGTTTATTCCTGAATTAACAAATTTTAAAACCATCTAAATCAGTTAGAATATGATCCCTGAACATTTATACATTTACGTTATCGATTAACAAGGTTATTTAAGCCGGTTCGATAAAACTCAAAAGGTTTTAATTCCAAGAATTTTTAAAATGCACTTTCTACTTCTTTGGAACGAAATGTTTTTTTGACCTAAAATACTTGATACTTGAAATCAGTGAGTAAGAAACCAGGAAAATATATATTTACCCACCCCACCACACGATCAGGATGTGACTCAAGGTCACTTTTTAAGAGAAGCTTAACGGGTTTGAATTAAGAGTTTTCCTTCTCCTAGACTGGTTGGGATACCAATGCTAAAGAGCCTACTTTGTCCTATTATTTACCGGCAGCTGAAAGTAGAATAGTTGTAGTCATACGCTTCTTAAGGGTGTTGGTGTTATGCGAAATACAAAAGCCTTGTCCAGGATTTGAACACGAGTGGCAGTATTCATTCACTACGACAATAACCATTATACTATGAGTATATATCATCTCAGGAGGATTGAATGTGACAAAATGTCGTATCCCAAGTCATTGAGCTTCTGCAGTGTGGCAATATGTGGCCGAGCATTGATATGAAGCAGAATTATGACTAAACTTGAAAAGTAAACGCATCAATCCTTTTTTCATGTTCATGATTACTGGCATATAACCTTCCAAATCAAATTCGAAAAAAATTGATCGAAAATTAATACAGCAAATGCTTTAATCATTAGGAATGCGGATTTTTAAAAATAAAACTACAATTAAAATAATAATATTAAAATAATAAGTTAGAACAGAATTTAATCTGTTTATACTAAATTTGGACAGCATTTTCCGAACAGCCTAATAGCTATTCGTACACAAATCTGATGAAAATAAAACAAAATAACGAAGAATGAAACATGTGACGGCAAAGTTGTGTGTAGTGGCTAACGTGCTGGATTTCGAGTTCGAACACCAGTCGCGCTATTATGTTCACTTTAGAACAAATACTTTGGAGAAAAGTATGAACTCCCTTACTCACCCTAGCAATTGGTTTAATAGCACTACTTCTGTCCTTCTAGAATGCCTTTTGGCATTAAATAACCCATGAAGGCTGATATGCCAATAAACAAAGAAACCGAAATTGAAATCGAAACGTGATAGGATTAGATGATCAAAGGCTCTTTCTTGAATTTATAGACCTCCATTGCAAACATGAATTTATGGACCAGCATGGTAAACATGACATTGATTTGGGGTCAGCTTGGCTGTTTAAAATATTTTTTCATGTAATTTAAACTTTGCGGCTTTCTCCGCGATAGACAGTCAATTCTAGCTCTAAATCAAACACAATTAAACACGTAAATACTAATGACTATTGATTACATTCGGGATGGGTTCTTTTTCTCTTCTTTTTCTTTTTCTTTCTCTTTCTTTCTATCCCTTTAAAGAAAAACTCTTCTTTCTTTTTATTTGCCGTGAAATTCTTGTTCTTCTTTCTCTCTTAAGGCTTCCTTTTTTGTTGACTTTCTTCTTAGTTCCTTTGTTCCTTTCTTCTTTTCTCTCTCTTCTTCTTTGTTCTTTTTCCTAACTGTGCAATTCTTCTTCTTCTTCTTCTTCTTCTTCTTCTTCTTCTTCTTCTTCTTCTTCTTCTTCTTCTTCTTCTTCTTCTTCAAAATTTCCTTTAAAAAAGAACTTTAATATTCTTAATGTTTTACTTTTTCTTCCTTCTTTTTTCCTCCCTCTGTCTCAGTATTTTTTTCTATGCTCTCTCACCGTTTTCATATTTCATTTTTTCTGACGCGGATTGGAATTCGCTGACTATTGTGACACACCAGTCAGATTACCTGCACAGATATTAAGATAGAAATTTGAATTAGATTTTCTAGCATTATAAAAAGAGGTGTGCGATAATCTAAATTTTTAAACAGCCCTTTTCCACACACACACACACACATATATATATCAACCCCTCCATACAAGCAGGATTCGACACAAGGTCAATTTTTAACCGGTTTGAATTAAAAATTTTCCTTCTCCTTGACTGGTTTCGACATCAAGGTTAAAGTGCCCGGTCTTCTCTATTATACGCAATATATATATATATATATATATATATATGTATCACTTATCAGGAAATTTGAAAGGATTTTAACAAAATTATGTAGACTAAATGTGTCTTTATTATTTAAATTATATATATATATATATATATATATATATATATATATATATATATATATATATATATATATATGTGTGTGTGTGTGTGTAATTTAAATAATAAAGACACATTTTGCCTATGTAATTTTATTAAGATCCTTTCAAGTTTCCTGATAAGTGTCTTGGTTTCAGGTTGGAATTGGGGGATGAATTTACCAAAATTGTCCCGATGCTTTTGGACCTTTCATAGATCATCACCAGGGGTTGCTTGCATGTATAAAGAGTGTTTAATAGAGTTTTCGAAAGAGTTTTTTAGGGTTTTCATAACATTACAAAATTACGTAAACGCAGAGTCGGATAAAACTGAGATGCTGATGAATTAAAAAAACAGCATAGAATATTAACAAGAAATATGGAATAAAAAAAAACAAAAAAAAACTAGAACCCCCCCCCCCCGAAAAACAAAGGCATTTCTAAACAAGGTCGCTATTTTCAAAATTAATTCTATTGATTTTGAAAATAGCGACCTTGTTTTGAAATAACTTTTTAAAAAAAAAAATTTATGTTTACTAAAAACACCAACAACAGATTCAATTCAGAATATTTCGTTCTAATTTAATGAAAGAACTTTTTCAACTGAGAAAATAGTTTTTTTCTAAAGTTCAGCAAAAAGAGGAAATAGATAAGCGTATATAAATGTGATTATGAAAGGGGATTGGATCTAAAGACAAAAGAGAGAAAAGGGAAAAGGGGGAATAGATCTTGGATTGAGTGGTGGTGGTGGTAGGTTGGTTTGATGAGAAAAAGAGCGAGATATTTGGAGGAAGGGGGAAGTCTTGAGAGGGAGGAATAGAAGGGAAGTAAATCATGAAATGGTGACATGTATGTTGGGTTGGTAGAGGTAGAGGCCCTGGCACATCCTGCCTCGTCAAAAACTTTTTTACTACATTGGAATATCTAATTGAAAAAGTAAGTTAAAAATCTGGAGGTACTAAAAGGAAAGAATATGGAGGCACTGTTGGAGAAAGAACTTTTCTCTTGTTTTTTTTATAAAAGATTTTCATCCATTTTCTATTTTGATATTATTTTCATGTAGGATGATGTTTGTTAAATACGGTAAAATTGGACAAAATTCACATCTTTGTGGAATGTGGTTGCTCATGGAAATGACTGTTGATTCTAATAGTTTGCGGGATGTTTTTTTACGAAGAATGGGTTTAATTTGAGTGGCTTGAGAAAAATTAAAAATGTGTTTGATATCTAACATGTGGGAGAAAGCATAAGCAACCATTTTCCACAAAGACCTGGAGTTTACCAGATCTCAGTTCCATTTATTTTTCATCATCTTGTCAGATCTACCAAAAAGATTTACCTTTTCTCCATATATATATATTAAATCAAATATGTTGAATACTAGCTACCATGATAATAGACATTGTGAAACTATAAGTCGTGAGTTTTTATCTTGCTTATCTTATTTTATACTTGAAATATTAGTTGTCTGAATTTCTGAGACGAAGCTTGATGATTTTTATCATTAAGGGTTTTCGGACTATAGACTTCATCTTTACTGTTATTTCCACAACGTTTCGGCTGATATGTCCTTCGGCCTTCTTCAGGTGTTTGTCGAACTCGCGAACCTATACGGAACTTTGAACTACGTCCTTTATTGAATCTATGGGAGTCGCCTGTTTTGATTCCGTAAGTCATAACAGGGCCAGGTGTTAAGAATTCCTGTATTGTTATTCGCCTGCAGCCAGGATTGAACCTGCAACATCCAGATGATTGTCTCCTTTGAAGCTTAGGAAACCAACGCATGTAACTGTTACGCTATGTGTCCTGTTAGACAGTTTAGAGTGAATTTTTGGGACTTATAAACTTAATGTTCTTACTTGACTAGGATTACTACTATTATGTATGACTTTTTTTTAACTGTGCTCATATTCAGATATTTTTTATCTAACCTTCTTAAGTATCGGTTCTCATATTGTATTCAACTCTATATTTGGTCTACTTAGCAGGTCATTGTAGCCCAACATATGTGCTGATTCCTTAAGGCGTCTAATCTTCCAATGTTCAACCCTATCAATTATTTCAACTTTATCCTATAAGGGCAGATGGTTTCCCTTTTCCTTCCATATATGGTCCGCCATACCCGACTTTTCAATCTCACCTCGTACTACTGCTTTCCAATGTTCTTCTAACCTTATTTTTAGTGGGCAGCACATCTCACCGATGTATACTTTACCACAACAGCAAGGGATGGAGAATACACAGTTTTTGATCATGTTGAATTCTGTTGGCGGCTTAACACAGAAAAGACACCTCCGGAGAGTTGAGCGACTTGTGAATATTGTCCTGATTTAATAAGGACTACATATCCTTTGGGTTAGACCTTTGACATAAGGCAGACATACTGTGGTAAGTTTTCGGGTATCGTCTTCTATCCTCCTATCCAGATTTCTTGGAGCCAATGTCATGCACTCTGGGTAGTTGTTACAATGGAGGTTATGTCTTAAACTAATCATTTCTTCTTGATATGCATCCATATCACTACTAATGGCTTTTGATTAATATTTTAAGCAACAGACAATTCCGTTCTTCACAATTTATTGATGATTGGAGTTGAAATTGAGGTATTGTCCAGTGAAATTGGTCTTCGATACACATAACATGAATCCTTGCTCTGCACGTGTTACTAATACGTCCAGGAAGGGTAATTTATTATTTTTTCTTTCTCCATAGTGAACTGTATAGATGGTCAGATTGAGTTCATGTGATCCAGTAATTTTTTAATCTCTTCCTGATGAGGCCAGAGAATGAATGTGTCATCTATGTATCAAAGCCACATTGATGGCTATAGTGATGTAGATCCTAATGCCATTTCTTCGAAGTATTCCATATATGTGTTAGCCAATACTGGTGACAATGGCGAACCCATAGCCAGTCCTTCTTCTTGTAACAATAAAGATGAAGACAATAGTCTGAAAAGCCTTAATGATAAAAAATACTTGAAATATATTGTGAAATTGCTCTGCTTTTTTTGTATTGAGCACTATGATATTTTTTCCCGATGAAAAACACTTTCAACGTTAAATTATAGTCTTAATTATACTTCTGTCCATACAACGTGTCACCTGTCAACAGGTAACCATGGCTTTCTGTCTATTCTGACTCGGGGTGATAATACCTGTTAGTGTATCATATATGGTTCAAACAGATCTGTTCGAAAATTATTTGTGTTTGATAAAAATACTTGAAATCATAAAACTGTCGATCATCTCGACGTGATATTTTTTGGTATTTTCGTGATCTGTAAAGATTTTAGGAATCGAAAATGCTTTTAGCATTAAATTTTAATCATGATTATAAATGTCTATATACAAATTATCATTAGTCAACCGGCGACCTTGGCTTTCTTTTGCGCCGCTTCAATGAGTAACACACTTTCACAAAATACACAAAACACTCTCACAAAATTTTAGCTGCTTACCTGATTGCATCGTAATTTGTTCGATAAGTTTCTCAGGTCACGTGTCTTCTGAGAAGAAAGCACATCAAAACATTTACAAGTATTTTCAATTTAGTTATCTTTCAATTAAATTCAGAATTCGTGTTTTCTTCTTGACTAGTTGTTTGTTGAAATTAACGTTTACATAAATACACACACACACACACACATTGCAAAAAAATGATCAAAGTTACCGCCTGTTTTTCCTGTCCAGACCCATCAACAAATATCAAATGTAAAAGCACTTATCTCCGCTGATTAAAGATACCCGCCTCCAAATCGTGTACATAATGCTCCAGTCGAGCTGAAACCTTAATATCGAATCTATTGTCTTCGAGTTGCTTTGGGGCGATTTGCTTTTATCTTGTAATCTTCTTGTTTGGCTTCGTTCCAGCGCCATAAAACAAAGTTCGTCTTTACAATTAAGTGATAAAATCTGTCAATGTAGATCCATCTTGCAGATTAACTTCTGCTACATTACATGTATTGATAATAAGCGGAGACTTATTTACTGATATAGAAATACCAGATATAAGCGTGTATAGGTCGAATTTTCAAGGCCTGATATTTAGGTTTGGTGTTCTCCGACTCAAGGTCTCAAAACGACCAATACGCTCTGGGGTAGAAACACAACGGGTCAATGAGGTGAGGGAGATGATTTTCATCTGTTATAATACTTATCTGCAATACAGCTGATAAACTGTTATTTTTTTTTCTATAAGAATGAATATATAATACTTGCTATTATTTTTTTTATAAGAATGAATATATGTACTTTTTATATATCAGATCTGTGCGGGCATCGGATGCAATGTGGAAGACTTTCAGGAGCGATGGACAATAGGGACATATGGTGAGAAAGTTACAAGAGACTTCATGCTATCAGCTTGACTTAAAAAATGATGAGGGTGATGACGATCTATCTATCTATCTATGAGAGCCATTGAAAAAATAAGGTGAATATTGCATAAAGATTTGGCAATATGAAGCACTGTTTACAGTTGCATATTTTTAAAGTAAATCAATTGATGAGACTTCTCATGCTCCAGAAGACTGTCAGCATGACCTTCTTTACAGACCGCTGCACATAGAGCTTTTTCTTTACCAGAAAGTCAGTCTTTTCCACTCAGCCTCATAATGACAAATCCATGTTTATTCAATCTGTAACCAGTTTTTTGACTAAAACATTCTTCTTTTGTTCATATCACACATTCTTCCGTAAATTTCATATGGTTTTCATTTCTCAGCCACTAAAAACTTGATGGCAGACCTCTGTTTGCGTACGAACCGCTCTGTTTGATCCACAGCTGTTTTTAAATAACTTCAAAACAAATACTTCTGTGAGATTAAAATAATTTTTGCAATAAACAAATTCCAACAAATGGAGCGTTTAAAATTTATGGAAAACAATTCTGAAAAAAAGAAATATTTTGAGTTTTTCACAGAAATTCCACTTATTCATTGAATGACTCGTGTATATATATATATATATATAGGCATCTGAGTGTGATTGTAACTCAGCAGAAACAGTATATATATATATTGGCTTGTGTATATATATATATATATACACGCGCGTGAGTGTGATTGTAATTCAGCAGAAACAGTATATATATATATATATACTAATCTAATATCTACCAGCATTCACGGTACCAGAAAAAAAACGAAAACCCCCCCGCTAGGAACAAGAGATAAAAGTATCTCGAATCACCGCCCCGGGGAAAAAGAAAAAATTATAGGTCAAAAAGAAAGAAAAGGCCAACTTCGTTCGACCCCTTGAAAAAAATTAAGGGATACGCAGTCAGTTGGTCAAAAGAAAACTTAGAACCTTCCGCGAATCCTGCAATGCTACAATGACAAAAGTGCTCAACACAAGTGGAGCCAATTATAAAATTAACTTAAATCGCGAGTTGGAAATCTTCTACTAAAGTTTCACCTTTAGTAGAAGATTTCCGACTCGCGATTTAAGTTAATTTTATATATATATATATATATATATATATATATATGCATTAATTTGCGCGCGCGCGCGCGTGTGTGTGTGATTCTAAAATGATTTTCGGCAGCAACGATTATATCTATTGATTATCTTATCAAACAATAATTTTCTGATTCGCTATATAAATGTACGTTATATAACTTAACAATGCCAGCAATATTCCCCCAAATTGGCTTAGATAATTGGCATATTTTGTTTAAAAATTACTCATTACAAATGAAAACAAATTTTTAGAAAAAAGATAAGATTGAAAATAAATTATTGCTTTATTGTTAATTTTCCATTTTATTTATTTTTTAAAAATGTGCTTAAAATTTGTTTTTATATATTTTAGAAACCAATATAATATTAATGCAAAGTTTAAATGACATTGTAAAAAAAGCCCAAATCAGAATGCAGATGTGATGTCGTTTACAAAGCTTTGTCTAATTTGTCACGCAGTCCCCAGGATGTTTACAGTACCTACAGGTAACCCATCAAAGTAATGAACAGGCTCATCACTGCTTAACTTTTGGAATCTGAAAAGAACGGCATGTTCTGCATGACTTGCGTGTAAGTGCTGTTTATCTGTTTGTCATTATTTCTTTCTTTTATCTTTTCGAAAAAAATTTAGATACATATAAATATATAATTGATCAACGCCTTAGAAAAGGCGTTGACTGCTACCGATAGGTTATCGATCATATGGAAGTCTTATGTATTCAATAAAATAAAATTTGATTTCTTCCAAGCTTTGGCTGTGTTACTGTTACGGTATAGATGCTCCACATGGACGCTAACAAAACGCGTAGAGAAAAAGCTAGATGGGAACTACACAAGAATGCTACGAACTATTTTGAACAAATCTTGGAAGCAACATCCCATGAAACAAGAGCCACTTTTATTCTAACTTACAAACTATCCAAATAAAACGAACAACACATGCTGGATATTACTAGAGAAGCATGGACAAATTCATTTGTGACGTTCATCTACGGACTCCTACACATGGACGTGCCATTGTTAGCCGACCAGCAAGAAGTTATAGATAGAATGACCGATAGACACACCGAAGAACCAAAGCTTCATGACCAACTAGCGACATATGGCAAGAATTGCAGTTACTGTTTCGTAAAAGCTTCTCGTGTCAGTATCAGAGATATATTAGCAAATACACTCGCCACGAGTACTTCATTTTGCAGTTACAGGAAAAAGAAAATTTTAAGTTATAAGACATAGTTGTGAGTACTCATTGGAGTAAGTACTCCTAATGGCCGTGAAATGTGGAGGGAAAATCATTAACAGTCGAAAAGGCAATGAAAAACCAAGACTTTGCTGTTTGAGAAGTCAATATAAGTTTTTCTGAGAATTCTAAACCAACTAAACGACTACTGTCAAAAAGACTGTTGATAGATTTCTTCAAGGTGATATAAGAAATGCGTCACAACACATAGTACATTGATCTTTGAACTCGGTGACCTGAATTCAAATTCTGGACAAGGCTGTCGGCAATTCATGCAGCGCTAATACTCTTTGAAAGGTATGAATCCAAATATTCTCAACCCAGCTAGAGATAGATTGTAAGGTAGAAAGAGCTGTTTAACTTTAGTAAGGAAACCGGTCTAGGAGGAACAAAATTTAATCATTATTTGTATGGAAAATTTATTGATTTCCATACAAAACAAAACTGTTAATTCTTATTCAAAAAGAGGCTCACAGAAGCTTTAAAAGATGAGTTTGTATTTTTGCATTTTCTTAAACAATCAGCGACTCTATTTGGAATTAAAATTTTCTATGATTTTGCAGACGATAATATTTGGTTTGCCTCGCAAACTTGAAAAATTAAAACCCAGAATTATTTAAGAAATCAATTCTCTTCAAGATTATTAAAAATACATCTTTACACAATTATTATCATTAAGTAATTAACCCATTGATCTAATTGTAAGTAAATAAAACGAGTAAATATGCTCTCATTTCGTATGCAATTCGTGTCTGTAGCAGCTCATTTCGTTGCTATTTTTATTGACAGAATTTCAGTTATGTGGTGATAAAGGAAAGAACTCTGTAATCTCCCTTACTTTCTGGGAACGAATTGTTCCCCTTTGCTTTAGATTCCTGGTAGGTGGCCATTTTATCCGTGACTACCTTCAAGACCAGTTCTTAGTTGAATAAAGCTTTTTCAAGCTTATCTGACTCAGACTTCTTCAATTAATCGCAAGCTTTATCATACTATTTGACTCGTTATCTATTACAAGTTACTTTCAAACTTTCAGTTACTTCAGAATGTATTTAATTTCAACATCGCTTGACGATTCCTTCAAGCAAAAACGCATGTTTCTTGTTTACGGTAAAGTTGGTTGTACGGCTATTGCATAACTTACCGCTGATTATCAACGCCTAACGTATAAATATACTTTACCTCTACATAATGATGTACACACTCAAAGATCTTGCAAAATTTATTATCAAGAATTAAAACAATGCAAATTGTTTATTAACATTATTGTTAATAATAATTGTAAATAATGCAAACTGATAATTTGCACACACACACTTAACATACACTATATGTATACACTTACATACACTATATGTATACACTCCTGACAATACTCTTAAAATCACCCATTCACACACACACACACACACACACACACACACACACACACACACACACACACAGAGCCTCCAACTTACTCATGCATTCATATACATACGCACACACTAATAAAGATACACAATCTAATAAACTTCTAGACACACACACACACACACACATCCTATCTTTTACGCTTATATACACATACACACAATTGAATAATCTTACACTCATGAAAACGTATAAGTTAACACAAGTACAGAATCTCATGACATACACATACACACAAACATGCACAGGTTTACACATATACACAATCGCATAATTGCATCAGAATACTTTGACATTGTAGCAGGAGTACTACAAGGGGACACGCTGGCCCCGTACCTCTTTATCATTTGTCTAGACTACGTACTTAGAACATCGATTGACAAAATCAAAGAGAATGGCTTCGAACTGACGAAGAAAAGAAGCAGAAGGTACCCCGCAACAACAATTACTGACGCCGACTACGCCGATGACATAGCGATACTGGCAAATACACCTGACCAAGCCGAAACACTTCTGCATAGTTTGGAATGAGCAGCAGCAAGCATAGGCCTCTATGTTAATGCACACAAAACGGAATATATGTGCTTTAACCAAACGGGGGACATCTCCACTCTAGAAGGAACCCCTCTTAAACTTGTAGACAAATTCACATACCTAGGAAGCAGCGTCGAATCAACCGAAAAGGACATCGAAACGAGGTTAACGAAAGCATGGACAGCTATCAATAGGCTATCGATTATATGGAAATCAGACCTAACCGATAAAATGAAACGCAGTTTCTTCCAGGCAGCGGTCACATCGATACTGCTATATGGATGCACTACATGGACGCTAACAAAACGGCTGGAGAAGAAGCTAGATGGCAATTACACAAGAAGTCTGCGTGCAATCCTGAACAAGTCCTGGCAGCAACACCCCACAAGACACCAACTGTACGGCCACCTGCCTCCTATCACGAAAACTATTCAAGTTAGACGAACCAGACATGCAGGACACTGCTGGAGAAGCAGAGATGAACTCATAAGAGATGTACTCTTATGGATCCCCACACATGGCCGCGCAAAAGCAGGACGACCAGCACGAACGTACATTCAGCAGCTATGTGAGGATACGGGATGTTGTCCTGAAGACCTACCTAGGGCGATGAACGATAGGGAGGAGTGGCGAGAGAGGGTCAGGGATATCCGTGCTACCAGCGCGATATGATGATGATGATGATGATACACACATACAACCACATCAATTAACACATTACACACACAATATACATATTCATTTAATTCTATCCAACAGAAGTTTTTTTTTAAATATTTCTTTTTGTTTTTGTTTTGATTTTTTTTTTTTTGTGTGAGGGTGTTTTGTTTTGTACTGTGTCTACTTACAAATGTCCATAATGTATGCCCATGACGTCTGGAATAAAATAAATAATTTAAGTTGTAGAACAAAAAACAAAAGATTTATTTGTTTACCTACCTCTGGTGAGTTTATGCACCAAATGGAAATTTCTTTTCACTTAACCAGGAAAAAAATTGTCTAGACTTTTTGGAAAACTTGAAAACGTTCTCATAATATAAACACCGAAAACAATTGTCAAACAATTGCTATCAAATGCGTAAAAACTTTACCTCCCCCACCCGGGGTTGAGCACTCTGGCGAAGGAATTGCCGGCCGCCGCTAGCGTAATGCAAAGCTCTTCGAAAGAATTGAGCACTCTGGTTGCCGATAGGGTATAAAAAATGTAAACAAAGGTTGCTGCTGCTGTTTATAAAAATAAAGATACCTTAAAATTCCCTTAGCCAACGTGGTCCGCTTGGTGGACGAGTGGTCTGAAACACAGTCTAACGTAAAGTTGGACGGGTTTCGATCCTGGCTTCGAGCGTCCTACGTGTCTAGCCACACTGAAGAATTCTGACAGAATGAAACAGTCTGTCTGTGGATGACTATATATATATATATATATATATCATTGCCGTCACTTGATTCTCAAACGAAGAAAAAAAAACATCAGTTAAGTCAAGGGAATAAAGTGGCAAAAGCTTGTACAATACGAATACCACTCTCTGATTGAATGTGATAATACTCCAGCGATAAGCCAAGTTAACCTGAAATCAGAAGCTCAGTAAGATATTATTCATTTTTCTTCTCGCTATGCTACTCTACTAATTTAAGCCACTTGTACTTTTCTGTTGACATCGTCAAATTCTTCCGCGAGATCATAATACTCTTTTTCTATACTGTCGTTCAGCTGACATATGCATTCAAAGTTACTGCAACATATAATTGCAGGATTCTTTATAGAGATTCATTCACCTACACCCACTGTGTTTTGAACTTAGTTTTTCCTTCTCCTTGACTGGTCACATCACAAGGCTAAAGAGTCCAGTCTACTCATCATCATGTCGTGCCGCCAGCACGGATTTCCCTGACCATCTCTCGCCACTTCTCCCTATCATTCATCGCCTCCGGCAGGTCTTCAGAATTACATCCTGTGTCTTCACATAGCTGCTGTATGTAGGTTCGAGCTGGTCGTCCTGCTTTTGCTTGGCCATATGTGGGGGTCCATAGGAGTACATCCCTTACGAGCTCGTCCTTGCTTCTCCAGGACACTGCTGCAGTATATATATATATAATTTTTTGTTGGTCCAATGATAGAAAAAAGTAAATACTTTAAAAAATGAATAGGTCCACAATGAGATTTATTTTCTAATTTATTCATTTTTCTTCAACACGTGTTTCTAGTGTATTTCACTTTCTTCGTGACAACTTATTTCTATACTTAGAAAAGTGTTAATTTTTTCACAAAACTAGGCTGGAGAAGCTGTAATTTTTGTATCTGCATTATTATCGGGATTAAAACAACCAGGAGCATAGACTAACTGGAATTCCACAATGCAACGGAAAATCAAATGGTGTGAAATTTGGAAAGATTATGCGAACGTTAGGTTCTTGATAAGATCCGTATATGACACACTTCCTTGCCCAGTAAACCTTTGCATATTGAATAAAACGGAGTCTGCATTATGATCATTATGCAAGGGACTTTAAGACATATTCTGAGTAGCTGCCCAACATTACTTGCAGAAGGACGTTACAGATGGCGGCACGATCAGATCTTAAAAGTAATTGCGGATATAGTCTGCACAGCCATCTGTATAGATAAATTAAATCCTGCGATTAGAGTGATACAGTTTATCAGGGGGCGGGGACGAAACCTAAGAAGACAGTAAAGACTAATCCAAACATCCTGTCACCTTCAACAGACTGGGAATTAAGAGCTGACGTTATAACAGGATTGATTTTTCCCAGAGTGAAAAATTCCTTGCGCCCGGATTTAATATACTTCTCCAATAAGCTAAAAATTGTAATGTGTGAATTAACGGTCCCGTGGGAAGAACATATGGACGAGGCCTACGAAAGAAAAAAGATTAAATATGACGATTTACTGGGAAGTAATGATTGGATGGCTTCGTGCTTACCTCTAGAGGTAGGCGCAAGGGGTTTTACTGCAAGATCGCTTTGTAAAGCTCTATCAGACATTTGTGTGATCGGGTCTACAAAAAGTAGAGCAATAAAAGCAATATCCGATAGAGCCGAAAGGACAGCTAAATGGCTATGGTTAAAACGCAGTAGCACATGGGAGAAGGAAAACTAAAATCAGTGCTCCATTTAGAGGAGTTAGAAAAGTGTGAGAAGAGAAGTGGGGATGACTTCAAAACCCGGGCTGAACTTCAAAAACATTGTAAAATCCTAATTTGTAAATTTAAACAAATACGTATATATTTGTGTTTTAAATTTATTTTTAGGACGAAAAGTGGTTGTTTGTTTGTTGTGCTTTTTTGTTGTAAATATTTGTAAAATGAGCGTATTCCCCCCCCCAAAAAAAAGACCGGGTGAGATCAACCCGAGTGGGGTCCAGTGGCGAGGGGGTTATATGTTGAAAAACTAGAAACCTCCCAACACCCAGCTAAAAGACAAAACTGATGACGTTACCCAGCGTCTTTTTATAACCAAACAAGCGTATTTCTTACATTACATTTTCGGATTTGTTGACCAATCGACTCTCATTTTTATAAAATTCTTTGATATTCACAGATGATATTTTGAATTGTCTCAAAAATTTTGAAGTATCAAAATTCAGTATAATTTAAGAAATCTTTTCCCTCGTAGATTGTTTAATCGATTTGAAAACATAAATAAATCAATCAATTTAAAAAAAATCTAATTTCGTAACCAACTTAAACTTATAAATAAAGCAATAAAATAGATAAATTATCAGTTGATCATAGATTAATTTCTTTTTCTGCTTAAAATTTTCGTCTTTATTTCTTTTCAGCGAAAATCTTACATTCTGTTTCTTCAAGAATATTTTTAATTTCAACATTGTTTAATAGTTCTTCCGAGCAAAAATCTCTGGTCTATGAAGACGTACTACCATTCATATTTCTTTGTCAACTGCAGATTTTTTTTCAATTGCATTCACTTTTATTGCAGCGTATGAATATACTTTTCCTCATTACATAGAGACATATTCACACAAAGATATTTTACCCAGACAAAGTATATTGTCAAGATTTTAAACAATACAAACTGCAACTTTGAATGCATGAATTTTCTTTCTTGTAATATAAATATTGGGACATATTCATTTGCTTTCTAACAAATGTTTCGTTTTCTTACATGAAATGACTTTGTAACTTTTATTTTTCAACAAACTTTCCACTCATGTTAGAAAGATAAAATTTATTAAATTTGTAGAACTGTGTTAAATTCAATAATTCACAGACTTTTCCGCGATATATATACGAGGTGCATACGATAAGTTTCCAGACTTTTTTTGTACAGGCATTTAAAATTGTCGTAGACACTTGAAAATTCAGTATGTTATTGCTATACATCTTATCAGATGACTGACCAATTTTTATGATTTCAGGTTTAAATGAACAGCTACAGCAGCAATTGGAATACACCCTACTAAAGCCTGATTGTCACAGCTGGTGAATTTCAAAAATGCAATCTGGACGTGAGGACACTTTAGAAGAACGATATGCAATAAAAATCTGTTTTAAACTTGGAAAAAATGCCACAGAAACGTATGGAATGCTTCACACTGCTTTTGGAGCCTCTTGCATGAATCGAGCATCAGTTTTTGAGTGGGATAAGAGATTCAAGGAAAGCAGGGAGACTGTTAGGGATGATGAGAGGTGTCGGAGGAGTAAGGAAGTTATTACACCAGAGTTGATTGGCTAAAAGGTTAGGGTTAGGGTTAGGGTTACTATGTTGAGGTTTTAAGGAAGTTCAGGAAGAGATTCCGTAGAAAGAGGCCAGCACTCTTCAAATCGGGTCAGTGGCGTTTCCACCAGGACAATGCACCAGTCCACAACTCCATCCTTGTCAAAGACTATTTGACCAAGATGGGCATCAAGACAGTTCCTCACTGTTCCTATAGTCTAGACCTCGCTCCCTGTAACTTCTGCTGATTCCCTAAGCTCAGAGGCTGTCGTTATGAGACAACTGAGAATATGAAAGAGGCTGTGACGAAGGTCATTGACACACTCACACATGAGGACTTCAATGGGGCCATCAAGAAGTTGTTGGAACGGTACAACAAGTGCATTGCAACCAGAGGAGATTACTTCGATGGAGACTATAGTTTCATGTGTGCACTGTCAATAAAAGTGCCCATACGAAAAAAGTCTGGAAACTTATTTAATGATCCTTGTACGTCTAAACTTACAATAAAAAACAACCCAGAATGATTCACAAAAATAATTAAAAATCTCGAAAAACTTAAAAACAATGACAAAATCAAAGAAATACTAAACAACAAAAAAGTTATTAAAAGCTTAAAAAGATACTTACCATTTTTACATTTGGGATCCACACTTCATTTGGAGTCTCAAAAAGATGTGGTGTATGCAATAGAATAACAAATAAAAATACTATACCTTCAAAAATCCAAAAACGACTTTCATAATAAATAAAAAATTCAGCTGCGATTAAAAAAAAAGTAGTTTACGTAATCAAATGTAACAAATGTAAAGAAATATAAATAGGATCTACACGATCGCTTAATACCAGAATGTTCTTTCATAAAAGTAACATTAAGTCACCAGAAAATAGAAAATTATATGTGTCAAAACACCTATACGAATGTAGTAGGGGACTGTTCAAAATAATGCCAATATACCAGACTGTTCTACACATTACTCCAAATAAAAGAGAAAGCTTTATAGAAAAATTATAGCCAACATTAAGTAGATCTTAAAAATAGACCCACGCAGACAGAGAGACAGACTGACAGGCAGTAACAAAAGATAGTAGTCAGTTGAATTTTATGGTATACACACACCCATTCCTTTTCTCTCTCTCTCGCACACACGCTCAATAACCCAGCGAGGAAAACAAATAAATTCTATAGCATATCAAGTATCATAGATTATTTAGGGGGAGAGAAAAAAACCCGAAAATATGTATACTCATACATGGGCACGAACACCCTCGCAGACACACAGACATACCGAATACATTTTCGTAAAATGGAGACGATGAAGGAAAAAAGAGAGAAAGACAGAAACAATATGTGCTGAGAAAAAAATTGTCACGGTCAATAAACGCATTAATGCGACCTGGAAACTCTCAGACAGAAATTTTGTGTCACGTGATCTCCCACTGAGACGATAGAAATGAGATTAATACTATTCCCCGTGTTCGAATTAACAGTAGCAAGCCGTCAGAGAATGACTGTTAAGAAAGAATATGGGTCACAGGGGAGACCAGATGTTTATACTTGGTGACTTCACTCGGGTCGCCTGACACTGGAAGGTTGAAGCCAAACGATTGGCTGGGACCCTAAAACGGAAGCGGGGACTCCCTCCCGTCAGCGGAAATAGAAAAGAAAAAAGTTAGTTTTTGGACATGGTTCGTGGTGGACGGAACCAAAAGCCAAGTACTCCGGGTAAACGAAGACGAACAAAAAAATATCTCGGACACGAATGACCCAAGTTCTTCTAGCCAGTATTGAAAATAAGAAAATGTTTGTCAGCCCGTAAAAGAAGAAAGATTCTCCACAGGAATCCATCTAAATAAGATAAGTGACTTTGGGACAGTTTCTCCTTATACCCAGTTTTATATACCCCCCTCTCTCTCTCACACACAATTTGAAGGAAAACGAAAGAAAAGAAAAGAAGAAAGACATTTATGTTCATGGACTGTTCATTTATTATATATTTGACACTTTGAAGGTGTATATAATTGTAGTAAAAGATTCATGTATTTTAATGTTACCAAATGGTCGAAGTTGTTATTTGCATTGTCTTCTACGAGTTTGTTATGTCATATTTCTTTTCCAGCTTCTGTTCGCCTTATGTTATCTTGCTTAAAATTGTCCAATAAATTCCTTTAAAATATCACACGGGAAACCGGAGTTGCCGACTACTACAATATAATATTATTATGTCTCAACCTAGAGGTCCATATCTTCCATTGTCTAGGGGAGGAAGGAAAGCGACCTGGTGGGTGTGTGGATAGTGTGAAATTTGGAACCCCTTGCCAGCAGCGGTCAGTCTAGCCCTAAATTAATCCCTCAGATAATAGGCCAGTTCTTATATGCCTGAGAGAAAAACTCTGAACGAGGACTTATTCTACAAGGGATCAAGTACCAACCTGCCCCGTCTTCTCACGTGCGAAAATAAAACCCCGTTTTGGGATAAAAGTAAATTCTTCGCGTCACACTTGGAATTAAAAATCTTATCAAAACAGTCCCCACTATATAAATCAAAGACGACGCTGCAATAAAACATTATAAACTTCTTGATGAAAGTGTGAACACTTGAAACACGTATTGAAGAAAAATAAATTACTTAGAAAATATATCCACTAGTAGACCAATTCATTTAATATATATACATATATATATATTCTTTTAAGTTGATGATACAAAGCTTTTACTATAATATTTCTTGGAGAGCAGTATATAATCAAAATGAATATTGTTTCTTGTGTGACAATACACCGTTGACCGACCCCCACTATCTCAACCTCCTAAACCACTCATGGCCATCAGATTATCTAGTGGTTTCTCTCATCTTCGACCAGGGGTATTTCACATTTCTTTACGGACACTCAAAACACAGCATACACAACTGAGAGGGTAGAAGAAAAGAGAACAAACAAACAAGAAAGAAGTTTGTGACACTTTAGTACAATTCTCCGTGTGCATCTGCAGGCTATTGCGAGTGTGTATTCGAGCGAAATTCCTACTAAGTCACCAGGAATGCTGACTTGTTCTCTCACGGTAGCCAGCCCGGCCTGAGTCCACAGGTTCTATCAGTCGCCTCTCTTCTCTTGACTATGAGCCTCCCCGACTTCTGTCGACCGCTCTCTCCTGTCGACTGCTTTGTTCTGTCCACTTCTCTGTTCTGCCTCCTTCTCTGTTCTGCTCTGGGACCTTCCTTCCCTTGTGCTCTTCTGGTCCCGCGCCAAAACAGACAAAGGGATCCTCAGACTGGCACTTACCCATACCCATACTCACACAACGAATGCCCACATCATGTCACACTTGCAAAACAAAAAGTATTCAGCCTTTGCTTCTATCTTGAATGGCTGTTTTTATATTTTCCTCATGTGTTTTAAATGCTGCATGATCATATCTTTGGCGACAGAGTTTCAATGCTGTAGAGTTTCGTCATACATAATACCTAATAATATATATATAAGGGAGTATAGTCCTTTTTGGACAGCTGCGTATTCATATTTTTAATTAGAGAGTTTAAATGCTTTAGAGTTTGGTAATAAGAACTTTAGTTTCGCCAGAAGCTCGGCGTCACTCGAATTGTGTAAACATCGTGTTAGTATAAAAACAAAGTGATAATTAAAACAATTTAAAGATAATTTTTAATCAAAATTTATTCATTTTATTGATATATCTACTAATGAACCTATTCATTTGATATATATATATATATATATATATTCTTTTGAATCGATGATCCTAAGATTTTACTATAATATGTCTTTGAGAGCATTATACAATCAAAATGAATATTGTTTCTTGTGTGACAATACACCTCTCAACCTCCTAAATCCCTCATGGCCATAATTAAAACAATTTAAAGATAATTTCTAATTAAAATTTATTCAGTTTATTAATTTAAGAACATAATTTATACATTATTGCATATTAATAATGAACTCTAAAAATTCGACCAAATCTTCGCGTTTTTACGCCATCAAGGACGACAAATATTTCGTAAAGTACTTTATCTGATAGAAAATTATCGAAATAGATATTTCATACATCGATCATGTCAGAGATTTTTGCCTGCTGTTCGTGCTATGTAACCCTAGACAATTTGACAAATTGTATTTGAAGTGTGTGTGTGTGTGTGTGTGTGTGTGTGAAAATGAATGTTTATCATAAATAGATACACAACCGGCTCGGCTCATTGGTCTAGTGGGTAGAGTGTTCGCCAATGGTCCGGGAGACCTGGGTTCACTCCCAGGTCGCCTCATACTAAAGACTCTAAAAATGGTACTTGATACCTCCTTGCTCAAGCATTAAAAGGTACGTATCAAGTGTAAAGTGAAGCAATCCAGGGAAAGGAGTCGCGCCTTCTCCTACACCTCGGTGTAGTAGCTATTGAAAAGGGAGCCTTCTGGTCACCCTCGACTACGGTCGTCAACTTTACTTACTTTGGAGGTATCCTCGTGGTGTAATGGTTAAAGCGATCGACTACGAAATCGTAGAAAGCGAGTTCGAACTCCACTCGCGCTATTATATTCACTTTCGGGCAAATACCCTTGGGAAAGGCAGGAACCCCCTTATCCTCCCAGCTATGGATTAAATAGCACCACTACTGTTCTTCTAGGAGAATGGCTTTGGCATAAAATAACTTACAAAGGTTGGTATGCCATTAAACAAAGAAACCCCACCTAACAAACCTACTTTTGTGTATATATAACCATGAATCAGCCATGAATCTTGGAAATCGTGTGGGTTTACTGTGCTGAGAACCGAGATAGAAGATGGGCGAGAGGGAATAGTGGGTAGCGACAAATATACGGAAATAAAGATGATTGGCTATCGCACTTAAGTGTTGCCAATTACTTCCGGTATGATTCGTCCGGAAAAGAAGAAAATGATTCACTCGGAACATTTTTGAGAATTCAGGAAGACGGAAATCAAATTGATGAACATCGGTTAGCAAGGACATGATCATGCCCGGGATATTTAATTGATCGGATATTTTACATGGCAAAACGAAAAAGCGTAACCAAGACATTTTATCAATGTTTCATGCTTATCACTGTTTTCTGTATCTGTATATCTATCTTTATATCTATCTTATAGTCTAAATAAACATATTTATTTGTTCATTTAATTCTGAATGGATGAAGAGAATAATTAATGCGCGCGCGCGTGTGTGTGTGAAAGAGAGAGAGAGAGAGAGAGATCAGAAATTTAGTTGAACAAAAATAGATATGAGTTGTATTGTCATATGCCTATACATCTACATATACACATGCATATACATGCAGAATAATTCACAACGACACAATGATAAAAGACGAGCGAAGACTCCTTTAGAAAAAATATATACCTCTCACTTTATTGTAAGGGTTCGAAAAGGGTTACTCAGGGTTTTACTGTGAGAGGGAGTTGTAGACCGACCAGAACTGCAATATATTGACCCCCACTCTTATGGCCGTCAGCGTTGTGTTTTTCTCGTTCTCCAGGGCTGCTCAAGCGGAGGCCCAGGGGCCCAGCTGTCTGCTGGATGATGGCTTTCTTTACTGTATCTTATCCCCAACTGGTCTCCAAAATTTCATCGGGGGTCCTGAGGGCCCCTTCAGCCGGGTGTGGCTTTCCCTACCACACTTGTCTCCGACGTCTCTGATCCCCAACTCACTGACTTCCTGTCTTCACAGAGTTATATAATAGTTCAACGCCCACTCAATCGCCCACTCAATCTTTGGAATGGCATGTTTGATCGTCATCAAGCGGAAATAACTGTCATGCAGTTTACAGGTCACTCTCTTCCGGTGCATCAGTCTATGAGTGTACCATGGGATTTTTTACCTTGTCCCATTTCGTCGGGCAAGCACGCCTACGCGATTTCCTCTCATAACTGCCATTGGAATGTGTCACTTCCTTCCGGTGCATCACCTTGGAATGGCAAGTTTGCCCGGGTCGAAGGTCAAAATACAACATATGTTGATATATAAGAACAGTTTCTCATCAATGCGATCACCGGATCAAGTGTACACTCGGTATGATGAATGCATAGACGAGAAACTGACAGTCAGCAAGCGCCGTTGACTCTGTGTCTACGCTACTCTAACTTAGATATATATGCTCTATCAGCGATATTGAGTGCTCTTTATTTGTAACTATAACAAACGACTTTATATAAATATAGTTTGCAATTTGATCTTAAGGTTGGAAAATAGAATAAAAAAAGAAAAAAGAAAAGAAAAAAGCGAAACGATATATTTGACTTTCGTATGAGGGAAATCAATCTGATCGCCATAATGGTAACGACACTTTGATCCAATACTGCCATAACTTTTGTCAGTAACCACGTTCTGTTTTGTGCAATTTTTTTTTTCTTTTTTTAAATTGTTGCTATAGTTGTTGTTATTGTTTTGTTCTTATTATTATTGTGGTAATTATTTCTTAATTTTAATCGTTCTGTGAATTTAGGATTGGTTGGGGGGGCTTTGCGCAGGAAATATACTAGACTCCTCGAATCGTCTTTGAAGTCACGTGACCAATTTTCAAATTTGTATGCGAGAACGAAACTCTTGAGGTCGACAATGGAATTAGAGGAGAGGAGAATAAAAATGATTAGTTTGACTTTAATAAAGCCAAAACTTAACGAATATAAAAGGGGGAAAATGGAAAATCGTTAGGGGAGTGGACGCAGCATAGGAAAGAGTAAAAGGGTCAATTGGGTTGGAGATGCAACAATGTAAAGACGACAGTTGAAAACAATCCACGACGATGTGAAGACAGCCAAAGTTTTCGGCGCCATTATGGGTGAACTCTGGCGAAATGATCTCACAACCACCTCGAAGCTGTAAAGACGGACCTGTGAGCAAGCATGGTTAGAACTATAACAGAAATCGAGAGAGATAATTCAAGGTCTGTGTCTGCTCTCTCTCTTCTCACGATGCTTTATTTCTTTCTGTCTAGCTAAAGTAATCGACTCAGTTCATACTCTGTTTCTCTCTTCTCGACAACTACTAAGAGGTGTAGTAGCGAATAAACTTTTGTAATAACGAACCAAGACAGTGTTTTGGTGTTTTCGTCACTTTTTCTTCTTTTCATTACGGTAGAGGTTACAACAGAATTCGATTGACACTTAAGACCTAGCGATAAAACGTCTTTGTGGAGTATTAGTTGTAGTACAAATATCCATTCGAACACTGTAGCGTTACCACCTTCAATTTGAAATCCGGAGCGTGACAAACTTCTATTTGTGCCGTATATCGGTAGACGATCATAGAATTGACACAACAAAGATATGTCTGGGCCGACGCAAGAATACGACGCAAACAACTAAAACCACACATTATGACTGGTCCTCGCTTAACAATAGAGATATTAGCAATTAATATACGATAACACTAAGAAACAAATTCGATGCTCTTCAAGAGATATCCAAAGCACTTACTACGAATGAGGAATACGAGAAATTAGTGAATGCTCCCAAGGAAGCAGTTGCAGAATGCATGCCAAGAAAAGAGCCAAACACTGAGTTCCACGGGAGACACCAGCAGTGAGGAAAAACGAGATAACGTGAAAACAGTATCCCTTTGTGATAAAAGAAATCCAACTAATACCAACGCCGAGAAGCTTAAGAAGGCGTAAAGAGAACTATTTAACGCATACCAAAAAGAACAAATAAATAGTTTCAGGGTCAGATCAATAAAATTAGAAACTCATAAGAAGATAGACAATCTCGAATAGTGTGGCAGATAGTAAATGAATTGAGTAAAAGGAAGAGCACCTCAAGAGCTAAACTAAAAGCTGCCAGTCAAGAAGAACGAATACACATGTGGAAAAAACATATCAAGAATTTACTTGGAAAATCCCCTAAAGTCACAGATAAACCTATCACGAAAATTATTAATAACTAACAAGACATCAAACTAGAACAGTTTACGCAAGAAGAACTCGATGTAATACTAATAAAAATTAAAAATAGGAAAGCTGCCGGTCTTGATGAAATATCACCAGAAGTATGGAAGACGAGGAAATTTGATGACTTTCAACTCCGATACTACAACGCCTTATATAACAAGGTAACAAGAGAGAGATGGACAAAAAGCTGCACTCTCCCTTCCCCAAGAAAGGTGACCTTGGAATTGCCGAGAACTAGGCATAAACCTCACCTCCATAACGGCTAAGGTTTATAATACTCTGCAACCCAATCGCACCGAACCAGAAATTGAAAAAATTCTTCAAAAGAATCAAGACAATTTTCGGATTCACGACATCATAGGTTCTGACAATCCGTGGAATCACAGGAGTTTAGGCAAATATCCTTGAGGCAACACTCTTATTTGTAGATTTCTCCTTGGCATTTGATTCCATGCACAGAGGAAAGCTGGAGCAAATACTTTTAGCGTACGGTCTCTCCAAAGAAACTGTCCCAGCCATAATGATGCTCTATAAAAACCCGATAGTCAATGTTCGCTGATTGGATGGAGACACAGACTTCTTTGCTATTGTTGCTGGTGTTCTGCAAAGGGATACGTTAAACCCATATCTGTTCCCGATCAATTATAGAAAATGATCGAATATTTCTATTTGACCCATACATGAGACCCTAACTGGTGCTACCTCTACACGTCCATATGTTGAAGTTCATCAGATATTGTCGTTTTTTAGTTCATCCTTACTTCTCCAACAGTGCCTTGCATGTGTTTTTTGTCTTACTTGGTTGGTTTGTGAGATCGGAGGTAAGGGACCGTACAGCCGTAGAGTTTTGTGAGGTGTTGCCTTTAGAATTTAGTCAAGACAGTCCGTAGCATTCTTTTGTAGTTCCCATCAATCTTTTTCTCTATGAATTTCGTTAGAGTTCAGATGGTGCATCTATGCAGTAGTACTGACACAGTTACAGAATGCCCATTCGGCAGGGTCTGTAGAATCTACCGACTGCATCACAGCTGAGGGGTAAGACCCCCACCCCCAAAGAGTGTCCTGCTTATGACACTAAGAAATTTGATAGTGAGGCTCGAGCTTTGGAGAATCCGAAGTACCTCTGCATTGCCATCACTCCGAGTTCCACTTTGGTCCGGAGTGATAGCACCTGATAAGGTTCTATCTATGGGTCAAATAGAACTCTTTGACATTTAAACAAACGATATGCTTAATTGAATTGTTAGAAATAGAGCTGTTTGATCACTTTACCGTAAGTATCTACAAAATGTGTTTACAAATCATATATTTAATGTATAAGTAAAAACAGGATTTGGCTTTAAATAACCAACAATATGCAATAAAACCAAACCAAACCAAACAAATATATGCGTTTATTTCATAAGTCACACGGAATATTATCCCCATCGTAGTAGTTTTGATCAAAATGTTCCTGCCAATAGGCTTAAAGGATTTAAATATGCTCAGAAAGGAAGATTTAAAAATTGGATTTAAATATAGGCGTAAAAGGCCTTTAAAAATCGACATGTTTGGTGTTGATGTTTTTTAAGTACGAACCTGATTCACTCGGTAACATTTGTTGATCGAATTCTCGATTTTAAAAGAAAAAATGAAAAAGCAAAAAGAATGGAAAGTATGTAAGTTATTACTTTCTTTATAATCTTGTTTTTATTCTTCTTAAAAGACGATCAGTAAAAGTTATTGTCTCTGCGAATCTAAATCATGTACAATTTCTCATCTCCACACAACAGACGGCAGGGGCGATGAAGAAAAAAAAATCGTGACAAATTATTTTGAAAAAAGATACTGCGATAATTCTTTTAAAATACTTTGAACTATTGTTAATCTAAAGAAAGAAAGTTGTCTTTCTAACGCTTTGATCTGTATTTTGTTTGTTTGTTTGTTTGCTTTTGTTTGTTTTATTTGGTCGTATGATTTAGATTGTGTCGAAATACACACTCACAAATATTCACCACACACACAAGAAACCGAGCTCAAAATAGAATTGTTTTGAAATAAAGCAAAAACTTTCTCGTAATCTCTCTCTCTCTCTCTCTCTCTCTCTCTCTCTCTCTCTCTCTCTCTCTCTCTCTCTCTCTCTCTCTTATAACTAATATTCTCTCACATACATACACTGAAATAAATCGGAAATTTTCACATAATCACACTCTCTCCCTCTCTTTCTCGCTTTCTCTCTCTCTATCTAAACACACACACACACACACACACACACACACACACACACACACACACACACACACACATATATATATATATATACAGTGGGAGGACGCGTAAAAATATGACAAACTGTCTCAATGTTATCTCATCTCTACAGGCAAATAAAATAATCTTTTTAAACTTATTGAATTTAAATTTCAAAATCGATAACTTTGTGTGTCGCTTCATGTCTATGCTTATAACACTATAAGGTTATCTTTTGTTTTTTCGTTGTTATTTCTTACGTTTTGCATTTTTATACTTATAATTAAACAAATATATAGTCTAATTTAACAAATTATATTACAATCTTTCATTTTGTTCAAGGTGAACTTATTTATTGGTAATACTTAACTGACCCCTAACAAATTAACTGAATCAGTGATTGATTTTAGCGGCATTTCATGTCTTGGGTTATTTTATGCTTAAGTGAGGGAATCGCGTTCATTTTAAGTTCATTTTGGTGTAGTTGTTGCTTAAGAGGATTTCTTTTTTGCACACGATCCTATCGAATACAAATAATTTCTAAACTGATCTACTTGACCCATAGATTGGGGGGCCTAACAAGTCTACAACATTCTACAGCACAGACTTCGGGATGTAACCCCGAAGACCTGCCGAAGGCGATGAATGATAGGGAGACGTGGAGAGAGAGGGTCAGGGACATCCGTGTTAGCCGCACGTCGTGATGATGATGAATATAATACAAACATTATTCAGCAACTGCGATTCAACACCCATGTACATCTTTCGTGTACGATTCGCTCCATAAAAACCAAACATCTAAACTTATCCCCTTATCCAAACTTATTCCCGTCATTTGTCTAGTCCTCGGTCAATCACTTCATTATTTATGAATGTTTACAGGATCGAAGCATTTATCGGTCCCGCAACACATCTAAGTTTTTTGCTGGTCGGTCAGCACTGGCACATCATTATGTTGGAATCCTTCAGATTACGTTGCTTATGAGTTTATCCTTTCTTCTCCAGCAGTGCCCTGCATGTTTTGTTTATCTTACTTGGATGCTTTGTGTGATGGGAGGTAAATGGCCGTACATCTGCTGTTTTGTAGGGTGTTACCTCAAAACAACACGCAGCATTTTTGTGTAGTTATCATGTAGCTTTTACTCGATGATTTTCGTTCGCATCCAGGGGGTGCAAATATGTAGTAGTATTGACGCAGCTATAGATTGAAAGAAATACTAGTTTATTTTATTAGAGATCAGATATAATCGATAGGCTGTCAATAGCAGTCCTCTTTAACCCAATATAAAATTCTATAAACATATATATATAAAAGGCATACTTTTTTTTTTACTTATATATATTCGTATTTTTTTATAATGATACCGTTAGATTTCAGCCCAGTCAGCTGGGGCTGTAGAATACACCGATTGCATCTCTGCAAACGGGTAAGAGTTGGGCGCCAGTTCTGTAGCTTTGGTGAATGCAGAGTGCCTCTTCATTGCCATTACTCCTAGGTCCACTCTGTCCCGGAGTAGTAGCATCTGATAGGGTCCTGTCTATGGATTAAATAGAACTGTTTGACATTTAGACTGTGTCCATACAAATGACTTATGCTAAATTAAATTGTTAGATACAGAACTGTTTGATTGTTTAATTGTGTGGAAACAAAGGACTGATGTTTAATTGAATTGTTAGATACATAGCAATTGTTGGTACCATTCAACTGTGTGCAAACAAATGAATAATAGTAAATAAAATTATTCGTGTTTGATAGAAATACTTAAAACCATTTAACGGTGTGCAAAAAATGAGCCCTGGCTCGCTTAAAAATATTATCAACAAAATGTGTTTGCAAATCATATTTCATATGTACGTATAAACAGGATTTGGTATTATAGGATCTACACTTTTTAATTTTTAGTTAAATTAGCTAAGAAAATGTAAATCAGAATATCCTAGAAAAAAGGATCCATACCTCACTTACTAAGAATATTTTTAAGCCAATCAGCAAACACATAGATTAGAATATTCTCGAAAAAACGGATCAAAGATTTTTCATAGAACCAAAAAATAGGTGCCTCAATAAATAAGTAATTTCTCCGATTCTCATAGGTTAGATCAGGTCACAAGTTGTGTTTACTCATTCTTCAGTACATTTGAACTTTAGTTGACCCAAAATAAAATCTACCTGTGTAATCTTAAAATATATCATTTCCATCCACTCAAAGAGTATACAAGCCCAGAATTTTTTAGTTCAAAAGAAGAAGTGACACACAGGCGACCACAGATGACACAAAGATGATACACATGGAAGAAAAAAGTCAGATGCACTCAAATTCATTAACAAGCCAACTGTGGGCTTAAATGACCAATAGATTAAGTGACTTAGTCATACCAGAACTCACACAGACCCGCACACATACATATGTATGTAAGTACGAGTTGACCTCTCTCTTTCTCAAAGTTATTGTTGACTAAAAATATTCTTGCTTTGACATACAAACACACACCTCTATACATAGCATAAATTTATGAACCTTGCTACGTTTTTATTTGTTATTTATCCAGTTGTGATAAAGTAAAATTGTTTGTTTTTTAACATTCTTGTTTTTGTGAATTTTCTTTTGCCTACGTTTGTTTGTACAAACTGTGTTGTATATTGTGGAACTGGCACTCTGATTTACATCTTAGAAAAATAATCATACCTCCACAGTATCAAATAACTTACAATAGTTGATATGCCATAAAACCAAACCAGACCGTTATATTTAAGGCATTATCCTTTTACATAGCAATAAATTGTATTTTCCTTTTTTTCTTCTTTCAATAATAATGATTTTCGTGTCAGATTTTGATTACAAGATTATTTTATTACATTAAATAGCGTAGTATACTTATACCTTCAAGCGTTTAAGTTAGTTCTTTTTTTATAAATTCCAAAAGCTTAATGATTTTGTTTTCACCAAACACTTTGTAAACACGAAACTGAACTTTTAAATTGAAAAGGTATCTGTCTAAAGTTATATCTTTTTTGCGATTTCTCTATGTTTGAATAACATATATCAGGTTATTATCGGGTTTGAACACGAACGTTGTTTTCTGTTTTCTTTGGTTAATTACTTAGGTCAACTTTTTTGTGTAAAGTCTCTCGATGCTCCTTCATTACAGCACATACTTTTCGAATAAGTTTCAAACTGAACTGGAAATCGCATATATACACACACATATACATACACATACACGCACACAGACACAGACACACACAGACACACACACACACGTATACATACGCATATGAGGAAGAACAGAAAAGTTCTCCTGTTCGATCCCAGGGAAAATGGCCCAAACCTGTGAACACTGTGGGCTAATAATACACTGATTGTATCCCCTGACCTCCGAAAACTCCCTCATATGTATGCCCTGTGTATGACGGTAAACTAAATCTAGAGGTGAAACTTCTGTGTAGGAGCTCTGGAGAGTATGGAGTCACTTGTCCGTTACCATTACTGCCATATCCACTCGGATTCGGAGTGATCGTACCGGTTAGCATCTCACCTACCGGTCAAATAGATCTGTTCAATAATTATTTGAATTTGATAGGAATACTGTGTGAAAACTATCGATCCTAGCTAGTATTAGTTTTGTGGTTTGGTTTGGTTTTATGGCACATCAATTATTGTTGGTTATTTAATGTCAAATCTATTTTTATACATATAAACAGTTCTATTTCAAACAATTCAGTTTAATATAAGCATAGTTTTTCGTTTACATACAGTTAAATGTCAAAGCAATTCTATTTCAAACATTTCAGTTTAGCATAAGTGTGCAGTTTCAATGTCAAAAAACAGTTTAATTCAAACAATTCAGTTTAGCATACAAAAATAATTCCATTTCAAACAATTCAGTTTAACATTAGTACGCAATTTAAATGTCAAAACAGTTCTATTTCAAGCAATTAAGTTTAGTATAAATACGCAGCTTAAATATTAAAACAGTACCATCTTAACTAATTCAGTTTAGCACAAATACAGTTTAGATCTATTTGACCCATAAATAGGACCCTATCAGGTGCTACCACTCCGGGCCAGAGTGAACCTGGGAACAATGGCAATGAAGGGGTACTCCGCATTCCCCAAAGCTCCTGTATTACAGGAACCTCACCATCAAATTGTTTCGTGTCATATCCAGGACACTTGTTGGTGTTTGAGGGGGATATACCCCTCTGTAGAGAAGCGGTCGGTGTATTCTACAGCCCCAGCCGACTGGACAAGCTAATATTCGACACGACTCGACGTGACAAGGGAACTGTAAAGATTTGACTGATTAAAACATTAAACGTCAAATTGTAACTCATGGTTTATATTGACTAGGTTTGGTTTCTTTGTTTAATGGCATGTCAACCTTTATTGGTTATTTACTGTCGACCGATAAAATGAAGCGCAGTTTCTTCCAAGCAGCGGTCGTGTCGAACTGCTATATGGATGCACTACATGGACGCTAAACGTATGGAGAAAAAGCTTGACGGCAATTACAGAAGAATGCTGCGAGTAATATTGAACAGGTCCTGGAGACAGCACCTCACAAAGCAGCAGCTGTACGCCCACCAACCACTCATCACAAAAACTATCAAAATTAGACGAACCAGACATGCAGGACACTGCTGGAGAAGTAGGGACGAGCTCATAAGTGATGTACTCCTGTGGACCCCTTCACATGAACGAGCAAAGGTAGGACGACCAGCTCGAACCAACATACAACAGCTTTGCGCCGATACAGGATGTAGCCCGGAGGACTTGCCGGAGGCAATAGACGATAGGGAGGGGTGGCGAGAGAGGGTCATAGATATCTGTGCTGATAGTCTGACATGATGACGATAATGATGATGACTTAACCCATAGCTGAAGGGATAAGAGGTTCGTACCTTTCCTAAGGCTATAAGTTCAAAAATGTATGCAATTGCGTGACTGGAGTTCGAACTCACTTACTTCGATCTCGCAGTCGAGCACGTTAGCCTAGTACATCTTACAAACTCCTCCAGATTTATGTTGTTGTTACCACAGAATTTAAGCAGATTCATTCTACAACCTTCTTCAGATGTCCAATTCGTAAAGAAAGAAAAAAGATTTCTTTTAAAAATGTAACAAACAGGAAAGAAACGGTAAAGGATTTGATTAGAACATTGGTGGTAAATTTCTTTGAACCCGTCTAACACAGGACGTTTCATATTCTTTGTTAGGAATAGATCTGTTCAACTTGAGGGCGCTGGGTGGCGTCGTCAGTTATGTTTTTGGCTAGATCATGTGGGGGGGGATTTCGGGTCTTTCAACATAATACCGACCATTGCTCGCCAGGTCAGCCCTACTTGGGATGATCATTCCCCGGTTCTCATCCCATAATGGTATTCGTCGCACGCCCCCCCCAAATGGGCGAGTGTGGTGCAAGGCCTTTTTAAGGGGGTTCATAGGACCATAGCTCAGACACGCCCGACGTTCCTAAAAATGCCTCGAGCTCCGTCGGCATTCTCCTAAAAAGGGACCTGTCAGGCGGTAAACCTTGTCTCTCCAAGGAGGTTCAGAGCCTAGGGGATGGTCCCCTGAGGCTCGAGGAATGTCAGCTGCGTGACGCGGATGCTAGGCCTTCTCGACACCCGCGTCAGGCACCTGCGGCTGACTATCGCGTACCCAGAGACGTGACACACCCGACAAGATCCGACCGGCCGAAGTGTGTCCTATTTTACTGGATCTAGCTTATTAATCAACTGCGTACCCCATAATTTCTAACGCTCGTAGCTAAACTGGGTTATATCAAGTTTTGCAAGCGTAGACCTTGCTTTTTGCGCACTGGATTGGCTATTGCAGTGTGCAGAGTTGTTGTTTTAAACAGGTGTACGTGGCGTTGACACTTTTTTTATTCATTGGCAGGATGCGTATCTTGCGGTAAGTTGAACATTTCTTTTTAACAAACAAAAAAAAAAAAAAAAATAAATAAATAAAAATAAATAAATAAATAAAAAATTAAAAAAATAATAAAAATTATGATGAATGTGGCACAATATTAATACAACGAAACGGGCTCTAATAAAATACCATACATAGATACATATACTTGTATAATCGGATTAAAATACCACGTCAAATAATAAAAACTATTTATATTCTTGGGTTAAGTTAAAATAAGGAAAAAATCCTTAATTCAAAAGAATGCAAGAAAAGACCCAACATTTTAGCAGAATTAAGTTTGAACGAAATTCGAACAATCAAAAAAATTACCGTATTTTAGAAGAAAAAATTCCAATGGTTGAAAGAGTTTAATAGATTTATGTATTGATACGAATGGATGAAAAGTCTGAATACTTTGTTAACGAAAGGAAGTTATCACATTTAAAATAAAACAAAATTCAGATACGCATGGCAGAGTTTGGTTTCTTGGCATATCAACCTTTGTAGGTTATTTAATGCCAAAGCTATCCTTCAAGCAGAACAGTAGGGGTACAATTTAACCCATAGCTGGAAAGATAAGGGGGTTCATACTTTCCCCAAAAAGTATTCGTCCGAAAGTAAACGTAATATCGTGACTGGAGTTCGAACTCGCTTACTACAATTCCAAAATCCATCGTTTAAACCATTACGCCACGAGAGTGTAAAATAAAAATGCATTTATAAAACTAAATGACTTCAAAAATATAATCAGATTAAAATAACTATTAACAATTATAATAAATAATTATCTATATAAGTAAAGCTGGCGACATTAGTCGAGGGTGACCCGAAGGCTCCCTTTTCAATAACTAATACACCGAGGTTTAGGGGAAAATGCTACTCCCTCCATTTCCTTGATTGTTCTACTTTACCCTTGATCCTTACATTATAATGCTGAGTATTAAGCAAGGCGGCATCAAGTACCATTTTTTGAGTTTTTGGTATGAATCTACCTGGGATTGAACCATATTCGGGTTAAGTTGGGAAAAAATACACACGCATGCACGCGCTCGCGCGCGCACACACACACACACACACACACTCGTATATATATATATATGTGTGTGTGTGTGTGTATATATGTGTGTATACGTACACATGCTTATATATACATACATATACGAATTTTTATGATCCGAAACAGCCCCCCCCCTAAATTCTCAATCAAAATGTCAAAGGTATATTACCAGTGGAATTTTAAAGAAAGGTGTTATATGCAAGGAAACGAAAACCAAACCCATAAAAACATTTCTGGTTTGACAAGAAAAAAATATTAAATGCGTACGGTTGAAGAGATTATTTAAACACTAGTATAAAAATTTATTTCTAAGAAAAAAATCGTCTGACCACGTGTGGCACTTGATTTGGCTGGAGTGGAGAAGGGAGAAGTAGTCCCAGACAGTGCGGCACCAAAAAGTGACTTCCTCCTTTTTGTTAAGAACTACTAGTCTGACGCTCAGTATGAACTCGGGGGACCCGAAATGATCGCACGAAAAACTTAAGCTAGCAGATTGGTTTCATCACTCGCTTCTTGAATGAAACTTCCCAAGAAATAAAATAAATAACAGTCAACTATTGAAGTTCAACCAAGAAAATCCTACTGAAAGAATTCTGCGGAAAAGAAACTTAAAGAAAACTCGAAATTTAATGAACTTTGAAACTTTTCGATAAAACAAAAAAAAAGAAAAGAAAAATACTCAAATTCAAAGAACTTTGTTTCCTGGACACTCTCTCAAATAAGTTTCCCGCTAATTGTAGTAAAATTTGCAACACTTTATCTTTTCTATCCCTTTCTTTCTTATTTCTTTGGATAAAATTCCTTTTTAAAAACTTTATTCTCTGTGTTATCTTTTCAAACCAATATTCGAACTAGAAAGCAGCGGAACTTACTGTTTAAACTTACTGCATGAACTTCCCGTTTAATGGCAAACTAAAGCCCCCTAAAAACTCTACCCAGTTAAAAACTAAACTTGGCTTTAGTGTCACTCACATTCCTCCAAATTTTTCTCTTAAAATCCCTTTACTAGATTGAATTTTTGGTTTAAACACGGGAATTGTTAAAATGGATTAATTCGAATGGCGATGCATTCAATTTGAATAATTACGATATTTAGTAATAGGAATTTTGCAGAGAAACGCCTAGCGAGACGACAAATTTTTCTTCCTTTTCGCTTTTTATTGTTTTTTTTTTCTGGGTAAGGATGTTTAATAATGGGCGTTTCTTTTTATTTGCCTTTTTAAAATCTATTTCTTCTTTCCCTCTTCCTTCTAAGGGGGTGGAAGCTCTATGACAACTATTTATAAGAACAAAAAAAAAAAAAAAGAAAAGAAAAAAAAAAAAAAACCCAACGAAAACCGAAGATAATTTTTCAGAGTTAAGAATTACCCATTTATAACACAAATATACACCTAAAAAACACAATATCAACACAGTGCTTGTTTAAAATTGTAAATATATGTACAACTTAAGAGCTTTACAATATTTCCAATTTTTCTTTTTCCCACCTTTCATATTATTTGTGAATGTCATTTAAAATAAAATAAAAATTCTCTTAAACGGAAAACTAATTGTCGTTTTGCTTATCCCATGAACTACTGCGTTTTATCCGTGGCCATTTTGCTGTCCTTTCGGAGATTGTTTAAATCACTTTATTTCTATGACCCCGAACAAACTGATGTCTGACAGAGCTTTGCAAACGGATTTAACGATAAATCCTTTTGATTCCACTTGTATTGGTTGGCACAAAGCATTCCAACTATTGCTTCGACATTGTACCGGTAGTTCAAATTTCAATTTCTTTCTTTTGTGAGCTTCGTTGATATGTTCTTTCCATGGTACAGTCAATTCCCACATTGCAATAATTTTTAATTTGTTCGAGAAGAATATTAGGTCTGGGCGCAAGTTTGTTTTTAATATATGGCCCGGAAATATTAATCTTGATACTAGTCTGTTGCAGGTGATAGGACGTTCAGTTTGTGCTTTTTAGTCTGATTGGTTTTCGTGCCTGCCTTGAGGAACTCCGTCTCAATATTCTCTTGGTTAAATTTATTTGTACGGACGGCTGTACAGACTATATCCGCGATAACTCTTAAAATCTGGTTATGCCAAAATCTGTAACGTCCTTCTGCAAGTTCTGTTGAACAGCTGCCTAAGATATATTTTAAAATTCCTTAACATGACCATAATGGATGTATTACTGAATCCGTTTGGTTTCATTTGGTGGTCCTATGTGTTTGATCATTTGATTCGCCAATGGTTCAGGAAACCTGGGTTCAATCCCAGGTCGGGTCATACCAAAGACTTTAAAAATGGTACTTGATACCTCCTTGCTTAACTCTCAGCAATATAAGGTACGGGTCAAGGGTAAAGTGGAGCAATCCAGGGAAAGTAGTAGTGCCCTCCCTTACACCTCAGCTATCGAAAAGGGAGCCTTCGGGTCACCCTCGACGAAGGTCGCCAACTTTACTTTTACTACAGAGTCTCAATTTGTCCATGCCCTTTGTTGTTTTAGTCCCACCATTTTTGCTTATCTATTTTCGTCTTTTCCCTTTCATCATAAATGGGTCGACCGCTTTCTTTAGTATATGTCCTTTTAATGTATTTTATGATTGTAACCCTTAACAAAAGAAAAAAAAAACCGACGAAAAACAAAACAAAACAAAACAAAACAAAGAAACAAAAAAAAAAAAATAAACAAAACAAAACAAAAAAATAAGCAAGATAAAAAAGCAACAACAAATGTTTGAAGAGAATACTCTCCTCACAATTAAATGTGGATTCTTAGAAAAAATAGTGCAAGCCCAAAATGACAAAGAAATTGGGTAAAGCCTAAAATAGTCAAATATTACCGCATTTGAAGGCGTATAAGACGCACGGGTGTATAAGACGCACCAATTTCAGCAGGGCAATAGATGAATAAATGAAGTATTAAACGTGATAAAATCAATATAATGAATATTATCAACGATAATACTTTTCATCTGCATGATAGCCCTTTAAATAATGACTATAGGTATGGGAAAGTATTCTAAAGTTTAAGCTAATAGGAGTTGCCAAGTAGCTAATTTCGGCCAATATACGCGAATTTTAAACCTACATATGGCATAAAAGACACATGGGAATCTTCAAAGATATTTTTAGTAAAAAAAGTACACCTTACATACCGTCAAATACGGCAATCTTATAAGAATTGCCCCATCGGCTGGGCTGTAGAATTCATTGACTGCTTCTCTTTAAATGAATAAGACTCCTCCAACGAGTGTCATGGATATGACACTAAACAAATTGATGACAAGGCTTCAGTAATATCGGAGATTTAGCGAATACGGAGTACTCCTTCATTACCATCGCCCCCAGTTCCACCCTGGGCCGGAGTGGTAGCACCTGATAGGGTCTTATCTATGCGTCAAATAGAACTAAACTATGTACTTATGATAAACTGAACTTTTTGAAATAGAACTGTTTTTACATAAAAAAAACTGTACTTATGCTAAACTGAATTGTTTGAAGTAGAACTGTTTTTGACATTTAAATCATGTACTTATGTTAAACTGAATTGTTTAAAATAGAAGCGTTTTTACGTATAAAATGGATTTGGCATTAATAACCAACAATGGTTGATGTGTCATAAAGCCAAACCAAACCAAATCATAAACGAAATCAAGACGGCCTAGTGCTATATCTAAGCAAAAATCTTAGTAAATTCCTAAGTGAGATCAAGATTGATAAAGAATTGTGGAGACCTGACCGATAAAATGAAACGCTGTATCTTCCAGGCAGCGGTCGTATCGATACTGCTGTATGGATGCACTACCTGGACGCTAACTAAACGACTGGAGAAGAAGCTAGACGGCAATTACACAAGAATGCTGCGAGCAATATTGAACAAGTCCTGGCGGCAACACCCCACAAGGCACCAACTATACGGCCACCTGCCTCCCATCACGAAAACTATCCAAGCTAGACGAACCAGACATGCAGGACACTGCTGGAGAGGCAGGGACGAGCTCATAAGTGATGTACTCCTATGGACCCCCACATATGGCAGGGCAAAAGCGGGACGGCCAGCTCTAACATACATACAGCAGGTATGTGAGGACACGGGATGTAGTCCTGAAGACCTGTCAGAGGCGATGAACGATAGGGAGAAGTGGCGAGAGAGGGTCAGGGATATCCGTGTTTGCGGCACGAGATGATGATGATGATGATAACAGTATGTTGGCTTTTGAATCCTACTAAAAAGCAAAATGTAAAGTAGACATAGAGTTGCTTTCATAGATGATTTGAGTGAGTCAAAACTTTTGCAATATTTTGGCAGTACGCACCTGTTTCTGGCGCGTATATCATGTGACCGAAATAGTTTAAATTGTCTGGGAACCCGGTATGGTTGGTAGTATCGTGGCAGTTGGCACGTTGGCACGTTGTGCATTGCTTTTCTTGTGTGATTTGAGAGCCGCACAGATGAACCTACAGGGTGGAACGATAAAATTGTCCTTAAATCAATTCAGGTAATTTGATTATGTAGTAGAGCTGACATCTATTCAATGTAGCCTCCTTCAGCCTCAATCACCGTCCCGATACGGATCTGGAACTGGGAGCATGCCTTTTCCACAAGCGCCGGCGGGAACTCGCCGAATACTCGGCGGATGGCGGCGATCAAGCTGGCTTTGGTGTTGTGGGAGGTCTCTGTTATTGTGGGCACGTCTCTGTTATTCGTGGCAATCTAGCGAGGGTGCTGGTAATGGTCCTCTTGTCATAACTTGGATCAGTAGAGAACATGAGTTGTACAGCGGCACATCACCGATCTCGCTCGTTGAACATTGTGTCACTTTCAGACATGATAGAAGGCTCCTATCGCTCTTGGGATTTGTACACAACTGGCCAAATAGTAGATGGTCTGCAACAAAAAAAGAAAACCGGTTTTCATTAAACAGAAATGGAATCATGTCGTCTTTTCTAGGGCGACAATGTTATTGTTCGACCCTGTACAACATTGTCTAATTCAGGAATTTACACGTTACGTGTTCGAACAGGGCTATAAAACCGTGGAAGCAACCAAAAACTTTTGTTGTACGAAAGGTAAAGGCGCACTTAATCACCGTACAGTGACTTGGGGGTTCAATAATTTCGCCACTCGGGTTGTAAGAACCTCTGTAATCAAGCAAGATTAGGTAACCCTAAAACTGTTGATTCTGATGCCGTGCTTCAAGGCATCAAGGCAAATCCTCGACAAAAGCATCTAGAGCTGCCAAATTGTACCTCACGTACTACCAAAATATTGCAAAACTTTTGACTCACTCTTGTATATAGCTAGTCTTTTTCAAGCCAATCGTAGTCCTTCTTGTTTCTCAGCTATACAATATTGGTCAACGCTTTGAAACAGCAGGTAACGTTGCCAGAAAATGATAGTATGAAAGGTCCATACAAGGATGACTATATATTGAAATTTCTTCAGGGCTTGGCAGAAATACCCCACCTCACACTTTAAACTGTCACCTATTTTCAAGACTGATTAATCAGTAATTTCTTTATCAAGTGCTTTCGTGTTCATTTCATGTTACGTTGGAATGATGCTGTTCTGGATAGAAAATCGTTTCTGCTATATGTTAAAGATTTTATCTGGAATAGCATCATTCCAATGTAATATGAAATGAGCACAAAAAGCTCCCTGTGTCACAATTACAGATTCACAAGTCTTAAGATACGTTTCACCAGTAAACGCACAGTATGCACCTGTTCAATCTGTAATTGCAACTAATCGTATAAAAAAAAACAAATAAAAAATAAATATGACACTACATAGATGGAAGTAGCATCAATATTCTTTTAATTTCACTTTCACCACACAAGTGAGATTTTAAAATGTGGGAGGTATTTCTGTCGTACCATATAATTCTTAAAGACAAGTGTAACGGCGCATAAATATTTATCCCAGGACGGGAGTTTATTTTTATGCACGTGTGACGTTGGAACAGTCTGGCACTTGACCCCTCGCAAAAATAAGCCCTAGTTAGGATTCCTTTTCGGGCATATGGGAACTGGCAAATAATGTGGGGTTAATTTGGGGCTAGACTGACCGCCGCTGGCAGGTGGTTTCCAAATTCACTTTACATACGTCAACAAATCCTTTCGTCTTCCTACCCCCTCGGATAGCAGAAAACATGGACTTCTAGGTTAAGATAAAATACTATTCACTGTAGTCGGCAATTCCAATTTCCCGAGTAATGTTTTTAAAGGCGAATAAGATATTTAGCGAGAATAAATTGAAATCAATGAAGTTGAAAAAGAAATATGCAAAAGAAGGCAATTCGATAGGTAAACAACATGACGAATAAATTTTGACACGAGGGGACATTTAAAATATAACAAAATTTTAATACGTGAGGATCAAACAAATATTTAAGGTGCCGGCTATATTACACCAGCAGACAGTCTTAAACACAAATGTCTCTTTCTCTCTTCTTTTTCTTTTCTTTTTTCTTTCTTTCTTTACTTATAAAACTTGAAAAGGTAGTTAAGTCCACTAGTTCGTTTCCAGTTTATGAAACGAATTTCTTCAGTCTATTTCTTTCCTTTTCTTAATACATATAAGTTTCAATATTTAGGCAGGTTAGGGGGAAAAACAGTTAAAGATGTACTTAGCTTTTCAGGGGTTTACTTCGCAGATTGTTATCTTTTACGGGCGAGCAGTGTTCTGTAGAATTTGGCGGGAAGGCACTTGTTATCTTCTGTCCAAGGATTCTTTCCGCTCTTCCCCGGAGTTTCGGCGACAGTTTCAACGCATCTTGTCACGCCGACTGCTGTCCCAAAACTCCCATTCTTTTCGCGGGCGAGACCCGGGGGTTTTTGGCATCAGATCAGCACGTCTCTTCACGGAGACCTCCATCCTAAAAACTAAATTCTTTATCCCTATTTTCTCTGACGAAAAGGGTACTAATTCCGGCGCTAAGGCTTCGGCCAATCATTTGGCTCCTTCCTCCTCCTTCACCTCTACCGGTCATGCTACTCTGTGACCTACATTCCTTCTCCGTCCACCCGGTTATGGAGTGCAGGCAGTTTGACCTTTATTTCCAACTGCCTCAGCGGTCAGTCACTGGGCAGTTAGTTCAAACACTGAAGGGGAAGGGAGATTAAATCTTACTTCTCCCCTCTCAGTGGCATGCCACGTGATACAAGAAAAAGCTGAGGAAAACTGTTAAGAGGATTCTTAACCTCAGGAAAACTCTTTCAAGAACAATAACCTGAATGTAATTTTTTCGTCCAGAAGATGTACCCAAAAGCCACTGATCTTTCAGATAAAGATCAATGAGTGACATTCTTAGTAGAATATGGAAAGTTTAATTCTAATTGGTTCAGCATAATTTTTTGAAGTGGTAGATCAAAATGTTGTTGTAATGTAATGGCCAAGGGATTTCGGTTCATGCCTTTGTGTTTAGTTAGGCTGAGAACCTTTCGGCTCAGCACATGGGTTAGTTAGGTGCAAACCTTGATGTAGGTGGTAACGCACGTGCGGGGCGGACGTGCCACTTAGAGATGTCACAATAGCCCGAGATGACGGAACGGGGTGACAGAGTGCGAGTGACGTCACGCACCGGAAGCGCGCGGAGGTTTGTGGGAGATTCTAAGAAAGTTAGGGAGTTGAATACTAGACGCCAAATGAGGAGAATCGATTTTTGGAGCTCGCAGACGCAAGGTGAACTTGCGCCCTATGGGGGCCGCTCGAGATGGGGGCCAAATGAATAAGACAGCGTAGAAGATTGTTTCTCTCCTCCTTATTTCGAAACCTTTAACTCAAAGTTAATAAAACGGTTTCGTACCTGAATAAGAAGCCGTTACGTGTTTTCGATTTTCGAGATTCTTTATATGTTCTTTATATGTTGTATCGTTATGAACATTATGTGTCCATTTCGCACATGGCGTTAATTGTGGCTATAGTACAATTGCATATCAACCGGTGTAGGTTATTTAATGCCAAATCCATTTTGCGCATGGCGTTAATTGTGAATATAGTACATTGTATACTTATAATACATACATCTGTGTACACATACATATACATAATACAAGCGGAAACATAGTCAACAATAATGACGAACTTCAATGAACGAACGAACACACTTCTTTATAAAAATATATCTCCCACCCTTTATTCTCGAAAAGGTTGATGGTGGTTGTGTGTGAGAGGTGAGTTGGAGACGTGGACAGACTGCTACATATTGACCCCAAGTTCTTCTGACCATAGCAGGACTTCTTTCGCATTCTAGTTGGGCTGCTCAACCGTGGGTTACAGCGGGCCCAAGCCCTCTGTCTGGAGCTGGTTCTCACTCCGCTGGCATCCTATCTCCGACTGGAACTCACTGACCCAAGCCGTCTGTGGCACCTGGTTAAATAATTGTCTGACATCCACCTGCTTCCGCTTATTTACCCTATTTACCAACCCCTCCGCTCGGGCAGGATATGACACAAGGTCAATTTTTAAGTAGAGTTTAACAGGTTTGAATTCAGAGTTTTTCTTCTCCGAGACAAGTTGCCTCACCAAGGCTGAAGAACGCAGTCTGCCTTACTATTTACCCATAGCTGGAGGGAGAATAATTGGATTCATAACTTTCCCAAGGGTATTAGTGCTATGTGAAATGCAGTCAGTCTCGTCCAGGGTTTGAACTCGTGTCCCCGCATCCATTTCCTACGACGTTAACCATTACATCACGGGCACCTCCTTATTTACACAGGTGCATCTCTTGATTGACGGCTCGGTAGAGGGTCAGTATGTAACAAAAAGTCCAGTTGCATGGTATGTATACAATGAAGTCTCTTCGAAGATCTGTTACGAAATACAATAGTGAATGCATTTTACCAAAATTAAGCACGAGGGAAAGGATCTCATTGTATGGTGAGAATTTCAGCGAATGATACTTGTGAATTTGAAGCTTTGGAAAATAGGAGAAGATTATAAAAAAATTTGATTCTCACAATAGAAAATTTGTTTTCTAATGATGAACGATCAGATTTTTCCACAAAAATATATCTTGTAAATCGGGCTCATGTTTAGGCCCGGTCAGATAAGGATTTGAACAATTTTTTTTTATCAGGAGTGTATATGGTTGTCCTAGAAAATTGACTTGTCTCTGGCTTCAGATTTATTGATGTTATTAGAACCAGATGGACACTGTTCTGTATAATCTTTGTTCTTCATATTGAGGAATAAAAATCTATAAATGTTAGGTTCGGATTTTTGGCAAATTCCAACCTTTTCTCTACCACCGGATATTATCAATACAATTCTTAAAACCTTTGGCCTTGAATATAGTGTTCACTATCTGAAAGCCTTGGTAAAAATCGATTATGACAGGAGGAGAAGGAGGAGGAGAAGGATGAAAAAAATGAGGATTTGCGAAAAGAAAAAGGATTAGAGAGAGAAGAAAAGGTAGAAAAAGTAGAAGTTAAGAATAAAAAGTAAACGATTTGAGGAGGAAATAAAGCAAGAGAGAAAGAAATAAAGAGAGAGAGAGAGAGAGAGAGAGGAAGAGAGAGAGAGAGAGAGAGAGAGAAAGAGAGACGGGATTGAAGAAGAAGATTTGAATAAAGATGACAAAACAAAGGGTGGGGGAGCTGATCAGAATAAAGTAGAGAAAGTGAAGTGGAATTAAATAAAAGAAAAAGAGAGGAAAGAGATAAGGATGAAATAGGAGGAGCAAATAAAGTGGTGGAAAAGAAGTTGGAGAAAAAGATGAAAATGTCAACGGATAAAAGAAAGAAAAAAAATGAAAGAAAGAAAGAAAGAAAAAAAGAAAGAAAAAAAAACGAAAGGAAGAAAAATAGAAACGAACGAGTGAATATGGGAAGTAGATTAGTCGAAGAGAAGAAAACTGATTTTAACGGCATGTCAACCCGTTTCGGGTTATCTAATACCAAGAGGTTAGGGAATTGTGTCAATTATACATTTATATTTACATTTTTTGTGCTGTTGTTTCATTGTGTTTTTGTACACAGTTATTATGTCAAGTGTGCCCGTGGTGTAACGGTTATCGTCGTAGGGAATGGACACGGCGACACGAGTTCAAATCCTAGACGAGGCTGATTGCATTTCACATTGCACTAATACCCTTGGGAAAGGTATGAATCAAATTATTCTCTCTCCAGCTATGGGTAAATAGCAGGATAGACTGGGTTCTTCAGCCTTGGTGAGGCAACTAGTCTAGGAGAAGGAAAACTCTGAATTCAAACCTATTAAACTCCGACTAAAAAATTGACCTTGTGTCATATCCTGCCCGAGCGGAAGGAGTAGTAAATATGGTTATTATGTCAAGTATCCTTATCTAATACAAAAAATTTGCACACAGTTGTATGGTTTCAAGTATTCCAATCTCGCACTAATTATTATATCATTATCATCATCAAGTAATGTTGATGGCACGGATTCCCTAGATTGTCTCTCGCCATCCGCCCCTACCGGCCATTGCTCTTGTCAGGTCCTCCACACGGTATCCAGTGTCTGCACAGAGCTAATGAATATAAGCTTTTGGTATTCGGCTTACAGTGGTGCGTCCATGTGTAGGAGTCTAATGAGTTATTCCCTGCTTCTTTAGCAGTCCCCATCATATCTTGCTCGTCTTAATGGGATGACCTGTGAGATGGGAAGTAAGTGGCCGCACAACTGTTGTTTTGTAAGATGCTATGGCACAGTTACAGATTTGAAAATTTCTCATTTTATTTTAGTCGAGATGTAACATATTGACCCTCGACCGAGCCGTCAATCAAGAGATGCACCTGTGTAAATAAGCGGAAGAACAGCGAAACAGGTGCATCCGGTCGAAGATATCGGAATATCACCTTGACCTGTGGACGTGGTTGAATTCGGTGATGGTGGCAGATGCGTACGCCCACAGGAAGCAGGTGGATGTCAGATAATTATAGAACCAGGTGCCACAGATGGCTTGAGTCAGTTCGAGTCACTTCAGTTCCAGTCGCAGTTGGTGTCAGTTGGGGATAAGATGCCAGCGTGAGAATCAGCTTGCAGACTGAGAGCTTGCGGCCCTCAGTGACCCACGGTTGAGCAGCCCAGCCGGGACGCGAAAGTGCTACTATGGTCAGAAGAACTTTGGGTCAATATGTAGTAGTCTGTCCCTGTCTCCAACTCACCTCTCACACATAACCAACATCAACCCTTTCGAATAAAGTGTGAGAGGTATATCTTTATAAAGAAGTGTGTTCGTTCGTTCATTGAAGTCGTCATTATTGTTGACTATGTTTCTGCCTATAGTTGTATTATGGATATGCAACAGAAACATTAGATTTCCATATGACTTTCAATAGCAGTTCATGTTTTTCCAACGTACTTATTAACATCGCTTTCTATAGCTGGGATATTGCGACCCAGTTATGTGAACTGGTCAATCAATTTCAGAGGTTTGATGAGATGGCTTCATTTTGTTCATAGCATACGAAATGAGTTCACCTTGTACAGACTAATGCCTCGTACTGCTTGCTCCAGGCTATGCAGCTGAAATTCAGTTTGAGTAGGTGTATTTGGATGAAGCGTTAGATCATCTACATAGTCTGCACCCATAAAAGTTTTTGAGGGATATCATTTGACTCTCGTTTTTTTTTAGTGTGAATTATGGTTTCAAGCAACTATTTATGTTATATTATTTATTTGTTTGCACACAGTTATATGGTTTCAAGTGACTCTCAGTAAACAATTATAACTTCAAATTCTTAATAATTTGTACAGTTATATACCATAAAGTATTCTAATTGAATATGAATAGTTTTTAAAACAGACTTATTGATGGGATTCAAACAAGCACAATCACTTTGGGGGCAGAGTGGACTTGGGAGTAATGGCATACTTCCCAGATCTCCAAAAATGAAGACTCTTCACCAGATGCAGTTTAGTATCCTACCCAGGACACTCCATTTTGGGGTATCGTACTCTTCTACAAGGGATACAGTCAGCGTATTCTAAGCGCAGACGACCTAGTAAAAAAAGAAGAAGAGAAATCCCATCTCTGCGGACAGAATTTTGGTTTGGTTTGGTTTTATGATACATCGACCATTGTAGGTCATTAATGCCAAATCCATTTTTATACGTGTAAACACTTCTATTTCAAAACCAATTCAGTTTAGCATACAAAAACAGTTCTATTTCAAAATATTCAGTTGAGCATAAGTACAGAATTTCAATGTCGAAAACAGTTCTATTTCAAATAATTCAGTTTATCATAAGTACATAGTGTCAATATCAAAACAGTTCTATTTATAGCAATTCAGTTTAGCGTAAGTACACAGCTTAAATGTCAAAACAGTCACATCTCAAACAATTCAATTTAGCATAAGTACACAGTTTAGTTCTATTTAACCCATAGATAGGACCCTCTCAGGTGCTACCAATCCGGGACAGAGTAGACCTGAGAGCGATAGCAATGAAGGGATACTCCACATTCCCCAAAGCTCCAGCATTACTGGAACCTCACCATCAGATTGTTTAGTGTCCTATCCAGGACACTCATTGGTAGGGGAGGGGTTTTGCCTCTCTGTAGAGAAGCATTTTAGTATATTCTAGAGCCCCAGCCGACTGGGCAACTGTGGAGAAAAAATGAAGATCAGATATCTGTTCCAACAGATCCTAACGTACGATTAATTAACTTTTTAATGTTTCAGCTATGTCTGAAATGAGAAATTACTAACACTGATGCACTAGTATCCTAATCTTGGTTGTTATTTCACTCACACTCACGAGGTACTGCATCTCAAAGACAAATTACCTCGGAATATTCAGGGTATTTAAAAAAATTATATCGTTTGTGATGTACTGAGTGTTTCAGAAATATTGATATTTCGTAATCTAATAAATTGAAAAAAATCTCTTCAAAATTTTTTAATGAATTCATAGAAAGAACAGAAAATGAATAGTTTAATATCTAAACGTCTTTTCCAGTGAATGGCATTTTTATTTCTGAAAATAAAATAAACAATTAGACATAAGATTATGTGTTCTTTCTAGACTTGCTGTTAAAATTTGAGGTGATTTGAAAGATAATTGGTCACGTTATTAGAACACGAAATGATATCTATTTTTCTGATTCACCCAATTCATCTTAAATGATGGACATTTTTCCGAAACACCCTGGACTACGGAACGAGCCAGAGAAGCAAATTTGGTAAGTAGCACTCGAAGAGTATCAGGCGAGCTCGGTCTTTCAACGTCCTTTGTGGTTTGTCATTTTCACAAACTCAGAGCTGCCGAATTGCCCCTCATGTTTCGAAAATATTTCAGAACTATTTACTTGCCATTGAAGTTATTTAGTGAGCTCAATCTCAGCACCAGAAAGTGTATAAAAGTCATACATTCTAGTTTTGTGGAAGAGAAGCTGCATCTCAAAGACAAATGAACTCAGAATAATTCTTTAAACATGGACAGCTACAGTCTATCTCCATGGTTTAAATAAAAAAATTTTTTTAATTCTCTGGTTACCATCTACAGAAAAATAAGGTTACTAATTATGGGTTAAATAGTATCACTACTGTTCTTCCACAAAGATAGCCCTGGCTTTAAATAACACACGACGGTTGATATGCCATTAAACTAAGAAAGTAACCAATTAGACAGCCCAGTCTGCTGGGGATGGAGAATACGCTGACTTTTATTTCTACAGAAGGATAAAACCCCCTTAACGAGTGTCCAAGATATGACGCTGAAACATCAGATGGTGAGGCTCCAGTCCTGGAGCTTTAGAGAATGTGAAGTACCTCGTCATTGCGATTACTCTCAGGCCAACTCTGACCCGGAGTGGTAGTAATTGTTTGGGTTCTGTCAATGGGTTAAATAGAAATACTTACTCATTTACTAGAGTGTTCGCCAATGGTCCGAGAAACCGAAGTTCAATCCCAGGTCGAATCATACCAAAGACCACAAAAATGGTACTTGATGCCTCATTGCTTGACACTCAACATTATAAGGTAGGGATCAAGGGTAAAGTGAGTAATTCAGGGAAAGGGGTACCCCCACACCACGGAGTAGTAGCTAATGAAAAGGGAGCCTTCGAGTTACCCTGGACTAAAGTCGTCAACTTCACTTTATATACTTAAAACATTTATCAGTTTGCAAACAAATGAGCAATATTTAAAATCTTTTAACTATGTGCAAGCGAATGATAATTATAAAATTAGTCTAGATAACAATTAGTCTAGATTACAATTCGTGAAAAAATGTAATAAATAGTTATCAGTGTTAGATAGCAATACTTGAAACCATTTAACTGAGTGCAAACAAATAACTAATATAAAATAGGATTATTAGTCATTGATAGGAATACTTGAAACCATTTAACTGTGTGCAAACAAATAAGTACTGGCTCGTTAAAGAATAATGTTACCTACAAACTTTCCACTTGAAAATCATATGTATGATTAGGGTTTGGCATTAAATAACCATCAAACGTCGATATTCCATAAAATACAACCAAACAACAAAAAAGAAAAAAAAAAGAAAGAAAGAAAAAAAAACGTCCTTGTGTAGAGTGGCTAAAATGTAACTATAAAATCAACCAAAGCGAGAATAATACGCTGAGTCTGATTATAATAATGAGTACGATTATCATTGTGAATACTATTATAATCGAGAGTACTAATATAATATTTTTGTACGTATTCTGTCTGTTCTTTTAGATATATGCTTGCTAATTCATTCTTTCGTAAAAGACATCGACACACGGCTAACGAAGGCATGGACAGCTACCGATAAGCTATCGATCATACAGAAGTCAGACCTGACCGATAAAATGAAACACAGTTTCTTCCAAGCAGCAATCATGTCGATACTGCAGTATGGATGCACTACTTGGACGCTAACAAAACAGCTGGAGAAGAAGCTAGACGGCAATTACACAAGAATGCTGCGAGCAATATTGAACAAGTCCAGGAGGCAACACCTCATAAAGCACCAACTATACAGCCACCTACCTTCCATCACGAAAACTATCCAAGCTAGACGACCCAGACATGCAGGACACTACTAGAGATGCAGGGACGAGCTCATAAGTGATGTACTCCTATGGATCCCCACATATGGCCGAGCAAAAGCAGGACGGCCAGCACGAACATACATACAGCAGCTATGTGAGGATACGGGATGTAGCCCTGAAGACCTGCCAGAGGCGATGAACGATAGGGAGAAGTGGCGAGAGAGGGTCTGGGATATCCGCGCTGGCGGCACGACATGATGATGATGATGATGACTATTATAATAGTGAGTACTTTAGAGTCTGATATTTCATAGGATATTGAAACCGAATTTAATTCTGGTTAGAAAAAGATGAGAAAATTTCTTAGAAAGGCATATTTTTCATTTTCAGTATTCTTTTAAACCAAATCTCTGGGATTAATTTTACAGTTTCGTTATCTTGGATGATCCTTTAATCTTAGGTTCTTGTGAACGCTTGTTTCAGAAATCTAATCTTTTCTCACAGTGTTTGGCATTTTGTCCTTACGTTAAACATTGGGTCTACGGGGCTGATAGAATAGATGACAGAAGGAAATAGACATGGATACGTTTATACTCAAAAACATTATTTCAGAGTTTAACGACTATTCTGTGGTATTGAATGTTTTTTTCCCAGACAAGATTTTAAAATACGTGGTGCATTCAATACGTTTCCAGACTTTTTTGTATGGGCATTTAAAATTGTCGTAGACTCTTGAAAGTTCAGTATCTTATTGCTGTACATATTATACGATGACTGACCAATTTTTATGATTTCAGCTTCAAATCAACAGCTACAGCAGCAATTGGAATACACCCTACTAAAGCCTGATTATCACAGCTGGTGAATTTCAAAAATGCAATCTGGACATGAAGACACTTAGGAAGAACGACATGCAATAAAATTCTGTTTTAAACTTGGAAAAAATGCCACAGAAACGTATGGAATGCTTCAGACTGCTTTTGGACCATCTTGCATGAACCGAGCATCAGTTTTTGAGTGGCATAAGAGATTCAAGGAAGGAATGGAGTTTGTGAGGGATGATGAGAGGTGTGGGAGGAGTAAGGAAGTCAATACACCACAGTTGATTGACCAAAGGGTTAGGGTTACTAAGTTGAGGTTTTAAGGGAGTTCAAGGAAGAGATTCCGTCAGAAGAGGCCAACACTCTTCAAATCGGGTCAGTGGCGTTTCCACCCGGACAATGCTCCAGTCCACAACTCCCTCCTTGTCACAGACTATTTGAGCAAGATGGGCATCAACACAGTTCCTCACCGTCGCTATAGTCCAGAGCTTGCTCCCTGAGACTTTTGGTTATTCCCTAAGCTCTGAGGCTGTCGTTATGAGACAATTGAGGAGATGAAAGAGGCTGTGACGAAGGTCATTGACACACTCACACAAGAGGACTTCCATGGGGCCTTCAAGAAGTTGTTGGAACGATACAACAAGTGCATTGCAGCCGGAGGAGATTACTTCGAAGGGGACTGGAGTTTCATGAGTGTACTATCAATAAAAGTGCCCATACGAAAAAAGCCTGGAAATCTATTTAAAGATCCTCGTATACTAGTAATTTTCGGTGGGTTATGATTTGGAAGTTTACGGTTATGTCCAGTAGGTGTTTTCAGTGAGGTATGTTTTTCGGTGCTAAAAGTTTGCAGTTCGTCGTTTGTCCAGTTGGTGTTTTCATTGAAGTATGTTTGGTAGAGGCAGCTTGATAACAGGACACATGTCTAACTATCCGGCCCCAAGACCCTATCAGCACTTGAGCTCACTGTTAGCAGCTGAAAGAAAAGGGTCTACTCGAGATCCGTGGTAACGGACGAATGACAGAATTTCTCTTAAGCATTTGGAAGCCCCCTTTTTTAGGCATGCGCCGTTCTTGCTTCCTGTCTGAGGGCTTCAGGAAAACAATTTTTTTGTGGATTTTAGTTAATTTTTTAAATTTTTTAATGAATCCCTACTGGCCCACATTGTGTTTGCTTTGCTGAATGTGAGAGATTCTGCTATTTCCCTAACAAGGATTGGAAGATACTTCATGACACGCCACCATTTCAACAAAAAACGATCCATTCTCTCCACAATTTTATCATGTAATAGACAAAAATAACGTTACATTCGTTGGGGCATTTGGGTGGAAAGTTATCGAGCACGTATTGTGGTTGTTTAATTTTGGATATTTGTGTTTAAACCTCTTTTCTCGTCAAACATATCACTATTAAATAAAATCTCTTAACTTTGTCTTGGAGGCACATTGGATATCCTACCTTTTGTTTGGTCATTTAATTTGAGATGTTTTCTTAGGTGTTAAAAGTATTTTATTGATAAACGTTAATTAGATTATATCGGAGGTAGAAACATCTTTCTATTGGAATCGGTACTAATCAATAATTAGAATTTCTTCCATCGATTTGAAATTATGTTGATAATTCATTATGTAACATTAAATGAATTTTGAAAAATATCAATATCATTTTTATAGATATTTTCTTGACAGTCCACAACACCATCGAGGCCGTTTTATCTAACACAGTGTTTTGATGTTATTGGGAGATAAATAAAGATTCAACGAGTAGAATAAACAATAGTTTTATTTTTATGTGAAAAAAGGAAGATTTCAAAGAACTACATTCAACAATATGATGGGTTTAAACGAGCTATAAAAACTTACGGAGTAAAACAAAATAGGCCTCAATGGTGATATATATATAGAAGTAAGGACGAACTCATAAGTGACGTACTCCTGTGGACCCCTTCACATGGACGAGCAAAAGCAGGACGTCCAGCAAGAACCTACATACAAGAGCTCTGTGCCGATACAGGATGTAGCCTTGAAGGCCAACTGGGAGCGATGGACGATAGCGAAGGGTGGCGGGAGAGGGTCAGGGAGATCCGCGCTGATATGATGATGATGATGATATATATATATATATATTGAATATTTTAATATTAAAGTCAAGTAGATGATACAATTATCTGGAGCAGGATGTTAAAATTGAAAAACTCAAAAGTTTGCTTTGTGGAATTGGCACATAAAACCTGCGACTCTGATTTCTCTTTCTGATCCCTCCAATTCCACCACCATCATCATCATCATCATCATCAAAGTGTGCTGATTGAACAGATTCCTTGGTCTCTTTCTCTCTCTTTTGGTCCAAATCAGGCATCACTTTTGGTATGTCCTTTAGACAGCACCAAGTGTCTGCACAGAACTAATGATGGTTTTCTATGTGTCTTTATTAAATGGCATATCAACATTCATGGATTACTAAATGCCAAAGTCAGCCTTGTCGAAGAACAGTAGTGGTACTATTTAACCCATAGCTGGCGAGGATAAGGGGTACATGCATTTTCCCCACGGTATTAGTCTGAAAGAGAACGTAATCGCGTAAGAACAAGTCGACCACACAAAAATGTCACAGTGGAACATGTTAATCACGACTTCAATTGAATGCCCAAAGAGCGGATGAATGTTTTGTTATTCTACTAAGACAGGTTTGTCCATGTGTATTAGTCCATCGGAGAACGTTGCTTATGAGTTCGTCCTTACTTCTCAAGCAATGCCCAGCAAATATTGTTCAACTAACTTGGATAGTTTGTAAGATGGGAGGTAAGTGGCCATGCATCTGCTGTTTTGTAGGGTGCTGAATCTAGGATTTGTTCAAAACAGCACGCAAAAGATGTCTGTAATCTATCTTTGACTCTAAGAAGTTCACACACTCTGTAGTAATGATACTGTTACAGATTTGAAAATCCATGTTTTATTTTAGTAAAGAAATCAGATTAAACCTTATAGAAGTGAGTATTTAAAAAAAAAAACTTGACCAAGGAAACATTAAAAGATGGACTGTATCCTGTCAGGGAAAAAGATTTGGCCCACTTTTTTTTATCTTCTAACTTAAAATGGTACGCATTTTATAAAAAAAGACGGGCTATATTAGCCTGTTTTTTTTAAATCCAACAATCCCTTAAAATTTGTCATCTTTCGTTTCGTTTTGCCAACGGAAGTGGCTGTAAAGAAAGAAAGAAAATCAAACCTGATTGACAACCGCTAATCTGGCGATTTCTTACACTTTTGTCACGTTTTGTCGCTTTATATCAACGGCAACGACATTAAATTAGCATAAAAGAATTGAATCTGATTAACAACCGTAAATCCGTTAATCCCTTATACTATTGTCACCTTTGATCAATTCATACGATTGGCAATGGCATTAAAGGAACGAACATTAGTCAAAACTGATTGACAACTAATAATCCAGCAATACAACACACACTTTTTCAACTGTTGTCTCATCATTAAAGGAACGAACAAGAGCCGTTAATCTGGTAATTTTTCACACTTTTGTCATCTTCCGTCTCTTTCTTTCAACGGCAATGGTATTGAAGGAACAAAGAAGTGTCAAATCTGATTAACAACCAGGAATCCGGCAATCCTTTACACTTTTGTTAAATTTGTCTCTTGCTTCCAACGTCAATGGCATTAAAGGAAAGAAAGAAGCCTAATCTGATTAACAACCAGGAATCCGGCAATCCTTTATACTTTTGTTAACTTTGTCTCTTGCTTCCAACGTCAATGGCATTAAAGGAAAGAAAGAAGCCTAATCTGATTAACAACCAGGAATCCGGCAATCGTTTACACTTTTGTTAACTTTGTCTCTTGCTTCCAACGTCAATGGCATCAAAGGAAAGAAAGAAGCCTAATCTGATTAACAACCAGGAATCCGGCAATCGTTTACACTTTTGTTAACTTTGTCTCTTGCTTCCAACGTCAATGGCATTAAAGGAAAGAAAGAAGCCTAATCTGATTAACAACCAGGAATCCGGCAATCCTTTACACTTTTGTTAACTTTGTCTCTTGCTTCCAACGTCAATGGCATCAAAGGAAAGAAAGAAGCCTAATCTGATTAACAACCAGGAATCCGGCAATCCTTTACACTTTTGTTAACTTTGTCTCTTGCTTTCAACGTCAATGGCATTAAAGGAAAGAAAGAAGCCTAATCTGATTAACAACCAGGAATCCGGCAATCGTTTACACTTTTGTTAACTTTGTCTCTTGCTTCCAACGTCAATGGCATTAAAGGAAAGAAAGAAGCCTAATCTGATTAACAACCAGGAATCCGGCAATCCTTTACACTTTTGTTAACTTTGTCTCTTGCTTCCAACGTCAATGGCATTAAAGGAAAGAAAGAAGCCTAATCTGATTAACAACCAGGAATCCGGCAATCCTTTATACTTTTGTTAACTTTGTCTCTTGCTTCCAACGGCAATGGCATTAAAGGAAAGAAAGAAGCCTAATCTGATTAACAACCAGGAATCCGGCAATCCTTTATACTTTTGTTAACTTTGTCTCTTGCTTCCAACGGCAATGGCATTAAAGGAAAGAAAGAAGCCTAATCTGATTAACAACCAGGAATCCGGCAATCCTTTACACTTTTGTTAACTTTGTCTCTTGCTTCCAACGTCAATGGCATCAAAGGAAAGAAAGAAGCCTAATCTGATTAACAACCAGGAATCCGGCAATCCTTTATACTTTTGTTAACTTTGTCTCTTGCTTCCAACGGCAATGGCATTAAAGGAAAGAAAGAAGCCTAATCTGATTTACAACCAGGAATCCGGCAATCCTTTACACTTTTGTTAACTTTGTCTCTTGCTTCCAACGTCAATGGCATTAAAGGAAAGAAAGAAGCCTAATCTGATTAACAACCAGGAATCCGGCAATCCTTTACACTTTTGTTAACTTTGTCTCTTGCTTCCAACGTCAATGGCATTAAAGGAAAGAAAGAAGCCTAATCTGATTAACAACCAGGAATCCGGCAATCCTTTACACTTTTGTTAACTTTGTCTCTTGCTTCCAACGTCAATGGCATTAAAGGAAAGAAAGAAGCCTAATCTGATTAACAACCAGGAATCCGGCAATCGTTTACACTTTTGCTAACTTTGTCTCTTGCTTCCAACGTCAATGGCATTAAAGGAAAGAAAGAAGCCTAATCTGATTAACAACCAGGAATCCGGCAATCCTTTACACTTTTGTTAACTTTGTCTCTTGCTTCCAACGTCAATGGCATTAAAGGAAAGAAAGAAGCCTAATCTGATTTACAACCAGGAATCCGGCAATCCTTTATACTTTTGTTAACTTTGTCTCTTGCTTCCAACGTCAATGGCATTAAAGGAAAGAAAGAAGCCTAATCTGATTTACAACCAGGAATCCGGCAATCCTTTACACTTTTGTTAACTTTGTCTCTTGCTTCCAACGGCAATGGCATTAAAGGAAAGAAAGAAGCCTAATCTGATTAACAACCAGGAATCCGGCAATCCTTTACACTTTTGTTAACTTTGTCTCTTGCTTCCAACGTCAATGGCATTAAAGGAAAGAAAGAAGCCTAATCTGATTAACAACCAGGAATCCGGCAATCGTTTACACTTTTGTTAACTTTGTCTCTTGCTTCCAACGTCAATGGCATTAAAGGAAAGAAAGAAGCCTAATCTGATTAACAACCAGGAATCCGGCAATCGTTTACACTTTTGTTAACTTTGTCTCTTGCTTCCAACGGCAATGGCATTAAAGGAAAGAAAGAAGCCTAATCTGATTAACAACCAGGAATCCGGCAATCCTTTACACTTTTGTTAACTTTGTCTCTTGCTTCCAACGGCAATGGCATTAAAGGAAAGAAAGAAGCCTAATCTGATTAACAACCAGGAATCCGGCAATCCTTTACACTTTTGTTAACTTTGTCTCTTGCTTCCAACGTCAATGGCATTAAAGGAAAGAAAGAAGCCTAATCTGATTAACAACCAGGAATCCGGCAATCCTTTACACTTTTGTTAACTTTGTCTCTTGCTTCCAACGTCAATGGCATTAAAGGAAAGAAAGAAGCCTAATCTGATTAACAACCAGGAATCCGGCAATCCTTTATACTTTTGTTAACTTTGTCTCTTGCTTCCAACGGCAATGGCATTAAAGGAAAGAAAGAAGCCTAATCTGATTTACAACCAGGAATCCGGCAATCCATTACACTTTTGTTAACTTTGTCTCTTGCTTCCAACGGCAATGGCATTAAAGGAAAGAAAGAAGCCTAATCTGATTAACAACCAGGAATCCGGCAATCCTTTACACTTTTGTTAACTTTGTCTCTTGCTTCCAACGTCAATGGCATTAAAGGAAAGAAAGAAGCCTAATCTGATTAACAACCAGGAATCCAGCAATCGTTTACACTTTTGTTAACTTTGTCTCTTGCTTCCAACGTCAATGGCATTAAAGGAAAGAAAGAAGCCTAATCTGATTAACAACCAGGAATCCGGCAATCGTTTACACTTTTGTTAACTTTGTCTCTTGCTTCCAACGTCAATGGCATTAAAGGAAAGAAAGAAGCCTAATCTGATTAACAACCAGGAATCCGGCAATCGTTTACACTTTTGTTAACTTTGTCTCTTGCTTCCAACGGCAATGGCATTAAAGGAAAGAAAGAAGCCTAATCTGATTTACAACCAGGAATCCGGCAATCCTTTACACTTTTGTTAACTTTGTCTCTTGCTTCCAACGGCAATGGCATTAAAGGAAAGAAAGAAGCCTAATCTGATTAACAACCAGGAATCCGGCAATCCTTTACACTTTTGTTAACTTTGTCTCTTGCTTCGAACGTCAATGGCATTAAAGGAAAGAAAGAAGCCTAATCTGATTAACAACCAGGAATCCGGCAATCCTTTACACTTTTGTTAACTTTGTCTCTTGCTTCCAACGTCAATGGCATTAAAGGAAAGAAAGAAGCCTAATCTGATTAACAACCAGGAATCCGGCAATCCTTTATACTTTTGTTAACTTTGTCTCTTGCTTCCAACGGCAATGGCATTAAAGGAAAGAAAGAAGCCTAATCTGATTTACAACCAGGAATCCGGCAATCCTTTACACTTTTGTTAACTTTGTCTCTTGCTTCCAACGGCAATGGCATTAAAGGAAAGAAAGAAGCCTAATCTGATAAACAACCAGGAATCCGGCAATCCTTTACACTTTTGTTAACTTTGTCTCTTGCTTCCAACGGCAATGGCATTAAAGGAAAGAAAGAAGCCTAATCTGATTAACAACCAGGAATCCGGCAATCCTTTACACTTTTGTTAACTTTGTCTCTTGCTTCCAACGTCAATGGCATTAAAGGAAAGAAAGAAGCCTAATCTGATTAACAACCAGGAATCCGGCAATCCTTTACACTTTTGTTAACTTTGTCTCTTGCTTCCAACGTCAATGGCATTAAAGGAAAGAAAGAAGCCTAATCTGATTAACAACCAGGAATCCGGCAATCCTTTACACTTTTGTTAACTTTGTCTCTTGCTTCCAACGTCAATGGCATCAAAGGAAAGAAAGAAGCCTAATCTGATTAACAACCAGGAATCCGGCAATTCTTTACACTTTTGTTAACTTTGTCTCTTGCTTCCAACGTCAATGGCATTAAAGGAAAGAAAGAAGCCTAATCTGATTAACAACCAGGAATCCGGCAATCCTTTACACTTTTGTTAACTTTGTCTCTTGCTTCCAACGTCAATGGCATCAAAGGAAAGAAAGAAGCCTAATCTGATTAACAACCAGGAATCCGGCAATCCTTTACACTTTTGTTAACTTTGTCTCTTGCTTCCAACGTCAATGGCATTAAAGGAAAGAAAGAAGCCTAATCTGATTAACAACCAGGAATCCGGCAATCCTTTACACTTTTGTTAACTTTGTCTCTTGCTTCCAACGTCAATGGCATCAAAGGAAAGAAAGAAGCCTAATCTGATTAACAACCAGGAATCCGGCAATCCTTTACACTTTTGTTAACTTTGTCTCTTGCTTCCAACGTCAATGGCATTAAAGGAAAGAAAGAAGCCTAATCTGATTAACAACCAGGAATCCGGCAATCCTTTACACTTTTGTTAACTTTGTCTCTTGCTTCCAACGTCAATGGCATCAAAGGAAAGAAAGAAGCCTAATCTGATTAACAACCAGGAATCCGGCAATCCTTTACACTTTTGTTAACTTTGTCTCTTGCTTCCAACGTCAATGGCATTAAAGGAAAGAAAAAAGCCTAATCTGATTAACAACCAGGAATCCGGCAATCCTTTACACTTTTGTTAACTTTGTCTCTTGCTTCCAACGTCAATGGAATTAAAGGAAAGAAAGAAGCCTAATCTGATTAACAACCAGGAATCCGGCAATCGTTTACACTTTTGTTAACTTTGTCTCTTGCTTCCAACGTCAATGGCATTAAAGGAAAGAAAGAAGCCTAATTTGATTAACAACCAGGAATCCGGCAATCGTTTACACTTTTGTTAACTTTGTCTCTTGCTTCCAACGGCAATGGCATTAAAGGAAAGAAAGAAGCCTAATCTGATTTACAACCAGGAATCCGGCAATCCTTTACACTTTTGTTAACTTTGTCTCTTGCTTCCAACGGCAATGGCATTAAAGGAAAGAAAGAAGCCTAATCTGATTAACAACCAGGAATCCGGCAATCCTTTACACTTTTGTTAACTTTGTCTCTTGCTTCCAACGTCAATGGCATTAAAGGAAAGAAAGAAGCCTAATCTGATTAACAACCAGGAATCCGGCAATCCTTTACACTTTTGTTAACTTTGTCTCTTGCTTCCAACGTCAATGGCATTAAAGGAAAGAAAGAAGCCTAATCTGATTAACAACCAGGAATCCGGCAATCCTTTATACTTTTGTTAACTTTGTCTCTTGCTTCCAACGGCAATGGCATTAAAGGAAAGAAAGAAGCCTAATCTGATTTACAACCAGGAATCCGGCAATCCTTTACACTTTTGTTAACTTTGTCTCTTGCTTCCAACGGCAATGGCATTAAAGGAAAGAAAGAAGCCTAATCTGATTAACAACCAGGAATCCGGCAATCCTTTACACTTTTGTTAACTTTGTCTCTTGCTTCCAACGGCAATGGCATTAAAGGAAAGAAAGAAGCCTAATCTGATTAACAACCAGGAATCCGGCAATCCTTTACACTTTTGTTAACTTTGTCTCTTGCTTCCAACGTCAATGGCATTAAAGGAAAGAAAGAAGCCTAATCTGATTAACAACCAGGAATCCGGCAATCCTTTATACTTTTGTTAACTTTGTCTCTTGCTTCCAACGGCAATGGCATTAAAGGAAAGAAAGAAGCCTAATCTGATTTACAACCAGGAATCCGGCAATCCTTTACACTTTTGTTAACTTTGTCTCTTGCTTCCAACGGCAATGGCATTAAAGGAAAGAAAGAAGCCTAATCTGATTAACAACCAGGAATCCGGCAATCCTTTACACTTTTGTTAACTTTGTCTCTTGCTTCCAACGGCAATGGCATTAAAGGAAAGAAAGAAGCCTAATCTGATTAACAACCAGGAATCCGGCAATCGTTTACACTTTTGTTAACTTTGTCTCTTGCTTCCAACGTCAATGGCATTAAAGGAAAGAAAGAAGCCTAATCTGATTAACAACCAGGAATCCGGCAATCCTTTACACTTTTGTTAACTTTGTCTCTTGCTTCCAACGTCAATGGCATTAAAGGAAAGAAAGAAGCCTAATCTGATTAACAACCAGGAATCCGGCAATCCTTTACACTTTTGTTAACTTTGTCTCTTGCTTCCAACGTCAATGGCATCAAAGGAAAGAAAGAAGCCTAATCTGATTAACAACCAGGAATCCGGCAATTCTTTACACTTTTGTTAACTTTGTCTCTTGCTTCCAACGTCAATGGCATTAAAGGAAAGAAAGAAGCCTAATCTGATTAACAACCAGGAATCCGGCAATCCTTTACACTTTTGTTAACTTTGTCTCTTGCTTCCAACGTCAATGGCATCAAAGGAAAGAAAGAAGCCTAATCTGATTAACAACCAGGAATCCGGCAATCCTTTACACTTTTGTTAACTTTGTCTCTTGCTTCCAACGTCAATGGCATTAAAGGAAAGAAAGAAGCCTAATCTGATTAACAACCAGGAATCCGGCAATCCTTTACACTTTTGTTAACTTTGTCTCTTGCTTCCAACGTCAATGGCATCAAAGGAAAGAAAGAAGCCTAATCTGATTAACAACCAGGAATCCGGCAATCCTTTACACTTTTGTTAACTTTGTCTCTTGCTTCCAACGTCAATGGCATTAAAGGAAAGAAAGAAGCCTAATCTGATTAACAACCAGGAATCCGGCAATCCTTTACACTTTTGTTAACTTTGTCTCTTGCTTCCAACGTCAATGGCATCAAAGGAAAGAAAGAAGCCTAATCTGATTAACAACCAGGAATCCGGCAATCCTTTACACTTTTGTTAACTTTGTCTCTTGCTTCCAACGTCAATGGCATTAAAGGAAAGAAAAAAGCCTAATCTGATTAACAACCAGGAATCCGGCAATCGTTTACACTTTTGTTAACTTTGTCTCTTGCTTCCAACGTCAATGGAATTAAAGGAAAGAAAGAAGCCTAATCTGATTAACAACCAGGAATCCGGCAATCCTTTACACTTTTGTTAACTTTGTCTCTTGCTTCCAACGTCAATGGCATTAAAGGAAAGAAAGAAGCCTAATCTGATTAACAACCAGGAATCCGGCAATCGTTTACACTTTTGTTAACTTTGTCTCTTGCTTCCAACGTCAATGGCATTAAAGGAAAGAAAGAAGCCTAATCTGATTAACAACCAGGAATCCGGCAATCCTTTACACTTTTGTTAACTTTGTCTCTTGCTTACAACGTCAATGGCATTAAAGGAAAGAAAGAAGCCTAATCTGATTTACAACCAGGAATCCGGCAATCCTTTATACTTTTGTTAACTTTGTCTCTTGCTTCCAACGGCAATGGCATTAAAGGAAAGAAAGAAGCCTAATCTGATTTACAACCAGGAATCCGGCAATCCTTTACACTTTTGTTAACTTTGTCTCTTGCTTCCAACGGCAATGGCATTAAAGGAAAGAAAGAAGCCTAATCTGATTTACAACCAGGAATCCGGCAATCCTTTACACTTTTGTTAACTTTGTCTCTTGCTTCCAACGTCAATGGCATTAAAGGAAAGAAAGAAGCCTAATCTGATTAACAACCAGGAATCCGGCAATCCTTTACACTTTTGTTAACTTTGTCTCTTGCTTCCAACGTCAATGGCATTAAAGGAAAGAAAGAAGCCTAATCTGATTAACAACCAGGAATCCGGCAATCGTTTACACTTTTGTTAACTTTGTCTCTTGCTTCCAACGTCAATGGCATTAAAGGAAAGAAAGAAGCCTAATCTGATTAACAACCAGGAATCCGGCAATCCTTTACACTTTTGTTAACTTTGTCTCTTGCTTACAACGTCAATGGCATTAAAGGAAAGAAAGAAGCCTAATCTGATTTACAACCAGGAATCCGGCAATCCTTTATACTTTTGTTAACTTTGTCTCTTGCTTCCAACGGCAATGGCATTAAAGGAAAGAAAGAAGCCTAATCTGATTTACAACCAGGAATCCGGCAATCCTTTACACTTTTGTTAACTTTGTCTCTTGCTTCCAACGGCAATGGCATTAAAGGAAAGAAAGAAGCCTAATCTGATTTACAACCAGGAATCCGGCAATCCTTTACACTTTTGTTAACTTTGTCTCTTGCTTCCAACGTCAATGGCATTAAAGGAAAGAAAGAAGCCTAATCTGATTAACAACCAGGAATCCGGCAATCCTTTACACTTTTGTTAACTTTGTCTCTTGCTTCCAACGGCAATGGCATTAAAGGAAAGAAAGAAGCCTAATCTGATTAACAACCAGGAATCCGGCAATCCTTTACACTTTTGTTAACTTTGTCTCTTACTTCCAACGTCAATGGCATCAAAGGAAAGAAAGAAGCCTAATCTGATTAACAACCAGGAATCCGGCAATCCTTTACACTTTTGTTAACTTTGTCTCTTGCTTCCAACGTCAATGGCATTAAAGGAAAGAAAGAAGCCTAATCTGATTAACAACCAGGAATCCGGCAATCCTTTACACTTTTGTTAACTTTGTCTCTTGCTTCCAACGGCAATGGCATTAAAGGAAAGAAAGAAGCCTAATCTGATTAACAACCAGGAATCCGGCAATCCTTTACACTTTTGTTAACTTTGTCTCTTGCTTCCAACGTCAATGGCATTAAAGGAAAGAAAGAAGCCTAATCTGATTAACAACCAGGAATCCGGCAATCGTTTACACTTTTGTTAACTTTGTCTCTTGCTTCCAACGTCAATGGCATTAAAGGAAAGAAAGAAGCCTAATCTGATTAACAACCAGGAATCCTGCAATCCTTTACACTTTTGTTAACTTTGTCTCTTGCTTCCAACGTCAATGGCATTAAAGGAAAGAAAGAAGCCTAATCTGATTAACAACCAGGAATCCGGCAATCCTTTACACTTTTGTCAACTTTGTCTCTTGCTTCCAACGTCAATGGCATTAAAGGAAAGAAAGAAGCCTAATCTGATTAACAACCAGGAATCCGGCAATCCTTTACACTTTTGTTAACTTTGTCTCTTGCTTCCAACGTCAATGGCATTAAAGGAAAGAAAGAAGCCTAATCTGATTAACAACCAGGAATCCGGCAATCCTTTACACTTTTGTTAACTTTGTCTCTTGCTTCCAACGGCAATGGCATTAAAGGAAAGAAAGAAGCCTAATCTGATTAACAACCAGGAATCCGGCAATCCTTTACACTTTTGTTAACTTTGTCTCTTGCTTCCAACGGCAATGGCATTAAAGGAAAGAAAGAAGCCTAATCTGATTAACAACCAGGAATCCGGCAATCCTTTACACTTTTGTTAACTTTGTCTCTTGCTTCCAACGGCAATGGCATTAAAGGAAAGAAAGAAGACTAATCTGATTAACAACCAGGAATCCGGCAATCCTTTACACTTTTGTTAACTTTGTCTCTTGCTTCCAACGTCAATGGCATTAAAGGAAAGAAAGAAGCCTAATCTGATTAACAACCAGGAATCCGGCAATCGTTTACACTTTTGTTAACTTTGTCTCTTGCTTCCAACGTCAATGGCATTAAAGGAAAGAAAGAAGCCTAATCTGATTAACAACCAGGAATCCGGCAATCCTTTACACTTTTGTTAACTTTGTCTCTTGCTTCCAACGTCAATGGCATTAAAGGAAAGAAAGAAGCCTAATCTGATTAACAACCAGGAATCCGGCAATCGTTTACACTTTTGTTAACTTTGTCTCTTGCTTCCAACGTCAATGGCATTAAAGGAAAGAAAGAAGCCTAATCTGATTAACAACCAGGAATCCGGCAATCCTTTACACTTTTGTTAACTTTGTCTCTTGCTTCCAACGTCAATGGCATTAAAAGAAAGAAAGAAGCCTAATCTGATTAACAACCAGGAATCCGGCAATCGTTTACACTTTTGTTAACTTTGTCTCTTGCTTCCAACGTCAATGGCATTAAAGGAAAGAAAGAAGCCTAATCTGATTAACAACCAGGAATCCGGCAATCCTTTACACTTTTGTTAACTTTGTCTCTTGCTTCCAACGTCAATGGCATCAAAGGAAAGAAAGAAGCCTAATCTGATTAACAACCAGGAATCCGGCAATCCTTTACACTTTTGTTAACTTTGTCTCTTGCTTCCAACGTCAATGGCATTAAAGGAAAGAAAGAAGCCTAATCTGATTAACAACCAGGAATCCGGCAATCGTTTACACTTTTGTTAACTTTGTCTCTTGCTTCCAACGTCAATGGCATTAAAGGAAAGAAAGAAGCCTAATCTGATTAACAACCAGGAATCCGGCAATCCTTTACACTTTTGTTAACTTTGTCTCTTGCTTCCAACGTCAATGGCATCAAAGGAAAGAAAGAAGCCTAATCTGATTAACAACCAGGAATCCGGCAATCGTTTACACTTTTGTTAACTTTGTCTTTTGCTTCCAACGTCAATGGCATTAAAGGAAAGAAAGAAGCCTAATCTGATTAACAACCAGGAATCCGGCAATCGTTTACACTTTTGTTAACTTTGTCTCTTGCTTCCAACGTCAATGGCATTAAAGGAAAGAAAGAAGCCTAATCTGATTAACAACCAGGAATCCGGCAATCGTTTACACTTTTGTTAACTTTGTCTCTTGCTTCCAACGTCAATGGCATTAAAGGAAAGAAAGAAGCCTAATCTGATTAACAACCAGGAATCCGGCAATCCTTTAAACTTTTGTTAACTTTGTCTCTTGCTTCCAACGTCAATGGCATCAAAGGAAAGAAAGAAGCCTAATCTGATTAACAACCAGGAATCCGGCAATCGTTTACACTTTTGTTAACTTTGTCTCTTGCTTCCAACGGCAATGGCATTAAAGGAAAGAAAGAAGCCTAATCTGATTAACAACCAGGAATCCGGCAATCCTTTACACTTTTGTTAACTTTGTCTCTTGCTTCCAACGTCAATGGCATCAAAGGACAGAAAGAAGCCTAATCTGATTAACAACCAGGAATCTGGCAATCGTTTACACTTTTGTTAACTTTGTCTCTTGCTTCCAACGTCAATGGCATTAAAGGAAAGAAAGAAGCCTAATCTGATTAACAACCAGGAATCCGGCAATCCTTTACACTTTTGTTAACTTTGTCTCTTGCTTCCAACGTCAATGGCATCAAAGGAAAGAAAGAAGCCTAATCTGATTAACAACCAGGAATCCGGCAATCGTTTACACTTTTGTTAACTTTGTCTCTTGCTTCCAACGTCAATGGCATTAAAGGAAAGAAAGAAGCCTAATCTGATTAACAACCAGGAATCCGGCAATCCTTTACACTTTTGTTAACTTTGTCTCTTGCTTCCAACGTCAATGGCATTAAAGGAAAGAAAGAAGCCTAATCTGATTTACAACCAGGAATCCGGCAATCCTTTATACTTTTGTTAACTTTGTCTCTTGCTTCCAACGGCAATGGCATTAAAGGAAAGAAAGAAGCCTAATCTGATTTACAACCAGGAATCCGGCAATCCTTTACACTTTTGTTAACTTTGTCTCTTGCTTCCAACGGCAATGGCATTAAAGGAAAGAAAGAAGCCTAATCTGATTAACAACCAGGAATCCGGCAATCCTTTACACTTTTGTTAACTTTGTCTCTTGCTTCCAACGTCAATGGCATTAAATTAAAGAAAGAAGCCTAATCTGATTAACAACCAGGAATCCGGCAATCCTTTATACTTTTGTTAACTTTGTCTCTTGCTTCCAACGTCAATGGCATCAAAGGAAAGAAAGAAGCCTAATCTGATTAACAACCAGGAATCCGGCAATCCTTTATACTTTTGTTAACTTTGTCTCTTGCTTCCAACGTCAATGGCATCAAAAGAAAGAAAGAAGCCTAATCTGATTAACAACCAGGAATCCGGCAATCGTTTACACTTTTGTTAACTTTGTCTCTTGCTTCCAACGTCAATGGCATTAAAGGAAAGAAAGAAGCCTAATCTGATTAACAACCAGGAATCCGGCAATCCTTTAAACTTTTGTTAACTTTGTCTCTTGCTTCCAACGTCAATGGCATCAAAGGAAAGAAAGAAGCCTAATCTGATTAACAACCAGGAATCCGGCAATCGTTTACACTTTTGTTAACTTTGTCTCTTGCTTCCAACGGCAATGGCATTAAAGGAAAGAAAGAAGCCTAATCTGATTAACAACCAGGAATCCGGCAATCCTTTACACTTTTGTTAACTTTGTCTCTTGCTTCCAACGTCAATGGCATCAAAGGAAAGAAAGAAGCCTAATCTGATTAACAACCAGGAATCTGGCAATCGTTTACACTTTTGTTAACTTTGTCTCTTGCTTCCAACGTCAATGGCATTAAAGGAAAGAAAGAAGCCTAATCTGATTTACAACCAGGAATCCGGCAATCCTTTACACTTTTGTTAACTTTGTCTCTTGCTTCCAACGTCAATGGCATCAAAGGAAAGAAAGAAGCCTAATCTGATTAACAACCAGGAATCCGGCAATCGTTTACACTTTTGTTAACTTTGTCTCTTGCTTCCAACGTCAATGGCATTAAAGGAAAGAAAGAAGCCTAATCTGATTAACAACCAGGAATCCGGCAATCCTTTACACTTTTGTTAACTTTGTCTCTTGCTTCCAACGTCAATGGCATTAAAGGAAAGAAAGAAGCCTAATCTGATTTACAACCAGGAATCCGGCAATCCTTTATACTTTTGTTAACTTTGTCTCTTGCTTCCAACGGCAATGGCATTAAAGGAAAGAAAGAAGCCTAATCTGATTTACAACCAGGAATCCGGCAATCCTTTACACTTTTGTTAACTTTGTCTCTTGCTTCCAACGGCAATGGCATTAAAGGAAAGAAAGAAGCCTAATCTGATTAACAACCAGGAATCCGGCAATCCTTTACACTTTTGTTAACTTTGTCTCTTGCTTCCAACGTCAATGGCATTAAATTAAAGAAAGAAGCCTAATCTGATTAACAACCAGGAATCCGGCAATCCTTTATACTTTTGTTAACTTTGTCTCTTGCTTCCAACGTCAATGGCATCAAAGGAAAGAAAGAAGCCTAATCTGATTAACAACCAGGAATCCGGCAATCCTTTATACTTTTGTTAACTTTGTCTCTTGCTTCCAACGTCAATGGCATCAAAGGAAAGAAAGAAGCCTAATCTGATTAACAACCAGGAATCCGGCAATCGTTTACACTTTTGTTAACTTTGTCTCTTGCTTCCAACGTCAATGGCATTAAAGGAAAGAAAGAAGCCTAATCTGATTAACAACCAGGAATCCGGCAATCCTTTACACTTTTGTTAACTTTGTCTCTTGCTTCCAACGTCAATGGCATTAAAGGAAAGAAAGAAGCCTAATCTGATTAACAACCAGGAATCCGGCAATCCTTTATACTTTTGTTAACTTTGTCTCTTGCTTCCAACGGCAATGGCATTAAAGGAAAGAAAGAAGCCTAATCTGATTAACAACCAGGAATCCGGCAATCGTTTACACTTTTGTTAACTTTGTCTCTTGCTTCCAACGTCAATGGCATTAAAGGAAAGAAAGAAGCCTAATCTGATTAACAACCAGGAATCCGGCAATCCTTTATACTTTTGTTAACTTTGTCTCTTGCTTCCAACGTCAATGGCATTAAAGGAAAGAAAGAAGCCTAATCTGATTAACAACCAGGAATCCGGCAATCCTTTATACTTTTGTTAACTTTGTCTCTTGCTTCCAACGGCAATGGCATTAAAGGAAAGAAAGAAGCCTAATCTGATTAACAACCAGGAATCCGGCAATCCTTTATACTTTTGTTAACTTTGTCTCTTGCTTCCAACGTCAATGGCATTAAAGGAAAGAAAGAAGCCTAATCTGATTAACAACCAGGAATCCGGCAATCCTTTACACTTTTGTTAACTTTGTCTCTTGCTTCCAACGTCAATGGCATTAAAGGAAAGAAAGAAGCCTAATCTGATTAACAACCAGGAATCCGGCAATCCTTTACACTTTTGTTAACTTTGTCTCTTACTTCCAACGTCAATGGCATTAAAGGAAAGAAAGAAGCCTAATCTGATTAACAACCAGGAATCCGGCAATCCTTTACACTTTTGTTAACTTTGTCTCTTGCTTCCAACGTCAATGGCATTAAAGGAAAGAAAGAAGCCTAATCTGATTAACAACCAGGAATCCGGCAATCGTTTACACTTTTGTTAACTTTGTCTCTTGCTTCCAACGTCAATGGCATTAAAGGAAAGAAAGAAGCCTAATCTGATTTACAACCAGGAATCCGGCAATCCTTTACACTTTTGTTAACTTTGTCTCTTGCTTCCAACGTCAATGGCATGAAAGGAAAGAAAGAAGCCTAATCTGATTAACAACCAGGAATCCGGCAATCCTTTACACTTTTGTTAACTTTGTCTCTTGCTTCAAACGGCAATGGCATTAAAGGAAAGAAAGAAGCCTAATCTGATTAACAACCAGGAATCCGGCAATCCTTTACACTTTTGTTAACTTTGTCTCTTGCTTCCAACGTCAATGGCATTAAAGGAAAGAAAGAAGCCTAATCTGATTAACAACCAGGAATCCGGCAATCGTTTACACTTTTGTTAACTTTGTCTCTTGCTTCCAACGTCAATGGCATTAAAGGAAAGAAAGAAGCCTAATCTGATTAACAACCAGGAATCCGGCAATCGTTTACACTTTTGTTAACTTTGTCTCTTGCTTCCAACGTCAATGGCATTAAAGGAAAGAAAGAAGCCTAATCTGATTTACAACCAGGAATCCGGCAATCCTTTACACATTTGTTAACTTTGTCTCTTGCTTCTAACGTCAATGGCATTAAAGGAAAGAAAGAAGCCTAATCTGATTAACAACCAGGAATCCGGCAATCCTTTACACATTTGTTAACTTTGTCTCTTGCTTCCAACGGCAATGGCATTAAAGGAAAGAAAGAAGCCTAATCTGATTAACAACCAGGAATCCGGCAATCCTTTTCACTTTTGTTAACTTTGTCTCTTGCTTCCAACGTCAATGGCATTAAAGGAAAGAAAGAAGCCTAATCTGATTAACAACCAGGAATCCGGCAATCCTTTATACTTTTGTTAACTTTGTCTCTTGCTTCCAACGGCAATCGCATTAAAGGAAAGAAAGAAGCCTAATCTGATTAACAACCAGGAATCCGGCAATCCTTTATACTTTTGTTAACTTTGTCTCTTGCTTCCAACGTCAATGGCATTAAAGGAAAAAAAGAAGCCTAATCTGATTAACAACCAGGAATCCGGCAATCGTTTACACTTTTGTTAACTTTGTCTCTTGCTTCCAACGTCAATGGCATCAAAAGAAAAGAAAGAAGCCTAATCTGATTAACAACCAGGAATCCGGCAATCCTTTACACTTTTGTTAACTTTGTCTCTTGCTTCCAACGTCAATGGCATTAAAGGAAAGAAAGAAGCCTAATCTGATTAACAACCAGGAATCCGGCAATCCTTTATACTTTTGTTAACTTTGTCTCTTGCTTCCAACGTCAATGGCATTAAAGGAAAGAAAGAAGCCTAATCTGATTAACAACCAGGAATCCAGCAATCCTTTACACTTTTGTTAACTTTGTCTCTTGCTTCCAACGTCAATGGCATTAAAGGAAAGAAAGAAGCCTAATCTGATTAACAACCAGGAATCCAGCAATCCTTTACACTTTTGTTAACTTTGTCTCTTGCTTCCAACGTCAATGGCATCAAAGGAAAGAAAGAAGCCTAATCTGATTAACAACCAGGAATCCAGCAATCCTTTACACTTTTGTTAACTTTGTCTCTTGCTTCCAACAGCAATGGCATCAAAGGAAAGAAAGAAGCCTAATCTGATTAACAACCAGGAATCCAGCAATCCTTTACACTTTTGTTAACTTTGTCTCTTGCTTCCAACAGCAATGGCATTAAAGGAAAGAAAGAAGCCTAATCTGATTAACAACCAGGAATCCAGCAATCCTTTACACTTTTGTTAACTTTGTCTCTTGCTTCCAACGTCAATGGCATTAAAGGAAAGAAAGAAGCCTAATCTGATTAACAACCAGGAATCCAGCAATCCTTTACACTTTTGTTAACTTTGTCTCTTGCTTCCAACGTCAATGGCATCAAAGGAAAGAAAGAAGCCTAATCTGATTAACAACCAGGAATCCAGCAATCCTTTACACTTTTGTTAACTTTGTCTCTTGCTTCCAACGTCAATGGCATCAAAGGAAAGAAAGAAGCCTAATCTGATTAACAACCAGGAATCCAGCAATCCTTTACACTTTTGTTAACTTTGTCTCTTGCTTCCAACAGCAATGGCATTAAAGGAAAGAAAGAAGCCTAATCTGATTAACAACCAGGAATCCAGCAATCCTTTACACTTTTGTTAACTTTGTCTCTTGCTTCCAACGTCAATGGCATCAAAGGAAAGAAAGAAGCCTAATCTGATTAACAACCAGGAATCCGGCAATCGTTTACACTTTTGTTAACTTTGTCTCTTGCTTCCAACGTCAATGGCATTAAAGGAAAGAAAGAAGCCTAATCTGATTAACAACCAGGAATCCGGCAATCCTTTATACTTTTGTTAACTTTGTCTCTTGCTTCCAACGGCAATGGCATTAAAGGAAAGAAAGAAGCCTAATCTGATTAACAACCAGGAATCCGGCAATCCTTTATACTTTTGTTAACTTTGTCTCTTGCTTCCAACGTCAATGGCATTAAAGGAAAGAAAGAAGCCTAATCTGATTAACAACCAGGAATCCGGCAATCGTTTACACTTTTGTTAACTTTGTCTCTTGCTTCCAATGTCAATGGCATCAAAGGAAAGAAAGAAGCCTAATCTGATTAACAACCAGGAATCCGGCAATCCTTTACACTTTTGTTAACTTTGTCTCTTGCTTCCAACGTCAATGGCATTAAAGGAAAGAAAGAAGCCTAATCTGATTAACAACCAGGAATCCAGCAATCCTTTACACTTTTGTTAACTTTGTCTCTTGCTTCCAACGTCAATGGCATTAAAGGAAAGAAAGAAGCCTAATCTGATTAACAACCAGGAATCCGGCAATCCTTTATACTTTTGTTAACTTTGTCTCTTGCTTCCAACGGCAATGGCATTAAAGGAAAGAAAGAAGCCTAATCTGATTAACAACCAGGAATCCGGCAATCCTTTATACTTTTGTTAACTTTGTCTCTTGCTTCCAACGTCAATGGCATTAAAGGAAAGAAAGAAGCCTAATCTGATTAACAACCAGGAATCCGGCAATCGTTTACACTTTTGTTAACTTTGTCTCTTGCTTCCAACGTCAATGGCATCAAAGGAAAGAAAGAAGCCTAATCTGATTAACAACCAGGAATCCGGCAATCCTTTACACTTTTGTTAACTTTGTCTCTTGCTTCCAACGTCAATGGCATTAAAGGAAAGAAAGAAGCCTAATCTGATTAACAACCAGGAATCCAGCAATCCTTTACACTTTTGTTAACTTTGTCTCTTGCTTCCAACGTCAATGGCATTAAAGGAAAGAAAGAAGCCTAATCTGATTAACAACCAGGAATCCGGCAATCCTTTATACTTTTGTTAACTTTGTCTCTTGCTTCCAACGGCAATGGCATTAAAGGAAAGAAAGAAGCCTAATCTGATTAACAACCAGGAATCCGGCAATCCTTTATACTTTTGTTAACTTTGTCTCTTGCTTCCAACGTCAATGGCATTAAAGGAAAGAAAGAAGCCTAATCTGATTAACAACCAGGAATCCGGCAATCCTTTATACTTTTGTTAACTTTGTCTCTTGCTTCCAACGTCAATGGCATCAAAGGAAAGAAAGAAGCCTAATCTGATTAACAACCAGGAATCCGGCAATCGTTTACACTTTTGTTAACTTTGTCTCTTGCTTCCAACGTCAATGGCATCAAAGGAAAGAAAGAAGCCTAATCTGATTAACAACCAGGAATCCGGCAATCCTTTACACATTTGTTAACTTTGTCTCTTGCTTCCAACGTCAATGGCATCAAAGGAAAGAAAGAAGCCTAATCTGATTAACAACCAGGAATCCGGCAATCCTTTACACTTTTGTTAACTTTGTCTCTTGCTTCCAACGTCAATGGCATTATATTAAAGAAAGAAGCCTAATCTGATTTACAACCAGGAATCCGGCAATCCTTTATACTTTTGTTAACTTTGTCTCTTGCTTCCAACGTCAATGGCATTAAAGGAAAGAAAGAAGCCTAATCTGATTTACAACCAGGAATCCGGCAATCCTTTATACTTTTGTTAACTTTGTCTCTTGCTTCCAACGGCAATGGCATTAAAGGAAAGAAAGAAGCCTAATCTGATTAACAACCAGGAATCCGGCAATCCTTTACACTTTTGTTAACTTTGTCTCTTGCTTCCAACGTCAATGGCATTAAAGGAAAGAAAGAAGACTAATCTGATTAACAACCAGGAATCCGGCAATCCTTTATACTTTTGTTAACTTTGTCTCTTGCTTCCAACGTCAATGGCATCAAAGGAAAGAAAGAAGCCTAATCTGATTAACAACCAGGAATCCGGCAATCCTTTACACTTTTGTTAACTTTGTCTCTTGCTTCCAACGTCAATGGCATTAAATTAAAGAAAGAAGCCTAATCTGATTTACAACCAGGAATCCGGCAATCCTTTATACTTTTGTTAACTTTGTCTCTTGCTTCCAACGTCAATGGCATTAAAGGAAAGAAAGAAGCCTAATCTGATTTACAACCAGGAATCCGGCAATCCTTTACACTTTTGTTAACTTTGTCTCTTGCTTCCAACGGCAATGGCATTAAAGGAAAGAAAGAAGCCTAATCTGATTAACAACCAGGAATCCGGCAATCCTTTACACTTTTGTTAACTTTGTCTCTTGCTTCCAACGTCAATGGCATTAAAGGAAAGAAAGAAGCCTAATCTGATTAACAACCAGGAATCCGGCAATCCTTTACACTTTTGTTAACTTTGTCTCTTGCTTCCAACGTCAATGGCATTAAAGGAAAGAAAGAAGCCTAATCTGATTAACAACCAGGAATCCGGCAATCGTTTACACTTTTGTTAACTTTGTCTCTTGCTTCCAACGTCAATGGCATTAAAGGAAAGAAAGAAGCCTAATCTGATTAACAACCAGGAATCCGGCAATCCTTTACACTTTTGTTAACTTTGTCTCTTGCTTCCAACGTCAATGGCATTAAAGGAAAGAAAGAAGCCTAATCTGATTAACAACCAGGAATCCGGCAATCCTTTACACTTTTGTTAACTTTGTCTCTTGCTTCCAACGTCAATGGCATTAAATTAAAGAAAGAAGCCTAATCTGATTAACAACCAGGAATCCGGCAATCCTTTATACTTTTGTTAACTTTGTCTCTTGCTTCCAACGGCAATGGCATTAAAGGAAAGAAAGAAGCCTAATCTGATTAACAACCAGGAATCCGGCAATCCTTTATACTTTTGTTAACTTTGTCTCTTGCTTCCAACGTCAATGGCATCAAAGGAAAGAAAGAAGCCTAATCTGATTAACAACCAGGAATCCGGCAATCCTTTACACTTTTGTTAACTTTGTCTCTTGCTTCCAACGTCAATGGCATTAAATTAAAGAAAGAAGCCTAATCTGATTAACAACCAGGAATCCGGCAATCCTTTATACTTTTGTTAACTTTGTCTCTTGCTTCCAACGTCAATGGCATCAAAGGAAAGAAAGAAGCCTAATCTGATTAACAACCAGGAATCCGGCAATCCTTTACACTTTTGTTAACTTTGTCTCTTGCTTCCAACGTCAATGGCATTAAATTAAAGAAAGAAGCCTAATCTGATTTACAACCAGGAATCCGGCAATCCTTTATACTTTTGTTAACTTTGTCTCTTGCTTCCAACGTCAATGGCATTAAAGGAAAGAAAGAAGCCTAATCTGATTTACAACCAGGAATCCGGCAATCCTTTATACTTTTGTTAACTTTGTCTCTTGCTTCCAACGGCAATGGCATTAAAGGAAAGAAAGAAGCCTAATCTGATTAACAACCAGGAATCCGGCAATCCTTTACACTTTTGTTAACTTTGTCTCTTGCTTCCAACGTCAATGGCATTAAAGGAAAGAAAGAAGCCTAATCTGATTAACAACCAGGAATCCGGCAATCCTTTATACTTTTGTTAACTTTGTCTCTTGCTTCCAACGTCAATGGCATCAAAGGAAAGAAAGAAGCCTAATCTGATTAACAACCAGGAATCCGGCAATCCTTTACACTTTTGTTAACTTTCTCTCTTGCTTCCAACGTCAATGGCATTAAATTAAAGAAAGAAGCCTAATCTGATTTACAACCAGGAATCCGGCAATCCTTTATACTTTTGTTAACTTTGTCTCTTGCTTCCAACGTCAATGGCATTAAAGGAAAGAAAGAAGCCTAATCTGATTTACAACCAGGAATCCGGCAATCCTTTACACTTTTGTTAACTTTGTCTCTTGCTTCCAACGGCAATGGCATTAAAGGAAAGAAAGAAGCCTAATCTGATTAACAACCAGGAATCCGGCAATCCTTTACACTTTTGTTAACTTTGTCTCTTGCTTCCAACGTCAATGGCATTAAAGGAAAGAAAGAAGCCTAATCTGATTAACAACCAGGAATCCGGCAATCCTTTACACTTTTGTTAACTTTGTCTCTTGCTTCCAACGTCAATGGCATTAAAGGAAAGAAAGAAGCCTAATCTGATTAACAACCAGGAATCCGGCAATCGTTTACACTTTTGTTAACTTTGTCTCTTGCTTCCAACGTCAATGGCATTAAAGGAAAGAAAGAAGCCTAATCTGATTAACAACCAGGAATCCGGCAATCCTTTACACTTTTGTTAACTTTGTCTCTTGCTTCCAACGTCAATGGCATTAAAGGAAAGAAAGAAGCCTAATCTGATTAACAACCAGGAATCCGGCAATCCTTTACACTTTTGTTAACTTTGTCTCTTGCTTCCAACGTCAATGGCATTAAATTAAAGAAAGAAGCCTAATCTGATTAACAACCAGGAATCCGGCAATCCTTTATACTTTTGTTAACTTTGTCTCTTGCTTCCAACGGCAATGGCATTAAAGGAAAGAAAGAAGCCTAATCTGATTAACAACCAGGAATCCGGCAATCCTTTATACTTTTGTTAACTTTGTCTCTTGCTTCCAACGTCAATGGCATCAAAGGAAAGAAAGAAGCCTAATCTGATTAACAACCAGGAATCCGGCAATCCTTTACACTTTTGTTAACTTTGTCTCTTGCTTCCAACGTCAATGGCATTAAATTAAAGAAAGAAGCCTAATCTGATTAACAACCAGGAATCCGGCAATCCTTTATACTTTTGTTAACTTTGTCTCTTGCTTCCAACGTCAATGGAATCAAAGGAAAGAAAGAAGCCTAATCTGATTAACAACCAGGAATCCGGCAATCCTTTACACTTTTGTTAACTTTGTCTCTTGCTTCCAACGTCAATGGCATTAAATTAAAGAAAGAAGCCTAATCTGATTAACAACCAGGAATCCGGCAATCCTTTATACTTTTGTTAACTTTGTCTCTTGCTTCCAACGTCAATGGCATCAAAGGAAAGAAAGAAGCCTAATCTGATTAACAACCAGGAATCCGGCAATCGTTTACACTTTTGTTAACTTTGTCTCTTGCTTCCAACGTCAATGGCATCAAAGGAAAGAAAGAAGCCTAATCTGATTAACAACCAGGAATCCGGCAATCCTTTACACTTTTGTTAACTTTGTCTCTTGCTTCCAACGTCAATGGCATTAAAGGAAAGAAAGAAGCCTAATCTGATTAACAACCAGGAATCCGGCAATCCTTTATACTTTTGTTAACTGTGTCTCTTGCTTCCAACGGCAATGGCATTAAAGGAAAGAAAGAAGCCTAATCTGATTAACAACCAGGAATCCGGCAATCGTTTACACTTTTGTTAACTTTGTCTCTTGCTTCCAACGTCAATGGCATTAAATTAAAGAAAGAAGCCTAATCTGATTAACAACCAGGAATCCGGCAATCCTTTATACTTTTGTTAACTTTGTCTCTTGCTTCCAACGTCAATGGCATCAAAGGAAAGAAAGAAGCCTAATCTGATTAACAACCAGGAATCCGGCAATCCTTTACACATTTGTTAACTTTGTCTCTTGCTTCCAACGTCAATGGCATTAAAGGAAAGAAAGAAGCCTAATCTGATTAACAACCAGGAATCCGGCAATCCTTTACACTTTTGTTAACTTTGTCTCTTGCTTCCAACGTCAATGGCATTAAAGGAAAGAAAGAAGCCTAATCTGATTAACAACCAGGAATCCGTCAATCGTTTACACTTTTGTTAACTTTGTCTCTTGCTTCCAACGTCAATGGCATTAAAGGAAAGAAAGAAGCCTAATCTGATTAACAACCAGGAATCCGGCAATCGTTTACACTTTTGTTAACTTTGTCTCTTGCTTCCAACGTCAATGGCATTAAAGGAAAGAAAGAAGCCTAATCTGATTAACAACCAGGAATCCGGCAATCCTTTACACTTTTGTTAACTTTGTCTCTTGCTTCCAACGTCAATGGCATTAAAGGAAAGAAAGAAGCCTAATCTGATTAACAACCAGGAATCCGGCAATCCTTTACACTTTTGTTAACTTTGTCTCTTGCTTCCAACGTCAATGGCATTAAAGGAAAGAAAGAAGCCTAATCTGATTAACAACCAGGAATCCGGCAATCCTTTACACATTTGTTAACTTTGTCTCTTGCTTCCAACGTCAATGGCATTAAAGGAAAGAAAGAAGCCTAATCTGATTAACAACCAGCAATCCGGCAATCGTTTACACTTTTGTTAACTTTGTCTCTTGCTTCCAACGTCAATGGCATTAAAGGAAAGAAAGAAGCCTAATCTGATTAACAACCAGGAATCCGGCAATCCTTTATACTTTTGTTAACTTTGTCTCTTGCTTCCAACGTCAATGGCATCAAAGGAAAGAAAGAAGCCTAATCTGATTAACAACCAGGAATCCGGCAATCCTTTACACTTTTGTTAACTTTGTCTCTTGCTTCCAACGTCAATGGCATTAAATTAAAGAAAGAAGCCTAATCTGATTTACAACCAGGAATCCGGCAATCCTTTATACTTTTGTTAACTTTGTCTCTTGCTTCCAACGTCAATGGCATTAAAGGAAAGAAAGAAGCCTAATCTGATTTACAACCAGGAATCCGGCAATACTTTATACTTTTGTTAACTTTGTCTCTTGCTTCCAACGGCAATGGCATTAAAGGAAAGAAAGAAGCCTAATCTGATTAACAACCAGGAATCCGGCAATCCTTTACACTTTTGTTAACTTTGTCTCTTGCTTCCAACGTCAATGGCATTAAAGGAAAGAAAGAAGACTAATCTGATTAACAACCAGGAATCCGGCAATCCTTTATACTTTTGTTAACTTTGTCTCTTGCTTCCAACGTCAATGGCATCAAAGGAAAGAAAGAAGCCTAATCTGATTAACAACCAGGAATCCGGCAATCCTTTACACTTTTGTTAACTTTGTCTCTTGCTTCCAACGTCAATGGCATTAAATTAAAGAAAGAAGCCTAATCTGATTTACAACCAGGAATCCGGCAATCCTTTATACTTTTGTTAACTTTGTCTCTTGCTTCCAACGTCAATGGCATTAAAGGAAAGAAAGAAGCCTAATCTGATTTACAACCAGGAATCCGGCAATCCTTTACACTTTTGTTAACTTTGTCTCTTGCTTCCAACGGCAATGGCATTAAAGGAAAGAAAGAAGCCTAATCTGATTAACAACCAGGAATCCGGCAATCCTTTACACTTTTGTTAACTTTGTCTCTTGCTTCCAACGTCAATGGCATTAAAGGAAAGAAAGAAGCCTAATCTGATTAGCAACCAGGAATCCGGCAATCCTTTACACTTTTGTTAACTTTGTCTCTTGCTTCCAACGTCAATGGCATTAAAGGAAAGAAAGAAGCCTAATCTGATTAACAACCAGGAATCCGGCAATCGTTTACACTTTTGTTAACTTTGTCTCTTGCTTCCAACGTCAATGGCATTAAAGGAAAGAAAGAAGCCTAATCTGATTAACAACCAGGAATCCGGCAATCCTTTACACTTTTGTTAACTTTGTCTCTTGCTTCCAACGTCAATGGCATTAAAGGAAAGAAAGAAGCCTAATCTGATTAACAACCAGGAATCCGGCAATCCTTTACACTTTTGTTAACTTTGTCTCTTGCTTCCAACGTCAATGGCATTAAATTAAAGAAAGAAGCCTAATCTGATTAACAACCAGGAATCCGGCAATCCTTTATACTTTTGTTAACTTTGTCTCTTGCTTCCAACGGCAATGGCATTAAAGGAAAGAAAGAAGCCTAATCTGATTAACAACCAGGAATCCGGCAATCCTTTATACTTTTGTTAACTTTGTCTCTTGCTTCCAACGTCAATGGCATCAAAGGAAAGAAAGAAGCCTAATCTGATTAACAACCAGGAATCCGGCAATCCTTTACACTTTTGTTAACTTTGTCTCTTGCTTCCAACGTCAATGGCATTAAATTAAAGAAAGAAGCCTAATCTGATTAACAACCAGGAATCCGGCAATCCTTTATACTTTTGTTAACTTTGTCTCTTGCTTCCAACGTCAATGGCATCAAAGGAAAGAAAGAAGCCTAATCTGATTAACAACCAGGAATCCGGCAATCCTTTACACTTTTGTTAACTTTGTCTCTTGCTTCCAACGTCAATGGCATTAAATTAAAGAAAGAAGCCTAATCTGATTTACAACCAGGAATCCGGCAATCCTTTATACTTTTGTTAACTTTGTCTCTTGCTTCCAACGTCAATGGCATTAAAGGAAAGAAAGAAGCCTAATCTGATTAACAACCAGGAATCCGGCAATCCTTTACACATTTGTTAACTTTGTCTCTTGCTTCCAACGTCAATGGCATTAAAGGAAAGAAAGAAGCCTAATCTGATTAACAACCAGCAATCCGGCAATCGTTTACACTTTTGTTAACTTTGTCTCTTGCTTCCAACGTCAATGGCATTAAAGGAAAGAAAGAAGCCTAATCTGATTAACAACCAGGAATCCGGCAATCCTTTATACTTTTGTTAACTTTGTCTCTTGCTTCCAACGTCAATGGCATCAAAGGAAAGAAAGAAGCCTAATCTGATTAACAACCAGGAATCCGGCAATCCTTTACACTTTTGTTAACTTTGTCTCTTGCTTCCAACGTCAATGGCATTAAATTAAAGAAAGAAGCCTAATCTGATTTACAACCAGGAATCCGGCAATCCTTTATACTTTTGTTAACTTTGTCTCTTGCTTCCAACGTCAATGGCATTAAAGGAAAGAAAGAAGCCTAATCTGATTTACAACCAGGAATCCGGCAATACTTTATACTTTTGTTAACTTTGTCTCTTGCTTCCAACGGCAATGGCATTAAAGGAAAGAAAGAAGCCTAATCTGATTAACAACCAGGAATCCGGCAATCCTTTACACTTTTGTTAACTTTGTCTCTTGCTTCCAACGTCAATGGCATTAAAGGAAAGAAAGAAGACTAATCTGATTAACAACCAGGAATCCGGCAATCCTTTATACTTTTGTTAACTTTGTCTCTTGCTTCCAACGTCAATGGCATCAAAGGAAAGAAAGAAGCCTAATCTGATTAACAACCAGGAATCCGGCAATCCTTTACACTTTTGTTAACTTTGTCTCTTGCTTCCAACGTCAATGGCATTAAATTAAAGAAAGAAGCCTAATCTGATTTACAACCAGGAATCCGGCAATCCTTTATACTTTTGTTAACTTTGTCTCTTGCTTCCAACGTCAATGGCATTAAAGGAAAGAAAGAAGCCTAATCTGATTTACAACCAGGAATCCGGCAATCCTTTACACTTTTGTTAACTTTGTCTCTTGCTTCCAACGGCAATGGCATTAAAGGAAAGAAAGAAGCCTAATCTGATTAACAACCAGGAATCCGGCAATCCTTTACACTTTTGTTAACTTTGTCTCTTGCTTCCAACGTCAATGGCATTAAAGGAAAGAAAGAAGCCTAATCTGATTAGCAACCAGGAATCCGGCAATCCTTTACACTTTTGTTAACTTTGTCTCTTGCTTCCAACGTCAATGGCATTAAAGGAAAGAAAGAAGCCTAATCTGATTAACAACCAGGAATCCGGCAATCGTTTACACTTTTGTTAACTTTGTCTCTTGCTTCCAACGTCAATGGCATTAAAGGAAAGAAAGAAGCCTAATCTGATTAACAACCAGGAATCCGGCAATCCTTTACACTTTTGTTAACTTTGTCTCTTGCTTCCAACGTCAATGGCATTAAAGGAAAGAAAGAAGCCTAATCTGATTAACAACCAGGAATCCGGCAATCCTTTACACTTTTGTTAACTTTGTCTCTTGCTTCCAACGTCAATGGCATTAAATTAAAGAAAGAAGCCTAATCTGATTAACAACCAGGAATCCGGCAATCCTTTATACTTTTGTTAACTTTGTCTCTTGCTTCCAACGGCAATGGCATTAAAGGAAAGAAAGAAGCCTAATCTGATTAACAACCAGGAATCCGGCAATCCTTTATACTTTTGTTAACTTTGTCTCTTGCTTCCAACGTCAATGGCATCAAAGGAAAGAAAGAAGCCTAATCTGATTAACAACCAGGAATCCGGCAATCCTTTACACTTTTGTTAACTTTGTCTCTTGCTTCCAACGTCAATGGCATTAAATTAAAGAAAGAAGCCTAATCTGATTAACAACCAGGAATCCGGCAATCCTTTATACTTTTGTTAACTTTGTCTCTTGCTTCCAACGTCAATGGCATCAAAGGAAAGAAAGAAGCCTAATCTGATTAACAACCAGGAATCCGGCAATCCTTTACACTTTTGTTAACTTTGTCTCTTGCTTCCAACGTCAATGGCATTAAATTAAAGAAAGAAGCCTAATCTGATTTACAACCAGGAATCCGGCAATCCTTTATACTTTTGTTAACTTTGTCTCTTGCTTCCAACGTCAATGGCATTAAAGGAAAGAAAGAAGCCTAATCTGATTTACAACCAGGAATCCGGCAATCCTTTATACTTTTGTTAACTTTGTCTCTTGCTTCCAACGGCAATGGCATTAAAGGAAAGAAAGAAGCCTAATCTGATTAACAACCAGGAATCCGGCAATCCTTTACACTTTTGTTAACTTTGTCTCTTGCTTCCAACGTCAATGGCATTAAAGGAAAGAAAGAAGCCTAATCTGATTAACAACCAGGAATCCGGCAATCCTTTATACTTTTGTTAACTTTGTCTCTTGCTTCCAACGTCAATGGCATCAAAGGAAAGAAAGAAGCCTAATCTGATTAACAACCAGGAATCCGGCAATCCTTTACACTTTTGTTAACTTTCTCTCTTGCTTCCAACGTCAATGGCATTAAATTAAAGAAAGAAGCCTAATCTGATTTACAACCAGGAATCCGGCAATCCTTTATACTTTTGTTAACTTTGTCTCTTGCTTCCAACGTCAATGGCATTAAAGGAAAGAAAGAAGCCTAATCTGATTTACAACCAGGAATCCGGCAATCCTTTACACTTTTGTTAACTTTGTCTCTTGCTTCCAACGGCAATGGCATTAAAGGAAAGAAAGAAGCCTAATCTGATTAACAACCAGGAATCCGGCAATCCTTTACACTTTTGTTAACTTTGTCTCTTGCTTCCAACGTCAATGGCATTAAAGGAAAGAAAGAAGCCTAATCTGATTAACAACCAGGAATCCGGCAATCCTTTACACTTTTGTTAACTTTGTCTCTTGCTTCCAACGTCAATGGCATTAAAGGAAAGAAAGAAGCCTAATCTGATTAACAACCAGGAATCCGGCAATCGTTTACACTTTTGTTAACTTTGTCTCTTGCTTCCAACGTCAATGGCATTAAAGGAAAGAAAGAAGCCTAATCTGATTAACAACCAGGAATCCGGCAATCCTTTACACTTTTGTTAACTTTGTCTCTTGCTTCCAACGTCAATGGCATTAAAGGAAAGAAAGAAGCCTAATCTGATTAACAACCAGGAATCCGGCAATCCTTTACACTTTTGTTAACTTTGTCTCTTGCTTCCAACGTCAATGGCATTAAATTAAAGAAAGAAGCCTAATCTGATTAACAACCAGGAATCTGGCAATCCTTTATACTTTTGTTAACTTTGTCTCTTGCTTCCAACGTCAATGGCATCAAAGGAAAGAAAGAAGCCTAATCTGATTAACAACCAGGAATCCGGCAATCCTTTACACTTTTGTTAACTTTGTCTCTTGCTTCCAACGTCAATGGCATTAAATTAAAGAAAGAAGCCTAATCTGATTAACAACCAGGAATCCGGCAATCCTTTATACTTTTGTTAACTTTGTCTCTTGCTTCCAACGTCAATGGCATCAAAGGAAAGAAAGAAGCCTAATCTGATTAACAACCAGGAATCCGGCAATCGTTTACACTTTTGTTAACTTTGTCTCTTGCTTCCAACGTCAATGGCATCAAAGGAAAGAAAGAAGCCTAATCTGATTAACAACCAGGAATCCGGCAATCCTTTACACTTTTGTTAACTTTGTCTCTTGCTTCCAACGTCAATGGCATTAAAGGAAAGAAAGATGCCTAATCTGATTAACAACCAGGAATCCGGCAATCCTTTACACTTTTGTTAACTTTGTCTCTTGCTTCCAACGTCAATGGCATTAAAGGAAAGAAAGAAGCCTAATCTGATTAACAACCAGGAATCCGGCAATCCTTTACACTTTTGTTAACTTTGTCTCTTGCTTCCAACGTCAATGGCATTAAATTAAAGAAAGAAGCCTAATCTGATTAACAACCAGGAATCCGGCAATCCTTTATACTTTTGTTAACTTTGTCTCTTGCTTCCAACGTCAATGGCATCAAAGGAAAGAAAGAAGCCTAATCTGATTAACAACCAGGAATCCGGCAATCCTTTACACTTTTGTTAACTTTGTCTCTTGCTTCCAACGTCAATGGCATTAAATTAAAGAAAGAAGCCTAATCTGATTAACAACCAGGAATCCGGCAATCCTTTATACTTTTGTTAACTTTGTCTCTTGCTTCCAACGTCAATGGCATTAAAGGAAAGAAAGAAGCCTAATCTGATTAACAACCAGGAATCCGGCAATCCTTTACACTTTTGTTAACTTTGTCTCTTGCTTCCAACGTCAATGGCATTAAAGGAAAGAAAGAAGCCTAATCTGATTAACAACCAGGAATCCGGCAATCGTTTACACTTTTGTTAACTTTGTCTCTTGCTTCCAACGTCAATGGCATTAAAGGAAAGAAAGAAGCCTAATCTGATTAACAACCAGGAATCCGGCAATCCTTTACACTTTTGTTAACTTTGTCTCTTGCTTCCAACGTCAATGGCATTAAAGGAAAGAAAGAAGCCTAATCTGATTAACAACCAGGAATCCGGCAATCCTTTACACTTTTGTTAACTTTGTCTCTTGCTTCCAACGTCAATGGCATTAAAGGAAAGAAAGAAGCCTAATCTGATTAACAACCAGGAATCCGGCAATCGTTTACACTTTTGTTAACTTTGTCTCTTGCTTCCAACGTCAATGGCATCAAAGGAAAGAAAGAAGCCTAATCTGATTAACAACCAGGAATCCGGCAATCCTTTACACTTTTGTTAACTTTGTCTCTTGCTTCCAACGTCAATGGCATTAAAGGAAAGAAAGAAGCCTAATCTGATTAACAACCAGGAATCCGGCAATCCTTTACACTTTTGTTAACTTTGTCTCTTGCTTCCAACGGCAATGGCATTAAAGGAAAAAACAAGAACCAAATCTAATTGACAACCGCTAATCCGTCAATATATTAGACTTTTTTCATATTTTGTGTCTGTTGTGTCGGAATCACCTACTAATGGACTCAACCACTCTCCATAATCCCGGAAGACACTGCCATACGACATCAGTCTAGATTCGGAATCAGTCTTGACTACGCTGGTCCTAATTTTGACGGTTTTTTTTTTTTAAAAAAAGTTTCATTTTTCAGCTAACGGATTTTACCATTTATCTCATCGTGACGACTTCTCCCGGCCGGGCTGAAATTTTCTGACCTGGTTGGAACAAAATGTTAAGTTTTTTTTTTTTTCCACATTTTGTTTTTTTCTCATATTCACCCCCCCTTTTTTTTCTAAGCAGCCCATCATTTATGGCCGGCCGGTAGGACGGCTCGGCCATAAAGGCCTTATTTTCCCCTATCAAGGGTGACCCTCCCCCCAGGTGAAAAAGAAAAAAAGAGTCACCTATTTCAAAAAATGCCCCTCACCCTGACCAAAAAGAAAAAACACCACAAAAAAAAAATCACCCTCCTCAGAAAAGAAATCACCAGACATGAAAGAAAAAGAAAATAGTTGGACAGCTCCGCCGAAAATACAGGTCGATGTCGACGACTTGCTCCAGCGAGCAAAGGCCATCTCCAGTGAAGTACAGGAGCATGGCCTTATGTTCAATTTGGAGGAGGTAAGATAAGACCAGAAAAAAAGAACAGTGTCTGTCTTTGTAGTGGATAAGCGATCCAGGAAAATCGTTAAACCCGCCAAAGACATGGTTCTCCGTCAGATTTCCAGCCTGGGCGTAAAGGCACAAGCTATAATAGCTGGTGGCTCTTACGCTTTCTGGGATATATTGTTACCGACCATAGAAGAAGCCGTCACCCTAACAAAAAAATCCTTAGAAAACAAGGAATATTTCTTTAGAACGGAATATATGGGGCGACGGCGGACCACGGTATCAATATACGAGGTCCCTAGCTTCCTTCGAGACGCAAATTTAGCTGCGTACATGCTTCAATTTGGCGACATCGTCTCTGCGACACACGATGGAATGCGTGGGGAATGGAGGTTCGACATAATGTTAGATATGAAAACCTTCTACTCCGTTCCCAACTGGTTGGAGGTGGAAGGGCGCAGGCTTCCTGTCATAGTATCAGGAAGGAAACCCACCTGCTGGCACTGTGGCGAGATTGGTCACCTCTCCGCAGTTTGCCCGGGGAAGAAGGCCCCGAAGAAGCCCGACCACAAACCCGGTACCCTCTCACCTGTGGTTAAAACAAACACAGAAAAGGAGGCTCCCGTAGTCTCGCCCACATCAGCGGGTAAAAAAAACCCCACTCCCCCTTCGTCCCCTACGGTTAATTCCGAAGAGGCGAAGGCCGAGTGGCTGACTGTGGGAAAAGGTGGGAGGAAGCTCCAACCTGAGGATCCTCGCTCCCAAAAGTCGTCCCAGGTAGGCACCGACAGTTCACCCCCCCTCAAAAATGTCCAACAGTTCACCCACATATGCCCAAAAGTCATCTCCTCCAAAACACAAATTCCCACCCAAGACCCCACCTAAACAGCGCACTCCTCCCAAGGTCAGATCATTTAGCCAGGCCGGGAGAAGTTCGAAAAACTGTTAGACTTCAAAAAGAGGCTGGACCAGGAGCGGAAATCGGCTCCACGACCAGGGCCCCCTCATTCCACCCCTTCATCACCAAGAATGCCAAGAATCATCCGACCACCGCCAACTACACCTCCTCATAGATCCATGCCTCCACCTCTCATGTCTGTTTTAGTACAGAGGAAAAAGGGACCCCCCTCCGCTGCCGTTGGAGTCTCCTCCAGCAAAACCATCACCACCAGTAACAGCAGCAGCATCATCACCATCCACCACACCGAAGAAACGGCAGCGGAGCTCATCAATCGACAGTTCGGGGGATGAGGTCCCAAAACACATTAAAAAAAAAGAAGAAAAACCACGTCACAACACCGGGATAAACATCTGCCGGGTGGATGAGGGGGCCCTGGATTGTCTGTACAAGGTCCAGCCTCAACTTTTAAAAGAACTGAGGGTCCTCCACAACTTCAAGGAAGTCAATGGTCATAACGTGGAGGACCCCAAAAACTTTCCAAAGTCATGGGTCACCACAGTCATCCGGAAGGGCCGAGGGTCGGAAGGTGTGATGAAAATGTTAGGCGAGGCTAACGAGGCCCTCGGCCCGATATCATTCCTTAAGGACGACCTTTCATCATGTAAGGGTCTTGTTGGGAGGGTCCCTGTTGTTCTACACCCCTCCCTTTATCGGGCTCTAAAACTAACTTTTCCGCGGGACGTCGGGGGTCTCGCTCATCGATAATGAGATGGCCACAGGATCCATGAGCCAGACCGTCGGAGTCCTGACCCCAGCTATGTTTAGTCCGGGCACTCAACCCCTGTAATTTTCATGATGGATCTAAGGTTGGCTAGTTTAAATGGCTGCGGCCTGAGGTCGGATTCTAAGCGATCCCAACTATTGTTATACCTCCAGCGTCGCGGCATTGATATTTGTTGTTTACAGGAGACTCACTTCGACTCCAACTTCTATGAAGGTATTCTGGCGAGGGGCTATTTGTCCTTCTCAGCATGCTTTGATGGTCGTTCTAGAGGTGTCACCTGGCTGGTAAGTAGACGTCTGGACGCTTTGTGTGCTCTTGTTCTTTCAGATCCGGCGGGCAGACTTTGCGTTCTGGACGTTACCATAAAGGATAAGGCTTTTCGATTGATTGGGGTTTATGGACCCAATGCTACCGGTGAGCTTCCCCCCTTTTTCCGGCGCATCGAGCCGTACGTCGTTCCGTCAAAGCGGGTAATTTTACTGGGTGATTGGAACGCCGTCCTTGATCCCAACTTAGATAGAGGGGCTACTAGTACGGGTACTAATTCCTTGGATGCCAGATATTTTCGTGAGTTTGTCCAGAAATTTGATCTGGTGGACAAATTTCGCGAAAGGCATCCAAATAAGATAGTTTGGACTTGGACCGGTAGGGGCGCTTCGGCCCAGCTGCATAGCTATTTGGACCGAGTGTTAGTTAAGCGAGTCGACTTAGACTATTTAGGTGGTCCAAGTTTTGAGCCGTATAAAAATTCCGACCACAAATTTTTATGTATGTCGATTAGGTTAGATAAGGCTAGATGTAGGATGTCTTGTTACTGGAAGTTCAACCTTTCCCTTTTGGCGGAGGCTGACTTCCGGAACCAGCTAGAACTAACGATAAAGCGGGAATTGACGGGGGCTATTATGGGTAATAGGTGGTGGGCTAACCTTAAGGATAGCATTAGATCCTTTGCTGCCGACTATTGTAGGAGACTCAAGTCAGCTAGGGTAGCGGAGTAAAGGTCGATTAAGGATAAGATAGATAGGGCGATGTTGGCGGGAGATAGTGGGCAAGTTAACATAGCTAAGGCCGAGCTGGCCTCCTTGCAAATTGAGGAGTACCAAGCTCTGGTAGTTAGGGCTAGGTTAAAAAGAATGTCCTGCGAGGCGACGAATATGGCCCAGGAATTACGGGCCGAGGAACTCAGGTATGCTACAGATCGGCATATCGCCAGTGTCACATCGCCAGAGGGGTTCCGTCGAACTACAAACGAAGCCATCTGTGGGGAGTTCCGGCAGTATTTCTTGAAGCTTTTCACCAGGGAGCCCGGACTGAGTTCTGCTCAGTTCGACACCTATCTCGCCGACTTCCCCCGCCTTTCGGCGACTGAAGCGGCTGGGTGTGAGGGGCGCATAAAGGAGGAGGAGATTCGGGATGCACTGAAGTCGGTCGGGCTGGATAAGTCCCCCGGAATTGATGGTCTGCCCTACGAAGTGTACTTGAGGTTGTCACACATGTTTGTCCCCTTGCTGGCAACCATCTATAACAACTGGATGAGGCAGGGTACCATACCCAGACGCTTCACCAGAGGTATAGTGAAGTTGCTTCGTAAGAACAAACATGGTGGGGATGGGATTAGTAACTTTCGCCCTTTAACGATGTTAAACACGGACTTAAAGATTTTGGCGAAGATCTTGGCAAACCGGTTGCAGACTGTCCTGCCTAGTCTGATTTGCCCCGAGCAGACTTGTGCTGTGAAGGGTAGGACTATCCAGGACAGTCTTCATCTGGTCCGCACGATCGTAGAAAAAGTCGACGGAAATACCGCGCTGATCAATTTAGATCAGTCCAAGGCCTTTGATAGGGTTGACCATGCTTTTCTGGAGGCTGTCTTGTCTTCGGCCGGCTTCGGGGTTGATTTTCGCACCTGGATACGTCTCCTTTATGTGTCCCCTGGAGTCATGGTGGAGGTGAATGGGGTAAGGTCGGAGCCCTTCACTCTGACTCGATCGATTCGTCAAGGTTGCCCGTTATCACCCATGTTATATATCCTTGCGCTAGAACCTTTTCTGCGCAAGCTAAAGGTGAACCCGGTCCTACGCGGCCTCACGTTACCTGGCGCCAGTGAGGTGGCCAGGTACACTGCATACGCTGACGACGTCAGCGTGCTTGTAACGAGCAGTGCCGAGGTGGAGGAGGTGAGCAAAGATATCGAAGGTACGAAGCTGTAACAGGGGCCAAGGGGCCAAAGGGTCAAACATTATTGACAACCGCTAATCCGACACTTCTTTACAGTTTTGACATCAATGGCATTAAAGGAAAAAAAGGGTCAAACATTATTGACAACCGCTAATCCGACACTTCTTTACAGTTTTGACATCAATGGCATAAAAGGAAAAAAAGGGTCAAACATTATTGACAACCGCTAATCCGACACTTCTTTACAGTTTTGACATCAATGGCATTAAAGGAAAAAGACATGGCCAATTGTGATTGTTAACAGCTAATCCGACTGTCCTTTACACTTTTGACACATTCTCTCTCTTTCTTCCAATAGCAGTGGCTTTAAAGGAAAAAAAAACAGGAGCAAATCCGATTGACAACCACTAATCCGACACTTCCTTATACTTTTGACATCTTTTTTCTCTTTCTTCCTGCGGCAATGGCATTAAAGGAAAAATCAGGACAAAATCTGATTGACAACTGCTAAATCCGACACTCCTTTACAGTTTTGACATCTTTTGTCTCTTTCTTTTAACAGCAGTAGAATTAGAGGAAAAAACAAGATTAAACCTTACTGACGATCGCTAATCCGACACTCGTTTACACCTTTTGTCTCTTTCATCCAACGGAAATGGCATTAAGGGAAAAAAAGGACCAAAACTTTATGACAACCGCTAATCCGACACTCCTTTACACTTTGGACATCTTTTTCTCGTTCTTCCAACAGCAGTGGCATTAATGGAAAAAAGAGGTGCAAATCTGATTGATAAACCGCTAACCCGTTTTGACAACATTTGTCTCTTTCGGCAATGGCATTAAAGGAAAAGAAAAGTAAATCTGATTGACAAACGCTAATCCGACTGTCCTTTACACTTTTGACATCTTTTGTCTCTTTCTACTCACGGTAATGGCATTAAAGGAAAAAACAGGACCAAATCTGATTGATAACCGCTAATCCGACTCTCCTTTAAACTTTTGTCATCTTTTGTAGTTTTTTCCTACTGCAGTGGCATTAAAGAAAAATCAAGACCAAACCTTATTGACAACCACTACTCCAACACTGCCTTACGCTTTTGACGTCTTTTGTCTCTTTCTTCCAACGGCAATGACATTAAAAGAAAAAAGTAGACTAAATCTGATTGACAAACACTAATCCCACTCTCCTTAACACTTTTGACATCTTTTGTCTCTTTATTCCAACAGCAAAGGGATTAAAGGAAAAAAACAAGAACAAATCTAATTGACAACCGCTAATCCGACAATTTACAGTTTGGATATCTTTTGTCTCGTTCTTCCAACTGCAATGGCATTAAAGGAAAAAGACATGACAAAATCTGATTGTTAACAGCTAATCTGACGGTCCTTTACACTTTTGACACTTTCTTCCAACAGTAGTGGCATTAAATTAAAAGAAGACCAAACCTTTTTGACAACCGCTAATCCGACACTACCTGACACTTTTGACATCTATCGACTCTTTCTTCCAACGGCAATGGAGGAGACCAGACGAAATCTGATTGACATCCGCTAATCTGACACTTTAAAAAATCTTTTGACCTCTTTTGTCTTTTTCTTCCAACTTCAGTGGCATGAAAGGAAAAAAACAAGACCAAACTATATTGACAACCTCTAATCCGACAGTCCTTCATACTTTTGACATCTTTTATCTATTTCTTCCAACTTGCCGTTGGCATTAAAGAAAAAAACAGGACCAAATCTGATTGACAACCGCTAATCCGACTCTCCTTTACACTTTTGTCATGTTTTGTATTCTTCTTCCAACGGCAGTGGCATTAAAGGAAAAAACAAGACCAAACTATTTTGACAACCGCTAATCCGACACCTCTTTAAACTTTTGTCATCTTTTGTCTCTTTCTTCCAACAGTAGTGGCATTAACAGAATAAAACAAGACCAAATCTAATTGAAAACAGCTAAACCGACTCTCATTTATACCTTTGTCATCTTGATATCTTTTGATTCTTTTATCGAACTCAATGGCAATAAAGGAAAAAACAAGACGAAATCTTATTGACAACTGCCAATCCGACACTCGTTTACACTTTTGGCATCTTTTGACTCTTTCTTCCAACCACAGTGTCATCAAAGGAAAAAAACAAGACCAAATATGATTGACAACAGTTAATCCGATTCTCGTTTACACTTTTGACATCTTTTGTCTCTTTCTTTTAACAGCAGTGGCATCAAAGAAAAAAAAATCAAGACCAAATCTGATTGAAACAGCTAATCCGAAACTCCTTAAGAATTTTGTCATCTTTTGTATATTTTTTTCCAAAGGCAACTGCATTAAAGGAAAAAAACAGGACCAAATCTGATTGAAACAGCTAATCCGAAACTCCTTAAGAATTTTGTCATCTTTTGTATATTTTTTTCCAAAGGCAATTGAATTAGAGGAAAAAACAGGACAAAATCTGATTGACAACAGTTAATCCGACACTCGTTTACACTTTTGACATCTTTTGTCTCTTTCTTTTAACAGCAGTGGCATCAAAGAAAAAAAAAATCAAGACCAAATCTGATTGAAACAGCTAATCCGAAACTCCTTAAGAATTTTGTCATCTTTTGTATATTTTTTTCCAAAGGCAACTGCATTAAAGGAAAAAAACAGGACCAAATCTGATTGAAACAGCTAATCCGAAACTCCTTAAGAATTTTGTCATCTTTTGTATATTTTTTTCCAAAGGCAATTGCATTAAAGGAAAAAAACAGGACCAAATCTGATTGAAACAGCTAATCCGAAACTCCTTAAGAATTTTGTCATCTTTTGTATATTTTTTTCCAAAGGCAATTGCATTAGAGGAAAAAAAAGGACAAAATCTGATTGACAACAGTTAATCCGACACTCGTTTACACTTTTGACATCTTTTGTCTCTTCCTTTTAACAGCAGTGGCATCAAAGAAAAAAGATCAAGACCAAATCTGATTGAAACAGCTAATCCGAAACTCCTTAAGAATTTTGTCATCTTTCGTATATTTTTTACCAAAGGCAATTGCATTAGAGGAAAAAACAAGACCAAATATGATTGACAACAGTTAATCCGACACTCGTTTACACTTTTGACATCTATTGTCTCTTCCTTTTAACAGCAGTGGCATCGAAGAAAAAAAAATCAAGACAAAATCTGATTGAAACAGCTAATCCGAAACTCCTTAAGAATTTTGTCATCTTTTGTATATTTTTTTCCAAAGGCAACTGCATTAAAGGAAAAAAACAGGACCAAATCTGATTGAAACAGCTAATCCGAAACTCCTTAAGAATTTTGTCATCTTTTGTATATTTTTTTCCAAAGGCAATTGAATTAGAGGAAAAAACAGGACAAAATCTGATCGACAACAGTTAATCCGACACTCGTTTACACTTTTGACATCTTTTGTCTCTTCCTTTTAACAGCAGTGGCATCAAAGAAAAAAGATCAAGACCAAATCTGATTGAAACAGCTAATCCGAAACTCCTTAAGAATTTTGTCATCTTTCGTATATATTTTACCAAAGGCAATTGCATTAGAGGAAAAAACAAGACCAAATATGATTGACAACAGTTATTCCGACACTCGTTTACACTTTTGACATCTATTGTCTCTTCCTTTTAACAGCAGTGGCATCGAAGAAAAAAAAATCAAGACAAAATCTGATTGAAACAGCTAATCCGAAACTCCTTAAGAATTTTGTCATCTTTTGTATATTTTTTTCCAAAGGCAACTGCATTAAAGGAAAAAAACAGGACCAAATCTGATTGAAACAGCTAATCCGAAACTCCTTAAGAATTTTGTCATCTTTTGTATATTTTTTTCCAAAGGCAATTGAATTAGAGGAAAAAACAGGACAAAATCTGATCGACAACAGTTAATCCGACACTCGTTTACACTTTTGACATCTTTTGTCTCTTCCTTTTAACAGCAGTGGCATCAAAGAAAAAAGATCAAGACCAAATCTGATTGAAACAGCTAATCCGAAACTCCTTAAGAATTTTGTCATCTTTCGTATATATTTTACCAAAGGCAATTGCATTAGAGGAAAAAACAAGACCAAATATGATTGACAACAGTTATTCCGACACTCGTTTACACTTTTGACATCTATTGTCTCTTCCTTTTAACAGCAGTGGCATCGAAGAAAAAAAAATCAAGACCAAATCTGATTGAAACAGCTAATCCGAAACTCCTTAAGAATTTTGTCATCTTTTGTATATTTTTTTCCAAAGGCAACTGCATTAAAGGAAAAAAACAGGACCAAATCTGATTGAAACAGCTAATCCGAAACTCCTTAAGAATTTTGTCATCTTTTGTATATTTTTTTCCAAAGGCAACTGCATTAAAGGAAAAAAACAGGACCAAATCTGATTGAAACAGCTAATCCGAAACTCCTTAAGAATTTTGTCATCTTTTGTATATTTTTTTCCAAAGGCAATTGAATTAGAGGAAAAAACAGGACAAAATCTGATCGACAACAGTTAATCCGACACTCGTTTACACTTTTGACATCTTTTGTCTCTTTCTTTTAACAGCAGTGGCATCAAAGAAAAAAAAATCAAGACCAAATCTGATTGAAACAGCTAATCCGAAACTCCTTAAGAATTTTGTCATCTTTTGTATATTTTTTTCCAAAGGCAATTGCATTAAAGGAAAAAAACAGGACCAAATCTGATTGACAACAGTTAATCCGACACTCGTTTACACTTTTGACATCTTTTGTCTCTTCCTTTTAACAGCAGTGGCATCAAAGAAAAAAGATCAAGACCAAATCTGATTGAAACAGCTAATCCGAAACTCCTTAAGAATTTTGTCATCTTTCGTATATTTTTTTCCAAAGGCAACTGCATTAAAGGAAAAAAACAGGACCAAATCTGATTGAAACAGCTAATCCGAAACTCCTTAAGAATTTTGTCATCTTTTGTATATTTTTTTCCAAAGGCAATTGAATTAGAGGAAAAAACAGGACAAAATCTGATCGACAACAGTTAATCCGACACTCGTTTACACTTTTGACATCTTTTGTCTCTTTCTTTTAACAGCAGTGGCATCAAAGAAAAAAAAATCAAGACCAAATCTGATTGAAACAGCTAATCCGAAACTCCTTAAGAATTTTATCATCTTTTGTATATTTTTTTCAAAGGCAATTGCATTAGAGGAAAAAACAGGACAAAATCTGATTGAAACAGCTAATCCGAAACTCCTTAAGAATTTTGTCATCTTTTGTATATTTTTTTCAAAGGCAATTGGATTAGAGGAAAAAACAGGACCTAATCTGATTGAAACAGCTAATCCTAAACTTCTTAAGAATTTTGTCACCTTTGTATATATTTTTCCAAAGGCAATTGCATTAGAGGATAAAACAAGACAAAATCTGATTGAAACAGCTAATCCGAAACTCCTTAAGAATTTTGTCATCTTTTGTATATTTTTTTCCAAAGGCAATTGCATTAGAGGAAAAAACAGGACAAAATCTGATTGAAACAGCTAATCCGAAACTCCTTAAGAATTTTGTCATCTTTTGTATATTTTTTTCCAAAGGCAATTGCATTAGAGGAAAAAACAGGACCAAATCTGATTGAAAATGCTAATCTTAAACTCCTTAAGAATTTTGTCATCTTTTGTATATTTTTTTCCAAAGGCAATTGCATTAGAAGAAAAAACAGGACAAAATCTGATTAAAAAAGCTAATCCGAAACACCTTAAGAATTTTGTCATCTTTTGTATATTTTTTTCCAAAGGCAATTGCATTAGAGGAAAAAACAGGACAAAATCTGATTGAAACAGCTAATCCAAAACTCCTTAAGAATTTTGTCATCTTTTGTATATTTTTTTCCAAAGGCAATTGCATTAGAGGAAAAAACAGGACAAAATCTGATTGAAACAGCTAATCCGAAACGCCTTAAGAATTTTGTCATCTTTTGTATATTTTTTTCCAAAGGCAATTGCATTAGAGGAAAAAACAGGACAAAATCTGATTGAAACAGCTAATCCGAAACTCCTTAAGAATTTTGTCATCTTTTGTATATTTTTTTCCAAAGGCAATTGCATTAGAGGAAAAAACAGGACAAAATCTGATTGAAACAGCTAATCCGAAACTCCTTAAGAATTTTGTCATCTTTTGTATATTTTTTTCCAAAGGCAATTGCATTAGAGGAAAAAAAGGACAAAATCTGATTGAAACAGCTAATCCGAAACTCCTTAAGAATTTTGTCATCTTTTGTATATTTTTTTCCAAAGGCAATTGCATTAGAGGAAAAAACAGGACAAAATCTGATTGAAACAGCTAATCCGAAACTCCTTAAGAATTTTGTCATCTTTTGTATATTTTTTTCCAAAGGCAATTGCATTAGAGGAAAAAAAGGACAAAATCTGATTGAAACAGCTAATCCGAAACTCCTTAAGAATTTTGTCATCTTTTGTATATTTTTTTCCAAAGGCAATTGCATTAGAGGAAAAAAAGGACAAAATCTGATTGAAACAGCTAATCCGAAACTCCTTAAGAATTTTGTCATCTTTTGTATATTTTTTTCCAAAGGCAATTGCATTAGAGGAAAAAACAGGACAAAATCTGATTGAAACAGCTAATCCGAAACTCCTTAAGAATTTTGTCATCTTTTGTATATTTTTTTCCAAAGGCAATTGCATTAGAGGAAAAAACAGGACAAAATCTGATTGAAACAGCTAATCCGAAACTCCTTAAGAATTTTGTCATCTTTTGTATATTTTTTTCCAAAGGCAATTGCATTAGAGGAAAAAAAGGACAAAATCTGATTGAAACAGCTAATCCGAAACTCCTTAAGAATTTTGTCATCTTTTGTATATTTTTTTCCAAAGGCAATTGCATTAGAGGAAAAAACAGGACAAAATCTGATTGAAACAGCTAATCCGAAACTCCTTAAGAATTTTGTCATCTTTTGTATATTTTTTTCCAAAGGCAATTGCATTAGAGGAAAAAAAGGACAAAATCTGATTGAAACAGCTAATCCGAAACTCCTTAAGAATTTTGTCATCTTTTGTATATTTTTTTCCAAAGGCAATTGCATTAGAGGAAAAAACAGGACAAAATCTGATTGAAACAGCTAATCCGAAACTCCTTAAGAATTTTGTCATCTTTTGTATATTTTTTTCCAAAGGCAATTGCATTAGAGGAAAAAACAGGACAAAATCTGATTGAAACAGCTAATCCAAAACTCCTTAAGAATTTTGTCATCTTTTGTATATTTTTTTCCAAAGGGAATTGCATTAGAGGAAAAAAAGGACAAAATCTGATTGAAACAGCTAATCCAAAACTCCTTAAGAATTTTGTCATCTTTTGTATATTTTTTTCCAAAGGCAATTGCATTAGAGGAAAAAACAGGACAAAATCTGATTGAAACAGCTAATCCGAAACTCCTTAAGAATTTTGTCATCTTTTGTATATTTTTTTCCAAAGGCAATTGCATTAGAGGAAAAAAAGGACAAAATCTGATTGAAACAGCTAATCCGAAACTCCTTAAGAATTTTGTCATCTTTTGTATATTTTTTTCCAAAGGCAATTGCATTAGAGGAAAAAACAGGACAAAATCTGATTGAAACAGCTAATCCGAAACTCCTTAAGAATTTTGTCATCTTTTGTATATTTTTTTCCAAAGGCAATTGCATTAGAGGAAAAAAAGGACAAAATCTGATTGAAACAGCTAATCCGAAACTCCTTAAGAATTTTGTCATCTTTTGTATATTTTTTTCCAAAGGCAATTGCATTATAGGAAAAAACAGGACAAAATCTGATTGAAACAGCTAATCCGAAACTCCTTAAGAATTTTGTCATCTTTTGTATATTTTTTTCCAAAGGCAATTGCATTAGAGGAAAAAACAGGACAAAATCTGATTGAAACAGCTAATCCGAAACTCCTTAAGAATTTTGTCATCTTTTGTATATTTTTTTCCAAAGGCAATTGCATTATAGGAAAAAACAGGACAAAATCTGATTGAAACAGCTAATCCGAAACTCCTTAAGAATTTTGTCATCTTTTGTATATTTTTTTCCAAAGGCAATTGCATTAGAGGAAAAAACAGGACAAAATCTGATTGAAACAGCTAATCCGAAACTCCTTAAGAATTTTGTCATCTTTTGTATATTTTTTTCCAAAGGCAATTGCATTAGAGGAAAAAACAGGACAAAATCTGATTGAAACAGCTAATCCGAAACTCCTTAAGAATTTTGTCATCTTTTGTATATTTTTTTCCAAAGGCAATTGCATTAGAGGAAAAAAAGGACAAAATCTGATTGAAACAGCTAATCCGAAACTCCTTAAGAATTTTGTCATCTTTTGTATATTTTTTTCCAAAGGCAATTGCATTATAGGAAAAAACAGGACAAAATCTCATTGAAACAGCTAATCCGAAACTCCTTAAGAATTTTGTCATCTTTTGTATATTTTTTTCCAAAGGCAATTGCATTAGAGGAAAAAAAGGACAAAATCTGATTGAAACAGCTAATCCGAAACTCCTTAAGAATTTTGTCATCTTTTGTATATTTTTTTCCAAAGGCAATTGCATTATAGGAAAAAACAGGACAAAATCTGATTGAAACAGCTAATCCGAAACTCCTTAAGAATTTTGTCATCTTTTGTATATTTTTTTCCAAAGGCAATTGCATTAGAGGAAAAAACAGGACAAAATCTGATTGAAACAGCTAATCCGAAACTCCTTAAGAATTTTGTCATCTTTTGTATATTTTTTTCCAAAGGCAATTGCATTAGAGGAAAAAACAGGACAAAATCTGATTGAAACAGCTAATCCGAAACTCCTTAAGAATTTTGTCATCTTTTGTATATTTTTTTCCAAAGGCAATTGCATTAGAGGAAGAAAAGGACAAAATCTGATTGAAACAGCTAATCCGAAACTCCTTAAGAATTTTGTCATCTTTTGTATATTTTTTTCCAAAGGCAATTGCATTAGAGGAAAAAAAGGACAAAATCTGATTGAAACAGCTAATCCGAAACTCCTTAAGAATTTTGTCATCTTTTGTATATTTTTTTCCAAAGGCAATTGCATTATAGGAAAAAACAGGACAAAATCTGATTGAAACAGCTAATCCGAAACTCCTTAAGAATTTTGTCATCTTTTGTATATTTTTTTCCAAAGGCAATTGCATTAGAGGAAAAAACAGGACAAAATCTGATTGAAACAGCTAATCCGAAACTCCTTAAGAATTTTGTCATCTTTTGTATATTTTTTTCCAAAGGCAATTGCATTAGAGGAAAAAACAGGACAAAATCTGATTGAAACAGCTAATCCGAAACTCCTTAAGAATTTTGTCATCTTTTGTATATTTTTTTCCAAAGGCAATTGCATTAGAGGAAAAAAAGGACAAAATCTGATTGAAACAGCTAATCCGAAACTCCATAAGAATTTTGTCATCTTTTGTATATTTTTTTCCAAAGGCAATTGCATTAGAGGAAAAAAAGGACAAAATCTGATTGAAACAGCTAATCCGAAACTCCTTAAGAATTTTGTCATCTTTTGTATATTTTTTTCCAAAGGCAATTGCATTATAGGAAAAAACAGGACAAAATCTGATTGAAACAGCTAATCCGAAACTCCTTAAGAATTTTGTCATCTTTTGTATATTTTTTTCCAAAGGCAATTGCATTAGAGGAAAAAAAGGACAAAATCTGATTGAAACAGCTAATCCGAAACTCCATAAGAATTTTGTCATCTTTTGTATATTTTTTTCCAAAGGCAATTGCATTAGAGGAAAAAACAGGACCAAATCTGATTGAAACAGCTAATCCGAAACTCCTTAAGAATTTGTCATCTTTTGTATATTTTTTGCAAAGGCAATTGCATTCGAGGAAAAAAACAGGACAAAATCTGATTGAAACAGCTAATCCGAAACTCCTTAAGAATTTTGTCATCTTTTGTATATTTTTTTCCAAAGGCAATTGCATTAGAGGAAAAAACAGGACAAAATCTGATTGAAACAGCTAATCCAAAACTCCTTAAGAATTTTGTCATCTTTTGTATATTTTTTTCCAAAGGCAATTGCATTAGAGGAAAAAACAGGACAAAATCTGATTGAAACAGCTAATCCGAAACTCCTTAAGAATTTTGTCATCTTTTGTATATTTTTTTCCAAAGGCAATTGCATTAGAGGAAAAAACAGGACAAAATCTGATTAAAACAGCTAATCCGAAACTCCTTAAGAATTTTGTCATCTTTTGTATATTTTTTTCCAAAGGCAATTGCATTAGAGGAAAAAACAGGACACAATCTGATTGAAACAGCTAATCCGAAACTCCTTAAGAATTTTGTCATCTTTTGTATATTTTTTGCAAAGGCAATTGCATTAGAGGAAAAAAACAGGACAAAATCTGATTGAAACAGCTAATCCAAAACTCCTTAAGAATTTTGTCATCTTTTGTATATTTTTTTCCAAAGGCAATTGCAGTAGAGGAAAAAACAGGACCAAATCTGATTGAAACAGCTAATCCGAAACTCCTTAAGAATTTTGTCATCTTTTGTATATTTTTTTCCAAAGGCAATTGCATTAGAGGAAAAAACAGGACAAAATCTATTGACAACCGCTACCCCGTCACTTCTTTCAGCTTTTTTCATCTTTTGTATTTTTATTCCATTGCCAAATGTCATCCATGGAAAAAAGAAGACCAAATCTCTATTGACAACCGCTAATCCGACACCTCTTTTAGCTTTTTTCATCTTTTGTATTTTTCTTTCATCGACAATGGCAATTAAGGAAAAAAAAAAAGAACAAATCTCTATAGACAACCGCTAATCAAAAACCTCTTTCATCTTTTTTGATCTTTTGTATTTTTATTCCATTGCCAATGGCATCAATGGAAAAAAAGAAGACCAAATCTCAGTTGACAACCGCTAATCCGTCACTTCTTTTAGCATTTTTCATCTTCTGTATTTTTCTTCCATTGACAATGGCATTAAAGGAAAAAATCAAGACCAAATCTCTATTGACAACTGCTAATACATCACTTTTTTCATCTTTTTTCAACTTTTGTATATTTCTTCCATCGCCAATGGCATTAAAGGAAAAAAAGAAGACAAAATCTCTATTGACAACCGCTAATCCGAAACCTCTTTCAGCTTTTTTCATCTTTTGTCAATAGATATTTGGTCTTCTTTTTTTGAGTTAATGCAATTGGCGATAGAAGAAATATACAAAAGCTGAAAAAAGATGAAAAAGGCGTCGGATTAGCGGTTTATATTAGAGATTTGGACTTTTTTTTTCTATTGATTCCCTTTGGCAATGGAAGAAAAATACAAAAGATGAAAAAAGCTGAAAAAGGTGTCGGATTAGCAGTTGTCAATAGAGATTTGGACTTTTTTTTTCCTGAATTGCCATTGTCGATGGAAGAAAAATACAAAAGATAAAAAAAGCTGAAAGAGGTGTCGGATTAGCGGTTGTCAATAGAGATTTGGTCTTCTTTTTTTCCTTTAATGCCATTTGGCGATGAAAGAAAATTAGAAAAGCTGAAAAAAGCTGAAAGAGGCGTCGGATTAGCGGTTGTCAATAGAGATTTGGTCTTTTTTTTTCCTTAATTGCCATTAGCGATGGAACAAAAATACAAAAGCTGAAAAAAGCTGAAAGAGGTGTCGGATTGGCGGTTGTCAATAGAGATTTGGTCTTTTTTTTTTCTTAATTGCCATTGGCGTTTGAAGAAAAATATAAAAGATGAAAAAAGCTGAAAGAGGTGACGGATTAGCGGTTGTCAATAGAGATTTGGTCTTCTTTTTTTCCTTTAATGCCATTTGGCGATGGAAGAAAATTACAAAAGATGAAAAAAGCTGAATGGGTGTCGGATTAGCGGTTGTCAATAGAGACTAGGTCTTTTTTTTCCTTAATTGCCATTGGCGATGGAAGAAAAATACAAAAGCTGAAAAAAGCTGAAAGAGGTGTCGGATTAGCAGTTGTCAATAGAGATTTGGTCTTTTTTTTCCTTAATTGCCATTGGCGATGGAAGATAAATACAAAAGATGAAAAAAGATTAATAAGGCGTCGGATTAGCGGTTGTCAATAGAGATTTGGTCTTCTTTTTTTCCTTTAATGCCATTTGGCGATGAAAGAAAATTACAAAAGATGAAAAAAGCTGAAAAAGGTGTCGGATTAGCAGTTGTCAATAGAGATTTGGTCTTTTTTTTCCTTAATTGCCACTGGCGATGGAAGATAAATACAAAAGATGAAAAAAGATTAATAAGGCGTCGGATTAGCGGTTGTCAATAGAGATTTGGTCTTCTTTTTTTCCTTTAATGCCATTTGGCGATGAAAGAAAATTACAAAAGATGAAAAAAGCTGAAAGAGGCGTCGGATTAGCGCTTGTCAATAGAGATTTGGTCTTCTTTTTTTCCTTTACTGCCATTTGGCGATGGAAGAAAATTACAAAAGATGAAAAAAGCTGAATGGGTGTCGGATTAGCGGTTGTCAATAGAGATTTGGTCTTTTTTTTTCCTTAATTGCCATTGGCGATGGAAGAAAATTACAAAAGATGACGAAAGTTGAAAAAGGTGCCGCATTAGCGGTTGACAATAGAGATTTGGTCTTCTTTTTTTCCTTAATTGCCATTGGCGATGGAAGAAAATTACAAAAAATGGAAAAAGCTGAAAGAGGTGTCGGATTAGCGGTTTTCAATAGAGATTTGTTCTTCTTTTTTTCCTTTAATGCCATTTGGCGATGGAAGAAAATTACAAAATATGAAAAAAGCTGAAAGAGGTGTTGGATTAGCGGTTGTCAAATGAGATTTGGTCTTTTTTTTCCCTTAATTGCCATTGGCGATGGAAGAAAAATACAAAAGGTGAAAAAAGCTGAAGGAGGTGTCGGAATAACGGTTGTCAATAGAGATTTGGTCTTCTTTTTTTCCTTTAATGCCATTTGGCGATGGAAGAAAATTACAAAAGATGGAAAAAGCTGAAAGAGGTGTCGGATTAGCGGTTGTCAATAGAGATTTGGTTTTTTTTTTTCCTTAATTGCCAGTGGCAATGGAAGAAAAATACAAAAGATCAAAAAAGCTGAAAGAGGCGTCGGATTAGCGGTTGTCAATAGAGATTTGGTCTTCTTTTTTTCCTTTAATGCCATTTGGCGATGGAAGAAAAATACAAAAAATGAAAAAAAGCTGAAAGAGGTGTCGGATTAGCGGTTGTCAATAGAGATTTGGTCTTCTTTTTTCCTTTAATGCCATTCGGCGATGGAAGAAAAAAAAAAGAAGAAAACACCTGAAAGAGGTGTCGGATTAGCGGTTGTCAATAGAGATTTGGTCTTCTTTTTTTCCTTTAATGCCATTTGGCGATGGAAGAAAATTACAAAAGATGAAAAAAGCTGAAAGAGGTGTCGGATTAGCGGTTGTCAATAGAGATTTGGTCTTTTTTTTTCCTTAATTGCCATTGGCGATGGAAGAAAAATACAAAAGATGAAAAAAGCTGAAAGAGGTGTCGGATTAGCGGTTTTCAATTGAGATTTGGTCTTTTTTATTTCCTTAATTGCCATTGGCAATGGAAGAAAAATACAAAAGATGAAAAAAGCTGAAAGAGGTGTCGGATTAGCGGTTGTCAATAGAGATTTGGTCTTCTTTTTTTCCTTTAATGCTATTTGGCGATGGAAGAAAATTACAAAAGATGAAAAAAGCTGAATGGGTGTCGGATTAGCGGTTGTCAATAGAGACTTGGTCTTTTTTTTCCTTAATTGCCATTGGCGATGGAAGAAAAATACAAAAGCTGAAAAAAGCTGTAAGAGGTGTCGGATTAGCGGTTGTCAATAGAGATTTGGTCTTCTTTTTTTCCTTTAATGCCATTTGGCCATGGAAGAAAAATACAAAAGATGAAAAAAGCTGAAAAAGGTGTCGGATTTGCAGTTGTCAATAGAGATTTGGTCTTTTTTTTCCTTAATTGCCATTGGCGATGGAAGATAAATACAAAAGATGAAAAAAGATTAATAAGGCGTCGGATTAGCGGTTGTCAATAGAGATTTGGTCTTCTTTTTTTCCTTTAATGCCATTTGGCGATGAAAGAAAATTACAAAAGATGAAAAATGCTGAAAGAGGCGTCGGATTAGCGCTTGTCAATAGAGATTTGGTCTTCTTTTTTTCCTTTAATGCCATTTGGCGTTGGAAGAAAATTACAAAAGATGAAAAAAGCTGAATGGGTGTCGGATTAGCGGTTGTCAATAGAGATTTGGTTTTTTTTTTCCTTAATTGCCAGTGGCAATGGAAGAAAAATACAAAAGATCAAAAAAGCTTAAAGAGGCGTCGGATTAGCGGTTGTCAATAGAGATTTGGTCTTCTTTTTTTCCTTTAATGCCATTTGGCGATGGAAGAAAAATACAAAAAATGAAAAAAAGCTGAAAGAGGTGTCGGATTAGCGGTTGTCAATAGAGATTTGGTCTTCTTTTTTCCTTTAATGCCATTCGGCGATGGAAGAAAAACAAAAAGAAGACAACACCTGAAAGAGGTGTCGGATTAGCGGTTGTCAATAGAGATTTGGTCTTCTTTTTTTCCTTTAATGCCATTTGGCGATGGAAGAAAATTACAAAAGATGAAAAAAGCTGAAAGAGGTGTCGGATTAGCGGTTGTCAATAGAGATTTGGTCTTCTTTTTTTCCTTTAATGCCATTTGGCAGAGGAAGAAAATTACAAAAGATGAAAAAAGCTGGAAGAGCTGTTCGATTAGCGGTTGTCAATAGAGATTTGGTCTTCTTTTTTTCCTTTAATGCCATTTGGCGATGGAAGAAAATTACAAAAGATGAAAAAAGCTGAAAGAGGTGTCGGATTAGCGGTTGTCAATAGAGATTTGGTCTTTTTTTTCCTTAATTGCCATTTGGCGATCGAAGAAAATTACAAAAGATGAAAAAAGCTAAAAGAGCTGTCGGATTAGCGGTTGTCAATAGAGATTTGGTCTTTTTTTTTCCTTAATTGCCATTTGGCGACGGAAGAAAATTACAAAAGCTGAAAAAAGCTGAAAGAGGTGTCGGATTAGCGGTTGTCAATAGAGATTTGGTCTTTTTTTTTCCTTAATTGCCATTGGCGATGGAAGAAAAATACAAAAGATGAAAAAAGCTGAAAGAGGTGTCGGATTAGCGGTTGTCAAAAGAGATTTGGTCTTTTTTTTTCCTTAATTGCCATTGGCGATGGAAGAAAAATACAAAAGATGACAAAAGCTGAAAGAGGTGTCGCATTAACGGTTATCAATAGAGATTTGGTCTTTTTTTTTTCCTTAATTGCCATTTGGCCATGGAAGAAAATTACACAAGATGAAAAAAGCTGAAAGAGGTTTCGGATTAGCGGTTGTCAATAGAGATTTGGTCTTTTTTTTTTTCTTAATTGCCATGTGGCGATGGAAGAAAATTACAAAAGATGAAAAAAGCAGAAAGAGGTGTCGGATTAGCGGTTGTCAATAGAGATTTGGTTTTCTTTTCTTCCTTAATTGCCATTTGGCGATGGAAGAAAATTACAAAAGATGAAAAAGGCTGAAAGAGGTGTCGGATTAGCGGTAGTCAATAGAGATTTGGTCTTTTTTTTTCCTTTAATGCCATTTGACGATGGAAGAAAATTACAAAAGATGAAAAAAGCTGAATAAGCTGTCAGATTAGCGGTTGTCAATAAAAATTTGGTCTTTTTTATTCCTTAATTGCCATTGGCGATGGAAGAAATATACAAAAGATGAAAAAAGCTGAAAGAGGTGTCGGATTAGCGGTTGTCAATAGAGATTTGGTCTTCTTTTTTCCTTTAATGCCATTTGGCCATGGAAGAAAATTACAAAAGATGAAAAAAGCTGAAAGAGGTGTCGGATTAGCGGTTGTCAATAGAGATTTGGTCTCCTTTTTTTCCTTTAATGCTATTTGGCCATGGAAGAAAATTACAAAAGATGAAAAGAGCTGAAAGAGGTGTCGGATTAGCGGTTGTCAATAAAGATATGGTTTTCTTTTTTTCCTTAATTGCCATGTGGCGATGGAAGAAAATTACAAAAGATGAAAAAAGCTGAAAGAGGTGTCGGATTAGCGGTTGTCAATAGAGATTTGGTGTTCTTTTTTTCCTTTAATGCCATTTGGCCATGGTAGAAAATTACAAAAGATGAAAAAAGCTGAAAGAGGTGTCGGATTAGCGGTTGTCAATAAAGATTTGGTTTTCTTTTTTTCTTTAAGTGCCATGTGGCGATGGAAGAAAATTACAAAAGATGAAAAAAGCTGAAAGAGGTTTCGGATTAGCGGTTGTCAATAGAGATTTGGTCTTCTTTTCTTCCTTAATTGCCATTTGGCGATGGAAGAAAATTACAAAAGATGAAAAAAGCTGAATGGGTGTCGGATTAGCGGTTGTCAATAGAGACTTGGTCTTTTTTTTCCTTAATTGCCATTGGCGATGGAAGAAAAATACAAAAGCTGAAAAAAGCTGAAAGAGGTGTCGGATTAGCAGTTGTCAATAGAGATTTGGTCTTCTTTTTCCTTAATTGCCATTGGCGATGGAAGATAAATACAAAAGATGAAAAAAGATTAATAAGGCGTCGGATTAGCGGTTGTCAATAGAGATTTGGTCTTCTTTTTTTCCTTTAATGCCATTTGGCGATGAAAGAAAATTACAAAAGATGAAAAAAGCTGAAAAAGGTGTCGGATTAGCAGTTGTCAATAGAGATTTGGTCTTTTTTTTCCTTAATTGCCACTGGCGATGGAAGATAAATACAAAAGATGAAAAAAGATTAATAAGGCGTCGGATTAGCGGTTGTCAATAGAGATTTGGTCTTCTTTTTTTCCTTTAATGCCATTTGGCGATGAAAGAAAATTACAAAAGATGAAAAAAGCTGAAAGAGGCGTCGGATTAGCGCTTGTCAATACTGATTTGGTCTTCTTTTTTTCCTTTAATGCCATTTGGCGATGGAAGAAAATTACAAAAGATGAAAAAAGCTGAATGGGTGTCGGATTAGCGGTTGTCAATAGAGATTTGGTCTTTTTTTTTCCTTAATTGCCATTGGCGATGGAAGAAAATTACAAAAGATGACGAAAGTTGAAAAAGGTGCCGCATTAGCGGTTGACAATAGAGATTTGGTCTTCTTTTTTTCCTTAATTGCCATTGGCGATGGAAGAAAATTACAAAAAATGGAAAAAGCTGAAAGAGGTGTCGGATTAGCGGTTTTCAATAGAGATTTGTTCTTCTTTTTTTCCTTTAATGCCATTTGGCGATGGAAGAAAATTACAAAATATGGAAAAAGCTGAAAGAGGTTTTGGATTAGCGGTTGTCAAATGAGATTTGGTCTTTTTTTTCCCTTAATTGCCATTGGCGATGGAAGAAAAATACAAAAGGTGAAAAAAGCTGAAAGAGGTGTCGGAATAACGGTTGTCAATAGAGATTTGGTCTTCTTTTTTTCCTTTAATGCCATTTGGCGATGGAAGAAAATTACAAAAGATGGAAAAAGCTGAAAGAGGTGTCGGATTAGCGGTTGTCAATAGAGATTTGGTTTTTTTTTTTCCTTAATTGCCAGTGGCAATCGAAGAAAAATACAAAAGATCAAAAAAGCTGAAAGAGGCGTCGGATTAGCGGTTGTCAATAGAGATTTGGTCTTCTTTTTTTCCTTTAATGCCATTTGGCGATGGAAGAAAAATACAAAAAATGAAAAAAAGCTGAAAGAGGTGTCGGATTAGCGGTTGTCAATATAGATTTGGTCTTCTTTTTTCCTTTAATGCCATTCGGCGATGGAAGAAAAAAAAAAAGAAGAAAACACCTGAAAGAGGTGTCGGATTAGCGGTTGTCAATAGAGATTTGGTCTTCTTTTTTTCCTTTAATGCCATTTGGCGATGGAAGAAAATTACAAAAGATGAAAAAAGCTGAAAGAGGTGTCGGATTAGCGGTTGTCAATAGAGATTTGGTCTTTTTTTTTCCTTAATTGCCATTGGCGATGGAAGAAAAATACAAAAGATGAAAAAAGCTGAAAGAGGTGTCGGATTAGCGGTTTTCAATTGAGATTTGGTCTTTTTTATTTCCTTAATTGCCATTGGCAATGGAAGAAAAATACAAAAGATGAAAAAAGCTGAAAGAGGTGTCGGATTAGCGGTTGTCAATAGAGATTTGGTCTTCTTTTTTTCCTTTAATGCCATTTGGCAGAGGAAGAAAATTACAAAAGATGAAAAAAGCTGGAAGAGCTGTTAGATTAGCGGTTGTCAATAGAGATTTTGTCTTTTTTTTTTCCTTTAATGCCATTTGGCGATCGAAGAAAATTACAAAAGATGAAAAAAGCTAAAAGAGCTGTCGGATTAGCGGTTGTCAATAGAGATTTGGTCTTTTTTTTTCCTTAATTGCCATTTGGCGACGGAAGAAAATTACAAAAGCTGAAAAAAGCTGAAAGAGGTGTCGGATTAGCGGTTGTCAATAGAGATTTGGTCTTTTTTTTTCCTTAATTGCCATTGGCGATGGAAGAAAAATACAAAAGATGAAAAAAGCTGAAAGAGGTGTCGGATTAGCGGTTGTTAATAGAGATTTGGTTTTTTTTTCCTTAATTGCCATTGGCGATGGAAGAAAAATACAAAAGATGACAAAAGCTGAAAGAGGTGTCGCATTAACGGTTATCAATAGAGATTTGGTCTTTTTTTTTTCCTTAATTGCCATTTGGCCATGGAAGAAAATTACACAAGATGAAAAAAGCTGAAAGAGGTTTCGGATTAGCGGTTGTCAATAGAGATTTGGTCTTTTTTTTTTTTCTTAATTGCCATGTGGCGATGGAAGAAAATTACAAAAGATGAAAAAAGCAGAAAGAGGTGTCGGATTAGCGGTTGTCAATAGAGATTTGGTTTTCTTTTCTTCCTTAATTGCCATTTGGCGATGGAAGAAAATTACAAAAGATGAAAAAGGCTGAAAGAGGTGTCGGATTAGCGGTAGTCAATAGAGATTTGGTCTTTTTTTTTCCTTTAATGCCATTTGACGATGGAAGAAAATTACAAAAGATGAAAAAAGCTGAATAAGCTGTCAGATTAGCGGTTGTCAATAAAGATTTGGTCTTTTTTATTCCTTAATTGCCATTGGCGATGGAAGAAATATACAAAAGATGAAAAAAGCTGAAAGAGGTGTCGGATTAGCGGTTGTCAATAGAGATTTGGTCTTCTTTTTTCCTTTAATGCCATTTGGCCATGGAAGAAAATTACAAAAGATGAAAAAAGCTGAAAGAGGTGTCGGATTAGCGGTTGTCAATAGAGATTTGGTCTCCTTTTTTTCCTTTAATGCTATTTGGCCATGGAAGAAAATTACAAAAGATGAAAAAAGCTGAAAGAGGTGTCGGATTAGCGGTTGTCAATAAAGATATGGTTTTCTTTTTTTCCTTAATTTCCATGTGGCGATGGAATAAAAATACAAAAGATGAAAAATGCTGAAAGAGGTGTCGGATTAGCGGTTGTCAATAGAGATTTGGTGTTCTTTTTTTCCTTTAATGCCATTTGGCCATGGAAGAAAATTACAAAAGATGAAAAAAGCTGAAAGAGGTTTTGGATTAGCGGTTGTCAATGGAGATTTAGTCTTCTTTTTTTCCTTAATTGCCATGTGGCAATGGAAGAAAATTACAAAAGATGAAAAAAGCTGAAAGAGGTGTCGGATTAGCGGTTGTCAATAGAGATTTGGTCTTCTTTTCTTCCTTAATTGCCATTTGGCGATGGAAGAAAATTACAAAAGATGAAAAAGGCTGAAAGAGGTGTCGGATTAGCGGTTGTCAATAGAGAGTTGGTCTTTTTTTTCCTTTAATGCCATTTGGTGATGGAAGAAAATTACAAAAGATAAAAAAAGCTGAATAAGGTGTCAGATTAGCGGTTGTCAATAAAGATTTGGTCTTTTTTATTCCTTAATTGCCATTGGCGATGGAAGAAAAATACAAAAGATGAAAAAAGCTGAAAGATGTGTCGGATTAGCGGTTGTCAATAGAGATTTGGTCTTCTGTTTTTCCTTTAATGCCATATAGTGAAGGAAGAAAATTACAAAAGATGAAAAAAGCTGAAAGAGGTGTCGGATTAGCGGTTGTCAATAGAGATTTGGTCTTCTTTTTTTCCTTTAATGCCATTTGGCCATGGAAGAAAATTACAAAAGATGAAAAAAGCTGAAAGAGGTGTCGGATTAGCGGTTGTCAATAGAGATTTGGTCTTCTTTTTTTCCTTAATTGCCATTTGGCCATGGAAGAAAATTACAAAAGATGAAAAAAGCTGAAAGAGGTTTCAGATTAGCGGTTGTCAATAGAGATTTGGTCTTTTTTTTTCTTAATTGCCATGTGGCGATGGAAGAAAATTACAAAAGATGAAAAAAGCTGAAAGAGGTGTCGGATTAGCGGTTGTCAATAGAGATTTGGTCTCCTTTTTTTCCTTCATTGCCATTTGGCAATGGAAGAAAATTACAAAAGATGAAAAAAGCTGAAAGAGGTGTCGGATTAGCGGTTGTCAATAGAGATTTGGTCTTTTTTTTCCTTTAATGCCATTTGGCGATGGAAGAAAATTACAAAAGATGAAAAAAGCTGAATAAGCTGTCAGATTAGCGGTTGTCAATAAAGATTTGGTCTTTTTTATTCCTTAATTGCCATTGGCGATGGAAGAAAAACACAAAAGATGAAAAAAGCTGAAAGATGTGTCGGATTAGCGGTTGTCAATAGAGATTTGGTCTTCTTTTTTTTCCTTTAATGCCATATGGCGAAGGAAGAAAATTACAAAAGATGAAAAAAGCTGAAAGAGGTGTCGGATTAGCGGTTGTCAATAGAGATTTGGTCTTCTTTTCTTCCTTAATTGCCATTTGGCGATGGAAAAAAATTACAAAAGATGAAAAAAGCTGAATAAGCTGTCAGATTAGCGGTTGTCAATAAAGATTTGGTCTTTTTTATTCCTTAATTGCCATTGGCGATGGAAGAAAAATACAAAAGATGAAAAAAGCTGAAAGATGTGTCGAATTAGCGGTTGTCAATAGAGATTTGGTCTTCTTTTTTTCCTTTAATGCCATATGGCGAAGGAAGAAAATTACAAATGATGAAAAAAGCTTAAAGAGGTGTCGGATTAGCGGTTGTCAATAGAGATTTGGTCTTTTTTTTTCCTTAATTGCCATTGGCGATGGAATAAAAATACAAAAGATGAAAAAAGCTGAAAGAGGTGTCGGATTAGCGGTTGTCAATAGAGATTTGGTCTTCTTTTTTTCCTTTAATGCCATTTGGCCATGGAAGAAAATTACAAAAGATGAAAAAAGCTGAAAGAGGTGTCGGATTAGCGGTTGTCAATAAAGATTTGGTTTTCTTCTTTTCCTTAATTGCCATTTGGCCATGGAAGTAAATTATAAAAGATGAAAAAAGTTGAAAGAGGTTTTGGATTAGCGGTTGTCAATAGAGATTTGGTCTTCTTTTTTTCCTTAATTGCCATTTGGCGATGGAAGAAAATTACAAAAGATGAAAAAGGCTGAAAGAGGTGTCGGATTAGTGGTTGTCAATAGAGATTTGGTCGTTTTTTTTTCCTTTAATGCCATTTTTCGATGGAAGAAAATTACAAAAGATCAAAAAAGCTGAATAAGGTGTCAGATTAGCGGTTGTCAATAAAGATTTGGTCTTTTTTATTCCTTAATTGCCATTTGGCGATGGAAGAAAAATACAAAAGATGAAAAAAGCTGAAAGATGTGTCGGATTAGCGGTTTTCAATAGAGATTTGGTCTTTTTTTTCCTTAATTGCCATTTGGCGATCGAAGAAAAATACAAAAGATGAAAAAAGCTGAAAGAGTTGTCGGATTAGCGGTTTTCAATAGAGATTTGGTCTTCTTTTTTTCCTTAATTGCCATGTGGCGATGGAAGAAAATTACAAAAGATGAAAAAAGCTGAAAGAGGTGTCGGATTAGCGGTTGTCAATAGAGATTTGGTCTTCTTTTTTTCCTTAATTGCCATTTGGCGATGGAAGAATTTTACAAAAGATTAAAAAAGCTGAAAGAGGTGTCGGATTAGCGGTTGTCAATAGAGATTTGGTCTTCTTTTTTTCCTTTAATGCCATTTGGCGATGGAAGAAAATTACAAAAGATGAAAAAGCTGAAAGAGGTGTCGGATTAGCGGTTGTCAATAGAGATTTGTTCTTCTGTTTTTCCTTAATTGCCATTTGGCGATCGAAGAAAATTACAAAAGATGAAAAAAGCTGAAAGAGGTGTCGGATTAGCGGTTGTCAATAGAGATTTGGTCTTCTTTTTTTCCTTTAATGCCATTTGGCCATGGAAGAAAATTACAAATGATGAAAAAAGCTGAAAGAGGTGTCGGATTAGCGGTTGTCAATAGGGATTTGGTCTTCTTTTTTTCCTTAATTGCCATTTGGCGATGGAAGAATTTTACAAAAGATGAAAAAAGCTGAAAGAGGTGTCGGATTAGCTGTTGTCAATAGAGATTTGGTCTTCTTTTTTTCCTTAATTGCCATTTGGCGATGGAAGAAAATTACAAAAGATGAAAAAAGCTGAAAGAGGTGTCGGATTAGCGGTTATCAATAGAGATTTGGTCTTTTTTTTCCTTAATTGCCATTTGGCGATCGAAGAAAAATACAAAAGATGAAAAAAGCTGAAAGAGGTGTCGGATTAGCGGTTTTCAATAGAGATTTGGTCTTCTTTTTTTCCTTTAATGCCATTTGGCCATGGAAGAAAATTACAAAAGATGAAAAAAGCTGAAAGAGGTGTCGGATTAGCGGTTGTCAATAGAGATTTGGTCTTCTTTTTTTCCTTAATTGCCATGTGGCGATGTAAGAAAATTACAAAAGATGAAAAAAGCTGAAAGAGGTGTCGGATTAGCCGTTGTCAATAGAGATTTGGTCTTTTTTTTTTCCTTAATTGCCATTTGGCGATCGAAGAAAAATACAAAAGGTGAAAAAAGCTGAAAGAGGTGTCGGATTAGCGGTTGTCAATAGAGATTTGGTCTTCTTTTTCTCCTTTAATGCCATTTGGCCATTGAAGAAATTACAAAAGATGAAAAAAACTGAAAGAAGTGTCGGATTAGCGGTTGTCAACAGAGATTTGGTCTTCTTTTTTTCCTTTAATGCCATTTGGCCATGGAAGAAAATTACAAAAGATGAAAAAGGCTGAAAGAGGTGTCGGATTAGCGGTTGTCAATAGAGATTTGGTCTTCTTTTTTTCCTTAATTGCCATTTGGCGATGGAAGAATTTTACAAAAGATGAAAAAAGCTGAAAGAGGTGTCGGATTAGCGGTTGTCAATAGAGATTTGGTCTTCTTTTTTTCCTTTAATGCCATTTGGCGATGGAAGAAAATTACAAAAGATGAAAAAGCTGAAAGAGGTGTCGGATTAGCGGTTGTCAATAGAGATTTGGTCTTCTTTTTTTCCCTTAATTGCCATTTGGCGATGGAAGAAAATTACAAAAGATGAAAAAAGCTGAAAGAGGTGTCGGATTAGCGGTTGTCAATAGAGATTTGGTCTTCTTTTTTTCCTTAATTGCCATTTGGCGATGGAAGAAATTTACAAAAGATGAAAAAAGCTGAAAGAGGTGTTGGATTAGCGGTTGTCAATAGAGATTTGGTCTTCTTTTTTTCCTTTAATGCCATTTGGCCATGGAAGAAATTACAAAAGATGAAAAAAACTGAAAGAAGTGTCGGATTAGCGGTTGTCAACAGAGATTTGGTCCTCTTTTTTTCCTTTAATGCCATTTGGCCATGGAAGAAAATTACAAAAGATGAAAAAGGCTGAAAGAGATGTCGGATTAGCGGTTGTCAATAGAGATTTGGTCTTTTTTTCCTTAATTGCCATTTGGCGATGGAAGAATTTTACAAAAGATGAAAAAAGCTGAAAGAGGTGTCGGATTAGCGGTTGTCAATAGAGATTTGGTCTTCTTTTTTTCCTTTAATGCCATTTGGCGATGGAAGAAAATTACAAAAGATGAAAAAGCTGAAAGAGGTGTCGGATTAGCGGTTGTCAATAGAGATTTGGTCTTCTGTTTTTCCTTAATTGCCATTTGGCGATCGAAGAAAATTACAAAAGATGAAAAAAGCTGAAAGAGGTGTCGGATTAGCGGTTGTCAATAGAGATTTGGTCTTTTTTTCCTTTAATGCCATTTGGCCATGGAAGAAAATTACAAAAGATGAAAAAAGCTGAAAGAGGTGTCGGATTAGCGGTTGTCAATAGAGATTTGGTCTTCTTTTTTTCCTTAATTGCCATTTGGCGATGGAAGAATTTTACAAAAGATGAAAAAAGCTGAAAGAGGTGTCGGATTAGCAGTTGTCAATAGAGATTTGGTCTTCTTTTTTTCCTTAATTGTCATTTGGCGATGGAAGAAAATTACAAAAGAAAAAAAGCTGAAAGAGGTGTCGGATTAGCGGTTGTCAATAGAGATTTGGTCTTCTTTTTTTCCTTTAATGCCATTTGGCGATGGAAGAAAATTACAAAAGATGAAAAAAGCTGAAAGAGGTGTCGGATTAGCGGTTGTCAATAGAGATTTGGTCTTCTTTTTTTCCTTAATTGCCATTGGCGATGGAAGAAAAGTAGTGATTGTCAATTGAGGTTTGGTCATCTTTTTTTCCTTTAATGCCATCGGCGATGGAAGAAAAATACAAAAGGTGAAAAAAGCTGAAAGAGGTGTCGGATTAGCGGTTGTCAATAGAGATTTGGTCTTTTTTATTTCCTTAATTTCCATAGGCGATGGAAGAAAAATACAAAAGCTGAAAAAAGCTGAAAGAGGTGTCGGAGTAGCGGTTGTCAATAGAGATTTGGACTTTTTTTCCCCTTAATCCATTGGCGATGGAAGAAAAATACAAAAGATGAAAAAAGCTGAAAGAGGTGTCGGATTAGCGGTTGTCAATAGAGATTTGGACTTTTTTTTTTCCTTAATCCATTGGCGATGGAAGAAAAATACAAAAGATGAAAAAAGCTGAAAGAGGTGTCGGATTAGCGGTTGTCAATAGAGATTTGGTCTTTTTTTTTCCTTAATTGCCATTGGCGATGGAAGAAAAATACAAAAGATGAAAAAAGCTAAAAGAGGTGTCGGATAAGCTGTTGTCAATAGAGATTTGGTCTTCTTTTTTTCCTTTAATGCCATTGGCGATGGAAAAAAATTACAAAAGATGAAAAAAGCTGAAAGAAGACCAAATCTCTATTGACAACCGCTAATCCGACACCTTTTTCATCTTTTTTCATCTTTTGTATATTTCTTCTATCGCCAATGGCATTAAATGAAAAAAAAAGAAGACCAAACCTCTATTAACAACCGCTAAACCGACGCCGCTTTCAGCTTTCTTCATCTTTTGTTTTTTTCTTCCATTGCCAATGGCATCAATGGAAAAAAAGAAAACCAAAGCTCTAGTGACAACTGCTAATCCGACACCTCTTTCATCTTTTTTCATCTTTTTTGTTTTCTTCCATCGCCAATGGAATTAAAGGAAAAAAAGAAGACCAAATCTCCATTGACAACCGCTGGTCCGACACCTCTTTCATATTTTTTCATGTTTTGTATTTTTCTACCATCGCCAAACGGAATTAATGGAAAAAAAGAAGAATAAACCTCAATTGACGACCGCTAATCCGTCACTTCTTTCAACTTTTTCAATTTTTTTATTTTTCTTCCATCGCCAAATGGCATCAATGAAAAAAAAGAAGACCAAGTCTCTATTGACAACCGCTAATCCGTTACTTCTTTCAACTTTATCAATTTTTCCTTTTTATCTTTCATCGCCAAATGGCATCAATGGAAAAATAGAAGACCAAATCTCTATTGACAACCGCTAATCCGTCATTTCTTTAACATTTTTTTAATCTTTTCTGTTTTTCTATCATTAGTCTCCTTTCTGTCAACGTTTTTCCTCTTTTGTATTTTTCTTTTGTTAGTGTCTTCCCTGTCAATAGTAATGGCACTAAAGGACTAATTGTAAGCTGAAACTGATAAAGAAACGTTTATCTGACCATCCCATTTACCTTTGTGTCCTATTCCATAGTGATGGCATTAAAGGAAAAACAGTAGACCAAATCTCTATTGACAACCGCTAATCCAACACATCTTTTAACTTTTTCATCTTTTGTAATTTTCTTCCATCGCCAAATGGCATTAAATGAAGAAAAGAAGACCAAACCTCTATTGACAACCGCTAATCCGTCACTTCTTTCGGTTTTTTTTTTCATCTTTTGTATTTTTCTTACATCGCCAATGGCATTAAAGGAAAAAACAGAAGACCAAATCTCTATTGACAACCGCTAATCCGACACCTCTTCCAGCTTTTTAAATCTTTTGTAATTTTCTTCCATCGCCAATGGCATTAAAGGAAAAAAAGAAGACCAAATCTCTATTGACAACCGCTAATCCGTCACTTCTTTCAACTTTTTATATCTTTTCTGTTTTTCTTTCATCGCCAAATGGCATCAATGGAAAAAATAAGACAAAATCTCTATTGACAACTTTTAATCCGTCACTTCTTTCAACTTTTTAAATCTTTTCTGTTTTTCTTTCATTAGTCTCTTCACTGTCAACGTTTTTCCTCTTTTTTATTTTTCTTTCGTTAGTGTCTTCTTTGTCAATGGTAATAGCATTAAAGGACTAATTGTACGTCGAAACTGATAAACAACCGTTTATCTGACCATCCCATTAACCTTTGTGTCCTATTCCATATTGATGGCATTAAAGGACCAGACATGTATCAAAACTGCTAAACAACCTTTTCGCCCTGTCAGCTGGGGCTGTAGATTGCGCCTATTGCACCTCTGCAGATAGATTAGAACCCTCGACGAGGCAACCTGTTGGTCGTGGGTGGTGACCCGTGATGCTTAAGAATGGGATCCTGGTGATATAGCAGTACTTGACCCGGCAACCAAGTGGTCAAATAACTTGCAACACACCGCCACTTTGGCTCTTACTAGGCTAGACGGGCAGTTGGATAGGTTCGTATCAAGCTCTAGTTTCTATATGTTTAATCCCGACTGTATTTCTCAATCTGCACTTGTAGTAAATACCCAACCCTGTTATCTTATTGGTATTAGAAGGTGGCAGTTCAGGGTCATTTGCGTCGATAGAATAGGATTTTGACCATTTTAATTGTACAACACTGTGTATAGGCTCCAGAGGACCGGGAATTGACCGGAGATTAAAGTCTTACCCTTAGCTCGAGTGTACTGGTCGTGTATCCATCTTCTCAACCAAAGGCAAATGGGCTTCCCCCTTGGTGAATTCTCAAATCAAGTTGGATTCCATGGTGGATGGGGTAGTATAAAACCAATGAATTATGAACCCTAAACATAACTTTTCTAAAAACAAAAAAAAAAAACAAAAACAAACAAGTAGAAAAAGAAACCTTTCTGAATCAGATTCTAATATAGAAGTTGTAATTTACTAAGCTTCTTGCTTAGATGTGGCACAAGGCCATATGAATGGGGTACCCAATGAGACTCGAACTCACTCGTGTAGGTTTGCTAGTCTAGCTTGCTAACTATTACACCACCAGAGGCGCCCATTTTGACAAAGAGGTTAACGAATTCCCACAATATATTGTCATAGAATCAATGGAAGAAACAGCTGTAAACAAATTGTTACCCTTTCTTATCGAAAAGGTAAAAATTAGTAGAGCGAACCCAAAATCAGTCAAAAACATCAGGAACGGAAATGTCTTGGTAGAAGTACCTGAAAAAAGACGCTGACAATTTGCTAAAAATGGAAAAGTTCCATAATTATTTTTATCATTAAGGGTTTTCGGACTATTATCTTCATCTTTATTGTTATTGTTATTTCCACAACGTTTCGGCCTATATATTCTCCAGCCTTCTTCAGGTGTTTGTCGAACTCGGGAACCTTCACGGAACTTCGAACTACGTCCTTCATTGAAACCACGAGGGTTGCCTGTTCTGATTCCGCTAGCCATAACCGTTAGCCATGTGTCCTGCTGGACGTGGCGTAACGGTTTTAGGCGTTGGTTCCCTAAGCTTCTAAGGAGACAATCATCTGAAGGTTGCAGGTTCAATCCTCACTACAGGCGAGTAACAATACAGGAATACTTAACACTTGTACCGGCTATGGCTAACAGAATCAGAACAGGCGACCCCCGTGGTTTCAATAAAGGACGTAGTTCGAAGTTCCGTGAAGGTTCCCGACTTCGACAAACACTTGAAGAAGGCCGGAGGAAATATCGGCCAAAACGTTGTGGAAATAACAATAACAATAAAGATGAAGACAATAGTTCGAAAAACCTTAATGATAAAAATCAACAAGCTTCGTCTCAGAAATTTTGACAACTAAAATTCCATAATTATAAATGTATGGCCTACCCGCATGAGAGATTAAAATCTTGTAAGGAAGTCATAAGAAACCAACTGAGCTTAGTTACAGAAGAAGCAATAAAAACGGCTTTACATAAGCAGGATCACAGAATAATTAGTATTATCAGAAATGGTGAGAATATACTAACCAACACCAATATATTCACTTTCAACTCAAGCACAATACCAAAAGAAATAAAGATAGGTTTCATTGTTGAAAGAGTGGAAATCTACGTACCAGTTGTATGGCTGCTTGTCGGAAATTTGAGCACCACAAGGACATATGTAGAGGGGAACATGTCTGTGGCAAGTGTGGAGAAAAAAACTCCATTCGAGACTGAAAATGAATGACGAGGGAAGAAGAGATGTTCGAAATGCCATAAGAACCAACCTGAGTTCTCTAAAACGTGTGGAATGTACAAAAGAAGTAAAAAGAAATTTTGCAAGTAAAATGCAAAAGAAATATATCCTTCCCGGAAGCTAGGAAAATTGTGGTGTGCTTTTTTGGGAACACAATAATTTGCTCCTGTAACACAAAAGATAAATCAGACCCAACAAACAGGAAGAAGACAAGAAAACAAATTCGTGGTACATTCAATAAGTTTCCAGACATTTTTTGTACAGGCATTTAAAATTGTCATAGACTCTTGAAAATTCAGTATGCTATTGCTATTTATGATTTCCGGTTCAAATGCACAGCTACAGCAGGAATTGGAATACACCCTACTAAAGCCTGATTGTCACAGCAGGTGAATTTCAAAAATGCAATCTGACACTTTAGAAGAACGATATGCAATGGAATTCTGTTTTAAACTTGGAAAAAATGCTACAAAAACTCATGCTCGATTCATGCAAGATGGTCCAAAAGCAGTCTGAAGCATTCCATACGTTTCTGAGAGGCATAAGAGATTCAAGGAAGGCAGGGAGTCTGTGAGGGATGATGAGAGGCGTGGGAGGAGTAAGGAAGTCAATACACCAGAGTTGATTAGCCAAAGGGTTAGGGTTACTATTTTGAGGTTTTAAGGGAGTTCAGGAAGAGATTCCGTCGGAAGAGGCCAGCACTCTTCAAATCGGGTCAGTGGTATTTCTACCAGGACAATACACCAGTCCACAACTCCATCCTTGTCACAGACTATTTGACCAAGATGGGCATCAAGACAGTTCCTCAGCCTCCCTATAGTCGAGACCTTGCTCCCTGTGACTTTTAATTATTCCCTAAGCTCAGAGGCTGTCGTTATGAGACAATTGACGAGATGAGAGAGGCTGTGACGAAGGTCATTGACACGCTCACACAAGAGGACATCCATAGGGCCTTCCAGAAGCTGTTGGAACGGTACAACAGGTGCATTGCAGCCGGAGGAGATTACTTCGAAGGGGACTAGAGTTTCATGTGTGTACTATCAATAAAAATGCCCATACGAAAAAAGTCTGGAAATTTATTTGATGATCCTCGTACTTCAAGTTCACTGGAAAATTGATAAATTTGAGTGCCAACAAGTGGCCAAATTTCCAGGAACGACTGAGAAAAGATTACCCAGGAGTTTGAGAAGAATCAAAAAGGCCTGAAATTGACAATGAAGCGAAAACAGAGAATAGGCTGGGTTCTCCTACAAAGACTATTCCACCAAATAACAAGACTATCAAACCAAAGAACCAAAGATCTCCTATCTGCTCACCAACATTCGAGGTGAATAACGAAAAAAAAAAAAATCAACAAAAAACAAGGGACCTCCCCAAAAGGGGAATGATCAGCCAATCCAGAAGTCACAGGCTAAGGCCAATTCGACAGCCATAGAAAAAATATAGAGCCAATCAAAAGACCAGTGACTGCAATAGAATTTTAAAATAGGTCCAATTTATTGGAAAGAATGGAGATAGAAGAGCCAAATTCCCAGAAAGGTAAAAGCTAAAAAGTTCCTCAAACCCTCCATAGCACTTGGATTAAATACAATCCAAAATAAATAATGCAACACTCGTACAATGGAACCGTAGAGGAATTAGAGCAATTATGAAGAACTTTTACTACTCCTGACTAAATACAACCCCAAAGTAGTATGTCTTCAAGAAACATTCCTGAAAGACAGCAACCAGCTAAACATCAGAAACTACTACCGATAAAATCATCTACACAAAAATGGACACAGCGCTTCTGGAGATGTCTTAATCCTAGTTAGGAAAGATATATCCCTGCACCGGATCAACATTGACAGTGAACTCCAAGTGATTGCTGTCGGGACAACACGGAACAAACAAGTAAACATCTTCTCCATTTACATTCCCCCACGTGATCCAATAAACGATACTTAATCAAATAAATTCATAGAACAAATCCCTCAACCGTACATATTACGAAGTAACCTTAACAATCACAATACTATACGAGGGTGCCTGAAAACCAATAAAAAGGACAGGGATCTGGAAAAATTAATCAATTGTGTAACGTAATAACCAAGGGATTTCGGTCCATGCCTTTGAGTTTAGTTAGGCTGATAACCTTTCGGTTCAGCACATGGGTTAGTTAGGTGCAAACATTGAGGCAGGTCTTAACGCGGGCGCGCGTGGGCGGATGGAGGTGTCACTCAGATGTCACAATAGTCCGAGACGAAACGGGTGACAGAGTGCGAGTGACGTCACGCACCGGAAGCGCGCAGAGGTTTGTGGAGATTTTGAAGAAAGTTAGGGAGTTGAGTACTAGACGCCAAACGAGGAGGATCGACTTTTGGAGCTCGCAGACGCGAGGCGAACTTGCGCCCTATGGGTGTCGCTCGAGATGGGGTTCAAATGAATAATGCAGCATAGAAGATTGTGTCTCTCCTTCTTGTGTCGAAACCTTTAACTCAAAAGTAATAAAAAGGTTTCGTACCTGAACAAACAAGTCGTTACGTGTTTTCGAATTTCGAGATTCCTATGTTCTTTATATGTTCTATCGATATGAACATTATATGTCTATTTCGCACATGGCTGTATCTAGCGTTAATTGTGAATATGGTACAATAGTAATAATCTCTGCCCCACGAACAACAAATACCCAACATATCTCAACCCATCTACCGGGTCCTGCTCAGCTATTGATATCATTTTATCTGAACTTCAAGTTACATGGATTACATATGGTAGGTTCATAACGATCCTTACCGCTATTCAACCTATCCGTGACAACAACAAATAAGGCCAATTGGCAACAATTTAAAACATTATGCGATAAAAGACTCATCCAAGATTCAAACAGCACAGTCCTAATAAAACACTTTACAGAAACCCTAATTGCAATAGCAAATGAAACTATACTAATAACCTCACCCTCAAACAGACGAAATGCACACTGGTTTAACAATGAATGCAAAATAGCAATTCGACTGTAAAATGCTGCACTCTGCTCGCAACCTAAACTCCTTTAAAGTGCTCAGAGTTAAGACGCGAAAACCCATCAAGCAAGCAAAAAAGTTTAGTTGGCAGAATTATGTACCAAATTAATTCCTCAACCAAAACAATTACAGTCTGGAAAATGATCCGAAATATTTCTGGGAAAAAAACTGTCTACTTATCTCAAGCACCTAATGAAAAATAACGATAAAGTTACTAATATAAAAGATATTGCTTATACACTGGCCGAGAATTTTCAATAAATTGCTCCCCCAAGAACGTCAATAAACAATTTCTCAGCTCTAAAGACATGACAGAAAAACATAAGTTGAAATCTAAATCGGAGGACACTGAAAACTATAATGGATTCTTCACATTGCCAGAGCTAGAAGAAGCCATTAAAAATATCACAACACTATGGCTGGTCCAGATGAAATTCATTACGAATTTCTCAGACCTCCAAAATCTTTTGGCAATTTACTAACTGCTTTAAATGACAGCTGGAAAAAGAAATAAAAAAGACCATAAAAAATGTTGGTCTTCGCATGTGACCCACATTAAAGGGCACAGACATTTCACTCACAAACATTAACGATACCGTACAATTAAGCTCTCTTCCCTGGCAACGTAAGCAATCTGTGGTTATCCTCAACCTAAGCAAGTTCACTAAAATTCACCTCTTAATTTATCACGCGACACTCTACAACATTCAGGAAAAATACCCAAATCACGTGCACATTTTCATAGATGGCTCAAAAGACAGCAATGGAACCGGATGTGGAGCAGTTTTTATGAAAAAATGTCTCTTAAAAGAAGCCTCCGTATTTACCGCTAAAATTTGTGCAATAAATTTGGCACTTAAGATTGTTTCAACAAGCAAATCGAAAAAATTCTTCATTCACCCAGACTCTATCTCTGTTTTACAATCCATTAAAAAAAAATGGATAATTGTCAAAACCCTAAACAAAGTCAATTCCCGAATCCATAACAAAAATGTAATATTCTGCTGGCTCCCAAGTCATATAGGAATCCAAGTTGGTTGGTTGGTTGGTTGGTTGGGTTTAATGGCATATCTACCTCTATAGGTTATTTAATGCCAAAGCCTGTTTACACATATGTACGGTTTTTTACTCGCATACGAGTAAATATTTTCAAGTATTTCTATGTGACATTTGTTTATTTAGTGATGATAGTTTTTTTTTAAATTATTTCACACTACTATTTCTATTAACACAAACATGATTCTATTCAGTAATAATTTGCTTTCTGTTGATTAGTTTGTTGTGTTTTCAGGATTGTAACCAAATCTATATTTTCTGGTACTACCCAGTCTCTTTCAAGAACGACAAAACATTATCCATGTGGACGTTCTCAAATAAGTCCTTCATGTTATTTGCGTGAAGATAGCGCTTTCTGGTGTCATTAAAAACTTTACACTCAAGGAGAAGGTGTTTGATTGTGCAGGGCGTTTGGCATGTCGAGCACTGTGGTTGCTGTTCTTGCTTGAGTATAAAAGAGTGCGTAAGTCTGCTGTGACTAATACGCAATCGCGTTATTGTTACTTGCTCTTTTCGCGATTTTCGAAAGGGTGGGCACCATTCTACCAAAAAGGGTTTAACCTGGAATAGTTTATTATTGGTATTTCTATTCCAGCGTTGTTGCGATTTTTTATGGATGAAATTCTTTATTTTAGGTTTCAGATCGGTGTATGGCATGTACTTGTCGAGGGTCAAGTCTAAAGCCGATTCTGCTGCGGCATCTGCTCTATGATTTCCTCTCACCCCAATGTGGCTTGGAATCCAGCAAAAAACGATTTCTTTGTTTGATGTTGAGTGTAGTCTACAAAGGAGTTTGATAATAAGTGAGTGCTCTAGTTTTTTATTGTTTAATGATAATAGGAAAGAGAGTGAATCTGAGAATATGATGAATTTTTCGTGTTTTTCTTTCGAGATTATGTCGAGAGCCAAGTCTATTGCACAGGCCTCAGCTGTGAAAATAGAACTTTCCATTGGAAGAGCTTTTGTTTTTATTATTGTTGAATGGGATGTTATTCCTGTGTTTGATTCCCAATATTTCCTTTTCCAGTTTCCAACTCTCACAAGATCGCCTCCGCAATTTGCACACCTATATGGATTGTTACAATTGTCAATGTGGTGGTCAGGATCTTGTTGAGCACATTTGCCACATACTTGTCGATCTCTACAATTATCCTCGTGATGGCCGTATTTTTGACAATTGTAGCAACGCAATGGATTGGGTATGAATTGCTCTCCTCTCTCCATTGTGTAGCCTACTTTTATCCTCTCCGGTATTTTGGGTTGGTCAAATGTCATTATGTAGGTGTTTGTTTCAATGAGTTTACTCTCTTTTTTGATTGTAACTCTCTTTACATCTGTTACACCTTGTTTCTTCATTTCTGTTTTTTATTTTATCAATTGTGCATAATGACAATTCCTTACTTATTACAACCCCTTTACTTATATTCAAGGATTTGTGAGGGTAAGTTTTAACGTTTATAGTGTGGAATTTCGTCATTTTCAGTAGGAAATCGGCATTTTTCCTTTTATCTACTTCAACGAGCAAAGTTCGATTTTTTTAGTTTTTTTACGTGGACGGGCGTCATATTACTTAATATTACCTTTTCAATTAAAAAAGCAATAAGTTTGTTATTGGCGTTTCCGTGGATTCAATTATTATGAATCTGGGGAAACTTGCCACACCTTCGTAGTCCGATTCAGTTTCCGTTAGGGTACATTTCAGTTTTTTTGATGAAAAAAAAGCCATGATTGCTAATTGTTATTTGTTGGTCCTATGCTCCACCACCAACCATGGAGTCCAACTTGAGAAGGGAATGAACCAAGGGGGCAACCCATTCGCCTTGGCTGAGACGGGGATACAATACTAGTATACTCATTCAAATAATATGATTCTGAGCCTCTGCCAAATTATGCTTTTAAAAACAACAATCTCACAGCGGTCATAAGTCCTAACTCTCAGCACAATTGAGCCTCAGACCCCGCCTTCTAGCACGTATAGAATAAAGGGTTGGGAATAGTTCCGCAAAAGTAGATCGAATAGTTCCACCAGAACAGATTGTATGATACTATCGGGAAAAAAAACCCCCCAAAAAACAAACATATGTGCTAGGGCATGTCGGGACCAGCCGATTGATCGGTTCGGGCCCAATCCGACCGCCTGTTAGACCAAGTAAGGGCCAAAATGATGTGTTGAAAGCCATTGACCTCTCTGTCACCGGATCAATGACTACTCAACGACCAGGGTTCCGTCCTAGCGCCTCACGGGTCGCCACCCACGGCCAACAGGTGACCTCATTGGGGGGTATTACCCCTCTGTAGAGGTGCAATCGGCGTATTCTACAGCCCCAGCCGACAGCGCGTATAGGAATCCAAGGAAATGATAAAGCTGATTCATTAGCAAAAGCTGCACCCAACATGTTACCCGATAAAAACTCCAAAATACCATAAACTGACTTAAAACATAAAATCAGGCAAATAATTACCAAGAAATGGTAACAACTATGGGACCAAAATACCCACAACGAATTCTACCAAATACAGCCCATTTTAAAAGAAAGGAAACTAGATCCTTATAATACCAGAACAGAAGAAACCACCCTTGCTCGGATACGCATTGGCTACACTAGATTAACTTACTTCTTCCATCTAAAAGAAGAACCTCCTCCTAAATGTTCCTGTGGAAACTAATACACAATAAAACATATTTTGATTGAATGCACAAACTCAACCCATACTCAAAGAAAGTTTTACAACTCTATCAGCATCAAGGAGCTATTAGGAAAAATAGACCCTGAGAAATAAGTAAACTTCCTGAAAAGAATCGGCCTCCAATCAAGGTTGTAGGCACATTCGTAACCAATACTTGCAACCATTTTACTTTGTAAAAACATTATTAATATCAAATTGAACTATTTGTGTTAGATAGAAATATTTGAAACTATTTAACTGTGTGCAAACAAATGAACTCTGTCTTGTTAAAAATGTTATCTACAAAATATGCATTTACCAATCGTATATATTAGACATATATGTGCAAATAGGATTTGGCATGAAATAATCTATAGTGATTGATATGCCATAAACACAAACAAGCAAACCAAGCTTAAATAGGCGCCTCTGATGGTGTAATAGTTAGCAAACTTGACTAGCAAACCTACACGAGTGAGTTCGAGTCTCATTGGGTGCCCCTTTCATATGCCCTTGTGCCACATCTAAGTAAAATGCTTAGTAAATTACTACCAAACCAAACTTAAACAACTTTTCATCCAGCAATCCCTTAAACTTTTTGTCATATTTTGTCTCGTCTGTGCAATGGTAATGGCATTAAAGGACAAGACTATTGACAAAATTGATAAACAACCGTTAATCTTGTTCACTAGGCCCCAGATTCACTGGCGGTGAGAGGCGGTTATTATACAACACTTTACGAAATTCGTGCCAGTAAAAAATATAAAAAGTAAATTCTCTAATCTCTCTCGGAAAGGAAACAATCTAAAACATTTAAATCTATAATCATCATCATCATCATGTCGCGCCGCCTGCGCGGATATCCCTGACCGTCTCTCGCCATTTCTCCCTATCATTCATCGCCTCCGGCAGGTCTTCAGGGTTACATCCCGTGTCCTCACACAGCTGCTGTATGTAGGTTCGTGCTGGTCGTCCCACTCTTGCACATCCATGTGTGGGGGTCCACAGGAGTACATCGCTTATGAGCTCGTCCTTGCTTCTCCAGCAGTGTCCTGCGTGTCTGGTTCGTCGAACTTGTATAGTTTTTGTGATGGGGGGCAAGTGTCCGTATAGTTGGAGTCTCGTGGGGTGTTGTCGCCAGGACTTGTTTAATACTGCTCTCAACATTCTTGTATAATTTCCGTCCAGCCTCCTTTCCAGCCGCTTTGTAAGCGTCCATGTGGTGCATCCATATAGCAGTATCGACACAACCGCTGCCTGGAAGAAACTGCGTTTCATTTTATCAGTTAGGTCCGACTTCCATATGATCGAGAGCCTATCGATAGCTGTCCATGCCTTCGTCAGTCGTGTGTCGATGTCTTTCTCGGTTGATGAGACGCTGCTTCCTAGGTAGGTGAATTTGTTGACTAGTTTCAGAGAGGCTCCGTCTAGTGTGGCAATGTTGCCCGTTTGGTTGTAACACATATATTCGGTTTTGTTTGCATTGACATGGAGGCCAATGCCAGCTGCGGCTCGTTCCAGACTATGCAGTAGTGTCTCTGCTTGATTAGGCGTATTCGCTAGTAACGCCAAGTCATCAGCGTAGTCGGCGTCCGTGATTGTTTTTGCGGGGTACCTTTTGCTTCTTCTCTTAGTCAGCTGGAAGCCATTTTCTCTGATTTTGTCGATCGAAGTCCTAAGCACATAGTCTAGACAGATGATAAAGAGGTACGGGGCTAGTGTGTCTCCTTGTAGTACTCCTGCAACTATGTCGAAGTATTCCGTGTCTCCATCTGGTGAACGTACTTTCACTTTGGTGTTTCTGTAGAGAATCATTATCGCTGCTACGGTTTCTTTTGGTAGGCCGTATGCTAGTAGGATTTGCTCCATCTTCCCTCTGTGTATGGAATCGAATGCCTTGGTAAAGTCGACAAATAGTAATGTCGCCTGTAAGTTTTTTGCCCGAACGCCTTCCAGGATTCTACGGATGGTCAGTATTTGTGAGGTCGTGGATCTATTTCTCCGGAAGCCATTTTGGTTTTTCCTAAGGATGTTGTCTATTTTGGGTTCTATGCGGTTTCGTAGTAGGGCATTGTAGATTTTGGCTGCTATGGATGTAAGTGTTATCTCTCGGTAGTTCTTGGCTAGTCCGAGGTCGCCTTTTTTAGGGAATGGAAGGATGCATCCCTTCGTCCATCGTTCTATCCTATTTTGACTATAGACTGCGTTGCATTGCCGGAGCAGTATGTCGTCGAATTGTCTCGTCTTCCACACTTCTGGGGGGATCTCGTCTAGCCCCGCCGCTTTCCTATTTTTAATTCTTCTGAGAACCGAGTCTAGTTCTTCTTTGGTGAAAGGACCTAGTTTTACGTCTAATTGCTTACTAATAATTCTGGTGATCGGTTCATCCGTTATTTCCGGTGGGTTTCCTAGTAGATTTTTGAAATGCTGTTCCCACAGTTTTACTCTTTCTTGTTGGCTTGCAGCTTTCAATTTTGCTTTGGCTGTGCTCTTCCTTCCACTTACTTCGTTTATTGTTTGCCAGGCTATCCTGGATTGCCTATCTTCCACAGAGTCTCTAATCTTATCTATCTGATTTTGTACGTATTCTGCCTGTTCTTTTAGGTATATTCCTGTTAATTGATGTTGTGCCTTTTCTAGTTTTCGTGCATTTGTGTTTATTGGGTTCTTTCGATAGCTTTTGGAGGCAGTCTTCACAAGTGCACGTTTTTCTCTAGCCGCTAGCGTTTCCCAAGGGACTCTATATTTAGTTCTAGGCTTTGTTGGAATACACTTTTCTGCCGCCTCCAGGTGTGCTTCTACAAAATTTTCATATTCGTCATTTGGGGTGCCTATTTCCGCCTTCTCTTGTAGTGCTTCGAATCTGTTTCTTAATTCTAATGCATACTTATCTCTAATATCTCTGTTGTTGAGTAGGGCCCAGTCATAGTGCTTGGTCGTCGCTTTACGTGTGGCGTTTTTTCTTAGGCTTAGTCGTACTTTGGCAGTAACTATTCGATGATCGGAGGACACACCCTCGAAAGAGGAGTATGCCTCGCAATTTATCGCACTGTTTTTCCATTTCCTGTTTATAAGGACGTAGTCTATCTGTGCTTTACTCTTATTCGCGTATGTGTAGGTCCATAATTTCCCCTCCCTTTTTTGAAAGTTTGTATTGAGGCATGTTAATCTATTTTCTATCATGAAATCTAATAAATGCTGTCCATTCCTGTTAGACGCGCAGTGTAGGCTGTATTTGTTGTGTCTGTTTTTCCCGATTTGTGCATTCATATCTCCGCCAATGACTAGCAGGTTGTGTTTCGGAATGCTACGTACTAGGGAGGATAGATCTTCGTAGAAGGTGGCTATTTCGTTGTCTTCGCTAACATTGGTAGGGCTGTAGCAGGAGATAATTGTTGCTTTGGGGTTGCCATTAAACGTTGCGGCCATCATCCTAGGTTGTATTCTCTCAATGCTGTTCAGTGTTTTTAACGCTCTCGGTCCTAGAAGTATTCCCACCCCTCCGAGTAAAGATAATCTGTAATAAATTCTCAAAAAAGAAAAAAAAAAAATTCGAAGAAAATAATTTGACATTCTGTTTGGTTTCTTTGTTCAATGGAATATCAAACTTTCTGGTTTCTTTGGTGCGAAAACCATCTTTGTAGAATGACAGTTGTGGTACTATTTATTCCATAGCTGGGGGGGGGGATAAGAGGTTCATACTTTTTTCAAGGGTATTAGTGAAAAGGGAACGTAATTTTACGATTGGAATTTGAATTCGAACCCGCTTACTATGATAGCTAAGTCCAACACGTTAACCACTACACCAGGGAGAGGGGGAGGGCTCCCCCAGTTATTCTGGATTTATTTAGAAGCTACAAAAATAAAGTAAAATTACTAGAGGAATTAAATATTAATCCTCCCGGGCAAAAGCCTTCAAGTTCTACAGTAATGTTTTTTGAAGGAAGAAAAAAAATGAATGACTTTTTTGGGGTTAGGACACCACTTTTTTCGGGTGGGGCTTCCTGAGTATGACACTAAACTACATCTGAGGATATTCCAGTTATGGATGTCCCGGGGCGGTGTAGAATACTCATTTTTTTACAAGTTTTAATTCTGAGCTTTCCTTCTCCTAGACCGGTTGCCATATCAAATTTAAAGAGTCCAACCTGCTCTATTATTTACCCATCGCTGGAGGGAGAATAGTTGAATTCATACATTTTCCCTAAGTTTTGTAGTGCTATGTGAAATGTAGACAAACTCGTTCAGTATTTGAACTCCGGTCAACGTATCCATTTCCTCTCTCTCTCTCTCTCTCTCTCTCTCTATATATATATATATATATATATATATATATATATATATATACACACATATATATATATATATATATATATATATATATAGATATAGAGAGAGAGAGAGAGAGAGAGAGAGAGTTGGAGAGAGAGAGATGTATTACTGAGAAATAGTTGTTAGAAGTCTCATGAAATTAAAGAAAGACGATGAAATAATTTTTGAGTTTAGATTTTCTTTTTTCAAATAGATGAAAGCAAAATAAGTTTACATATATGATTATATATAAGGTATTTTTTTTAGAATCAGAGATTTTGCAAATCTACCATTTTCTTAATTGGAGTGTATTGCTTTACTGAGCTGAGTAGGACTGCTACAAAGTTTTAAGCGAAGGAAACAAAATAGAATATTAAGTGGTAACAAAATTAAAAACAAACAAATAAACAATTCCATAATAAAATTTAAAAAAATCATTGTATTAACCTCCATTTTCAAAATATTGCTTCAATTGCATTTTCAAACACAATCAATATTGTTTTTTTTAAGAAATGGAACACTGATGAACAGTAAGTCTGTAATTTTAAAGCCAAGAACGTTTTCTACCTTTCATTTGGGGATGTCCCCATGGCGTAGTGGGTAACGTACTGGACAGCGAAATTGGGATAAGTAAGTTCCAGCTCGAGTCGCGGAATTACATTCACTTCCGCACTAATGCCCTTGGGAAAGGTATAAACCCCACCACTCCCTTGCTGTGTGTCAGATATTAATTGACAAAGCTTTTTGCTTCGATGTAGCACAAGGCCGAATGAATAAGGCGTCCAATGAGACTCGAACTCACTCGTGTAGGTTTGCTTGATGAACTTCGAAACCATTACACCACCCGAGGTGCCCTTAGTTAAATAACACCACATCTGTTCTTCTCCAAGTATGGCTTTGGCATTAAATAAACCCCGAAGATTAATATGCCATAAAATACAGAGCGTATAATTGTAGAGTTTAAGATTTATGCATGAAAGAACAGTGTGTGCGCTATACAAGAAATATAATGTATATACCATCTAAATTATTTAGAACTTTTTCTATCTATAAGTTTTATAAAGAATTTAATATATTAAACCATTAAATTACAGTTTTATATACACTGTGTTTAAAAAAATTGATTATCATTTGAGATGTGCAGAAAAAATTATATTATTTCGTAATCTAATAACTTGACCAATTTTGTTCAAATGATCTCAAAGTTTAAGAGCACTTGTTGAAAGAACAGAAAAAAATTATGTTTAATGTTGAAACGCTTTTCCTTTTCCAGTAAATGGTATCTTTGAAAATTAAAAATAAAAACAAAACAAAAAACATAAAAACAAAACAAAAAGAAACAAAAACAAAAAAACAAAATATTACACAGAATTTCTACAGACGCTGTTAAAGTTTGAAATCATTTGAATCAGAATTTGACAAGTCAGGAGATTCCAAAATAATATTGAATTTTTCGAAACACCCTGTATTTTAGTTAAACTGTTAAAATATATAAAGAAAAGCCTCTAAACCGTAAACTACAATATAAGAAAAATATGAGGAAGTTATATTTTTGCAAACGAATTAATGAAGCAACGGGAATTTTAAGACAGCTCCCCATTTAACGAATAGTCTGGTTCCACATTGCTTAACGTTGTATTAAAGAGAAGCTCATAAAAATATAATTCATTATACAGTGTCAAAAAAATTGATAATTTAAAAAATATTTAAAAAATTAATATATTGACACTCCTAATACACACATTTGTAAAGAGACTTGAAAGTTTTGGCAAGTTTCTTTTGAAAGCGACTGTAAGTGTAATATTAAAAAGGGACTGTAAGTATATTATTAGAAAAGAACTGGCAATTTACATTAGTACTTTTCGTCACTGTTTTATTTAATTCACATTTATAAATCTGATTGTTCCGTTCCAATGCGTCATTCATCTTGATGGATTTGAAGCCATAAATGTCTCGGAGGTAGACAACTGTTTACTAAACAAAATAATGGACGTCAAAACTTAAATTGATAAATAAAATCTTGCCGAATCGCATCGCGGATTCCCTTGACTCTCTCTTACTATTCGTAACTATTATCCATTGCTTTTGGCAGGTTTTCTACATAGCATCCAGTATCCGCACAAAGATAATGAATGTAAATCTTTGCATATCGGCCAACACTGGTGTGTCTAGGCGTAGGAGTCCATAAGAGAACGTCACTTATGAGTTCGTCCTTACTTCTCCAGCAGTGCCCAGCATATTTTGCTCTTCTTACTTGGATAGTTTGTGAGATGGGAGGTGAGTGGCCGTACAGCTACTGTCTTCTTGGATGTTGCTTCCAGGATTTGTTCAAAAACAGTACATAACATTATTATGTAGTCATCATCTAACTTTTCTCTCTGCGTTTCGTTAGAGTTCCGATAATACTTGCTCGCTAAACTCTCATCAACAATTATTTTTAGAGTTAGCTCCTCATTAGGTGACTCATTTTAATGGTCTTGTGTGAGATAAATTATTAAAACAAATTCTTTAACCTCTAGAGAGAACTGAACTATGAAAAATAAAAAAATCTTAATAAGAAAAAGAATAATGTGATAATTTTTCAAAACGAGTAATTTAAATTTGAAGAAAATGGAAAAAAAAATCAAACAACGCAATTATTGATTAGTTTGTACTTTTTAAAAACAGACAAACCGTTCCTTTATTGCTGGGCTAAACAAACAGCAACTAAGCTGTTTTTCTTTTCCTGTTTTCTTAATTAGATAGAAAAAGCGTCAAACATTTTGAAAGTCTTCGTAATTTTGCAAATATAACAGCAAAAAGAACAAGACAATTTACAAAAAAACCAAACTCCTTCCTGTAGATTTTCGATTAAAAAAATTTGACCACTAAAATGTTTTAAAGAAAAAAATGTATTTCCAAAAGAATCGAATGAAGAAAACTTTTTGTTTGGTTTCTTTGTTTAATGGCATATCAACCTTGCTGCGTTATTTAATGCCAAAGCCATCCTCGAAGGAAGGACAGAAGTGTTACTATTTAACCCATAGCTTAAGAATTAAGGAGTCCGCATCTTTTTTTAGGGTATTGGTCCGAAAGGGAATATGACAGCAAGACTGGAGTTCGAACTCTCTTGTCAATAATATCTCAATCCATCACGTTACCCTCTACCCCACGGGGAGTGGCCGTAAACTTTTGGACACTGATACATAAAAAGATTATACAAGAGGAGGCAAAAGTTTTGCAATATTTTGTTTACATGAGGCACAATTCGGCAGAATTGAATGTACATGAAGGTGACGAATCACACAGGAATTTGAAGATGCCAAACTAGCCTGATACTCTCAGAGTGCTACTCGCCGGATTTGTCACCATGGTTTGGAGCATAGCCTCAAAATCCTTCGTTTTAGACCCACCTAATCTTGCCTGATGGTCGAAGTCTTGCAACCTGAGTAAAATTTCTTTAACTATCAATTTACTGTACAGTGATCGATTGGACTTTCACCTTTAATTAAAAAAATGCTTTTTGTTGCTTCTACAGCGTTATGGCCCAAATAGAACTCGTAAAGCCAAAGTTCCCAAATTCAACTAAGTTGCACGTTTATCTTTGCGACTTTCAAATGACACACGGTGAGAAGCAATGCTCAACAGGGAGCTTGGTGTAGTGGCTAACGTGATGACATCATTGTCAGCAAATTCGACTTCAAGTCGCGCTATTACATTCATTCACTTTCGGACTAATGCCCATTAGGAAAGGTATGAGCCCCTTTTTATTCCTCGTCAGCTATGGGTTAAATAGTACCACTACTGTCCTTCTACAGGGACAGCTTTTGCTTTAAATAACCCGCAAAGGTTGATATGTCATTTCCGTTTGTCTGATGGTTTTGAGAGCAAGTTTGAAATGCCAGCAAAAAAAAAAAAAAAAAAAATAATAATTACATCTAACTCTAAAAGCGTCTTAGAACGTTTTTAAAAGTAAGAATTACTCTTTGAAGACGGTGATATTAAAAAGAACAAAAAATAACTAAAAGATTTATTTAAATGAATTTTTCACTTTTAAAGGTGAAAATTTGCGTAGGAATTCTTTTGAATTTTACAAAGAAAATTTTCTTTTATTGTTTGTACTTTGAGATTTTCAGTAAAAATCAATTTTTATATTTGAGTATTAATGCATGTTTATTATAAAAACTGAGACAGACTATCTATCTATCTCAGTCTATTCGTATCTATCTATCTATCTATCTATCTATCTATCTAGCGAGCATATTGATATATAGCAGTTTAAAAGTAGGCCCACTTCATATATATATTCATACTATTTTAAATAAACTTCATTTGGTCACATTCCTTGAGAATGCCTTGGTCAGCCAATGAACTTTTCAGGCAACCCTCGTCTACGTTTTAATCTTGGATAATAGTTATATTACTGCACGAAATTTATTAAAAAATAACTTACAACAATGCCGGAATTGATGTTTTATTATATTTGTTATCCGGAAGAAAAAATTTGAACATCAAATACATTGAAAATTAGAAGGTTATTTTATCTGTTAAGATTATTTACCTTTTAATGAATAGATTTTCGTGTTTTGCGATAAATAATTTCACTATTTTTGATGGAAGCCATTGCAACTGTTCATTTCAAAAGTTTCCATTAGAAAGTAAGTGAAGCAATGTGGTTTCAAATTAACAGCGGGAGTTGAAATCTTTTTAGATAATGCTATTGTCCGCGCATTGAGGATTATGGAAATGAAATACTAAGTTGCCCGGGGCAAAGGAAATCAAATCGTTCCATAAAGATTGAGAAATAATAATCGAGACACGAAAGACGCAGACGACTTCATCGACCATTTTGTATGAAATTGTCGTCAACCATTCTTTTGACTTGATTTTATTCATTCGGCCGATTCCAGACATCACTCGCCACGTTTCTTTTTCTTTTTTTCTTTTCATTTTCTTTTTTTCTTTTTACTTATTTGTTTCTTTTTTTCAAAAATAAATCTGATGATATCTTTGTGCGTTTAATTTCCAATAGCGTTTAGAATGAATAAATCTAAGTATATTCACTCGATTATTAAAGATCTATCTATCTATCTATCTATCTCAGTCTATTCAAATCTATCTATCTATCTAAGACTGGTCATATCTATCTCCATCGGAAAGGGTAGAGAAAAGGACCCCTAAATACTGCTAGCTCATATCTCAACTTGGCAGCTTTCTGCTGCAATCTGGTTATATAGTATTACAGTTCTATTATAAAAGTTAATAAATTAAACCTTGGGTTTTGTAAAGCCCCAAAGCCAGGACTAATTCCAAAATAAAAAATGGCGCTTTTTTCTTTCGAGCGTCAGTAAAAAACAATTATATTTTTGAACTCAGTGAAATTCGTCTTGAAAGATCGTCAGTTAGCGGAAATAAAGGATGAATATGAATACACATTCTTTTGATATTGGCAAAAGTGAAGAAGAAGCTTTGTCATCAAATCTGCGCTTGCAAAATCTTTGTTTTCTATTCCAAAATGTGTCTAAGATCTTATGAAACTAATTCTTGACCTAGATATTTCCCTTTTATGTCATTCTTCAGAGTAGTAACAATCCAAAAATATCTCTATACGGGCCGGAAAGAGAGAGATTTTATGACGAAATTTGGGCTGTCATCTCTAGTATTTAACATAAAGACAAACCGCTTATAATGAGGGAGTCTAACGCTCATATCGAAGCCGATCATCAAACGGGGTTTCGTGTTTGAATGCTTTTCACAAGAGTTTTCTTCTCTTGAGATGTAGATACACACTACAAGACATAATCTTAAAATCTGATCTCTTTGCTAAGTGCAATATTCGAGGCAGAGAAACCTTTCTTATGCAATCACAATTAAGATGGACAGGCCATCCAAATGAGATACGACAGAATTTCAAAAATCCTCATTCATTGACAGTTTCATGACAGAAAGAGAAATGTTAGTAGACCCTATCTTTATTGGTTGATTGGTTGCTAGATTTTAACGGATTTTCAACCAATTTGGGGTTATATTATGCCTAGAGGTTACTGAATAATGTATTACCCTATCTCAAGTATTAGAAAGAGCTGAAAAACAACCGAATAAGCTCTTGATATACCTGTTGATATATTCGAGCAAATTGCTTCAATTTGCAATGTTTGGGAACAAAATGCCACAAAGCCATCAAGAGGTTTGAGAAAAACATCTCCAGCTTCTCAAACTTCGATCAGTCATGCCGGATACTTTATTTAACAACTCTCCTGTGGGCAAATCGATGCCTGGTTTGAAATCTCATTCGATACTTAAAAATACGTAAACATCTGAACTGACAAAGGTTGCTTGGCTGACATACACCGAAATCGACTTGTGAAGAGTCTTATATATATATATATATATATATATATATATATATATATATATATATATATATGTGTGTGTGTGTGTGTGTGTGTGTGTGTGTGAACATGCATGCAAGTAGTTGGATAGCAGTCCTTCATTTAATCGGGTTTGATTAAATAACAGACTCCTTTTTTAGGATCTTTTCCTGGCAAGTGCTTTGGTTTTAGTTTGGAGTTGTTCGATGAATTTCCCGAAATTGTTCCGAGCATTTTCGGCCCCTTCATAGGCTATTCTTTTGCAAATGTAAAGAATGTATAATTTTTCTGCTATTTGAAAAAAAAAATCACACTAACATTGTTACCCTATATTTCCGACAGTACTATTTACTTATAGATCAACATATCTGCCCAGGATTTGAGTGTAGTATGTGTGCACCCAGCCTTGGATCAAAGGGTCATTCTTATATAAAAGATTAGAGTGTTGTATCTGCACAATGGAAATCCGGTGTTTAGTTTGAATACATGCAGTCAAAAAGAATTATTGTTTTCACACAGAATATCATTTTATACTTTTCCAAAGGTAAATATAAAATAAGAAAGCCGTTTTCTTTGATTTTATCAATCGATGATCTAAGCACGTAGTCTAGACAGATGATAAAGAGGTATGGGGCTAGTGTGTCTCCTTGCAGTACTCCTGGAAAAAAAACCAAACGTATAAATATATAAATGATTATTTTTTAAAAATGATATTATTTTTTGATTTTGATTAAATGTAACACATGATTCAATCATCAAATACGTGACTAAAATGTAACACATGATTCGATCATCAAATACGTGACTAAAATATAAAACTTTATCATTTAAAACGTGGGAATCTATAAGTATATGATTGATTGATTGTTTTTAACGGCATGTCAACCCGTCTGGAGTTATTTTATGCCAAGAGATATTGGAATTACGTCGATTGTAAGTTTACATCTACGTTTTTGTGTAGTTATATCGTAAAAGGTTTTTTTGGCACACTTATATCATATCAAGTATTCTTATCTAATAGAAATAATTTACACATAATTCTTTGATATCAAGTATTCCAATCTAATACAAATAATTTGCACATATTCAGATAATATAAAGTATTACTATCTAATCCAAATAATTTTCACACAGGTGTATGTTTTTATGTATTCATATCAAGTGCTAATAATTTTCAAATATATTTATTTGACCCATAGATAGGACACTAATAGGAACTACGATACTAGGTTAGCGTGGAACTGGGAGTAATGGCAATGAAAATATACTCTACATTCGACAAAACCCCAGAACGGAAGCCTTCCCACCAGATGCAGATTTGTATCATATTCAGGACATGCCTTTTTGGTGTGGGGTGTCTTACCACTCTGCATTATACCGTCGGCTGGGGCAGCAAAATACACCGACTGCATCTCTGCAGAGAGGTAAGACTACTCCAACGAGTGTCCTGGATATGACATGAAAAAATCTGATGGTGAGGCTCCAGGAATGTTGGAGTATTGTGGAATGCGGAGTACCCCATCATTGCCATCGCTCCCAGTTCCACTCTGGCTCAGAGTAGTATCACCTGATAGGGTCCTATCGATGGGTTAAATAGAACTGTTTGACATTTAAACTGTGTAGTTATGCTAAACTGAATTGTTTGAAATAGAACTGTTCTTACATTTAACTGTGTGTAAAAATAAGACTGATGTTTAATTGAATTGTTTGGGCTACTTGAAGGCGTACAGGCAAAAAACCTACAGGTGACAATACTATTTGTCGACTTTACCAAGGCCTTTGATTCCATTCACAGAGGGAAGATGGAACAAATTCTACTAGCATACGACATATCAAAAGAGACCGTCGCAGCAATAATGATTCTCTATAGAAACACCAAAGTGAAAGTACTTTCTCTGGATGGAGACACAGACTACTTCAACATTGTTTCCAGGAGTACTGCAAGGAGACACACTAGCCCCATACCTCTTTATCATCTGTCTAGACTACGTGCTTAGATCATCGATTGATAAAATCAAAGAAAACGGCTTCGAGCTGACAAAGAAAAGAAGCAGAAGGTACCCCGCAAAAAAATTACCGACGCCGACTACGCCGATAACATAGCGATTCTGGCAAATACACCCGCCCAAGCCGAAACACTACTGCATTGTCTGGAATGAGCTGCTGCAGGCATTGGCCTCCATGTCAATGCACACAAAACGGAATACAAGTGCTTTAATCAAACAGGCGACATTTCCATACTAGGCGGTAGCTCTCTGAAACTTGTAGACAAGTTCACCTACCTAGGAAGCAGAGACTCATCAACCGAGGCAGACATCGACACGCAGCTAACAAAGGCATGGACAGCTATCGATAAACTATCGGTCATATAGAAATCAGACCTGACCGATAAAATGAAACGCAGTTTCTTCAAAGCAGCGGTCATGTCGATACTGCTACATGGATGCACTACATGGACGCTAACTAAACGTATGAAGAAAAAGCTTGACGGCAACTACACAAAAATGCTGCGAGCAGTTTGTACAAGTCCTGGAGGCAACAGCCCACAAAGCCCCAACTGTACGGCCACCTACCTCCCATTACGAAAACTATCAAAGACGAACCAGACATACAGGACATTGTTGGAGAAGCAGAGACGAGCTCATAAGTGATGTTCTCCAATGGACCCCGTCATATGGGCGAACTAAAGCAGGCCGACCAGCTCGAACCTACATACAGCAGCTCTGTGAGGGTAAGTGATGTAGCCCTGAGGACCTGCCAGAAGCGATGAACGACTGGGAGGAGTGGCCAGAGAGGGTCAGGGATATCCGTGCTGGTGGCACGACATAATGATGATGATGATTGGTTTCTTTGTTTTTAAGGGCATATTAACCTTTGTAGTTTATCTAATGCCAAAGCTATTCTCCTAGAACAGTAATGATACTATTTAATCCATAGCTGGGAGGATAAGGGGGTTCATACCTTTCCCAAGGGTATTTGCCGAAAGTGAACGTAATAGCGCGACTGGAGTTCGAACTCGCTTACTACGATTCTGCAGTCCATCCCTTTAACCAATTAAACCACGAGGACACCCCCGATGATGATGATGATGATGATGATTTGTGCTACATAGCAATACTTGGAACCATTTAACTTTGTTGACATGCTAAGCTGAATTGTCTGAAATAGAATTGCTTAATCATTTAGCAGTGTGTAAACAAATGACTGAAGTTTTATTGAATTGCTAGTGATACATAACAACACGTGAAAACATTTAACTGTGTGCAAACAAATAATTAATAATAAATAGAATTATTTGTATTCGATAGAAATAAGTGAAAACATTTAACTGTGTGAAAAAAAATGAGCTCAGATTCGTTTATATATATATATATATATATATATAAAAAGAAAAAATTGGCATTAAATAACCTACAATGGTTGATATGCCATAAAACCAAACCAAACCAATTCATATATATCTAATATATATGTATAAAGAGGATTTGGCATTAAATAACCAACAATGATTGATTTGCCATAAAACCCAACCAAACCAAATCATATATATTTAATATATTTGTATAAAGAGGATTTGGCATTAAATAACCTACAATGGTTGATATGCCAGAAAAAAACAACTCAACCGAATTATATATCTTTAGTATATATATATATATATAAAGAGAAATTTGGTATTAAATAACCTACAATGGGTGATATGTCATAAAACCAAGCCTAACAAAAGCATATATATTTAATATATATGTATAAAGAGGATTTCGTATTAAATAATCTACAATGGTTGATATGCCTTAAAACCCAACCAAACCAAATTACTAGTCTGAAGTCAATGTTGGTAGAAGTGCCCGGTGGGAAATGGACACGGAAACCCGATTTCAAATCCTGGATAAGGCTCTTTGCATTTCTCATTGCACTAATACCTTTGGTATTAATCCAAGAATTCTCCCTCCATCTACGAGCAAACAGTAGGGTAGACTGAGCTCTTTAACCTTGATACGGTAACCAGTTTAGGAGAAGGAAAACTCTGAATTCAAACCTGTAAAACTTCACTTAAAAATAAACCTTGTTTCACATCTTGTACGTGCGGAAGAACTGGGTAAATACATTTTTGCTGTCAGGGTATCCCAAGCCCCACCAAGAGGGTGGTATACAAAACAAAATAAAAATTGACCAATTCTCTTGAAGGCGTCCAAATATTCCGACCTGCCTTTTTCGTGTAATGTGGAAGTCCTACTTTGGGATCTGAATTAACCAGGACCAAATTCGATAGAAATAGAAATGTTTTTGACAATTAAAACGTACTTACATTTAAACTGCGTGCTTATGCTAGACTGAATTATTTCAAATAGAACTGTTTTTTTGACATTGAAACTGTATTTACACTAAACTGAATTGTTTAACAAAGAACTATTTTGACATTTAACTGTGTGTAAACAAAATCTGTACTTCTATTAAACTGAATTAGCTGAATTAGAACTGCTTGACTAAACTGAATAGTTCGAAATAGAAATGTTTTTCACAATTAAACTCTACTTACATTTAAATTGTGTACTTATGCTAAACTGAATTATTTGAAATTGAACTGTTTTTGACGTTGAAACTGTACTTCCACTAAACTGAATTGTTATATATAATCGCTGAAATAGTTTGAAAAAGAAATATTTTTAAAAATTAAACTGTGTACTCATGCTAAACTGAATTGTTTGAAATAAAACTGATTATTCACATAAAAATTGATTTGGCGTTAAATATTCTACAAAGTTTGATATGTCATAAAACCCAACAAACAAACTAAAATCAGTCAGTTCATATCTATCTATCTATCTATCTCAGTCTGCTCATCTCAGCCTGTCTCTATCGCTTCAGATATCCTTAGCGCTGAATTTTAGTCTGTTTTTCACATTTTTAAACACCTAAAATTAAAATGGAGTATTTATAGCCTTAAATAAAATATTTACATTTAAAACGTTGAGAAAACTGTTGGGAAAATCTAACAGGTCATGATGAACTTATGCAGTGTCAGTCGAAAACTTCCAGCATTGTTTCCTTTCATGTTAACCACGTCATTTTGCGACTTCAAAATGTAACCATTTTAAAAGTGATAAATTTGATTTGGGATTAAGATGATGATTAAAAAGAAGTTTCATCGTCTCTGCTTAATTCATTGTTACTATAAAACATAGAGTATGATGGAGGATTAATTCACGGTTTTTTGAGGCTCTACTCCCACCAAATTCTCCTCAGATTTCGTAATCTTAATTGTCGTTCAGTGAGGAAGCTCCGCTTAGCTATCTTTCGTTATAACAACAATAATACGCAGATCGAATTACACAGCGGGTGACTTCCACAAAAGCCAGCAAAAACAGATTATTTTATTTTATTGTCTTTCTATGAATTGCATCATTGAATATGCCCATTGGATTTTCAAGTCTCGAATCTCTTCTCATTTTATCTCGTGTTGTCATATTGTTAGCATTCAATTTCATAGAAACCATTTGATAACTTTTCTTCTATGGATGTATGTATGTATGTATCTATTTATCTATCTATCTATCTCAGTCTTTTCATATCTACTTGAGTCGGTGCGGTGGGATTCTCGTGATTAAAGTGGTAGATATGGCCACAAAGTAAGTGAGTTCGAACTCCAGTCCTGCAATTACTTTCCCTTTCGAACTTTTATCGTTGAGAAAGGTATTGGACCCCCTTATACCCTTAACTATGTGTTACATAGTACCATTGTAGTTCTTTTTCAAAGATGGCTTTGGCATAAATGGACATGGCGACACGAGTTCAAATCCTGGACCAGGCTAATTGCATTTCACATAGCCCTAATACCCTTGGGAAAGGTATGAATCCAATTATTCTCTTGCCCAGTCGGCTTTCACTATATTGATTTTTGCATTTAAACTGCGTATTTATGCTAAACTGAATTGTTTAAAATAGAACTGTTTTGACATTGGAACTGCCTACTAGTATGTTATTGCAATACATCTTATGAGATGACTGACCAAACTTTATGATTTCAGCTTCAAATGAACAGCTATAGCAGCAATACACCCTACTAAAGCCTGATTGTCAAAGCTGGTGAATTTCAAAAATACAATCTGGACGTGAGGAAGAACGATATGCAATAAAATTGTGTTTTAAACTTGGAAAAAATGCCACAGGAACGCATGGAATGCTTCAGACTGCTTTTGGAGCATCTTGCATGAATGGAGCATCAGTTTTTGAGTGGCATAAGAGATTCAAAGAAGACAGGGAGTCTGTGTGGGATGATGAGAGGTATGGGAGGAGTAAGGAAGTCAATACACCAGAGTTGATTGGCCAAAGGGTTACGGTTAGGGTTACTATGTTGAGGTTTTTAAGGGAGTTCAGGAAGAGATTCCTAGGGAAGAGTCTAGCACTCTTCAAATCAGGTCAGTGGCATTTCCACCAGGACAATGCACCAGTCCACAACTCCATTTGAGGAGATGAAAGAGGCTGTGACGACGGTCATTGACACGCTCACACAAGAGGACTTCCATGGGGCCTTCCAGAAATTGTTGGAACGATAGAACAAGTGCATTGCAGCCGTAGGAGATTACTTCGAAGGGGACTAGAGTTTCATGTGTGTACTATCAATAAAAGTGCTCATACGAAAAAAGTCTGGAAACTTATTTAATGATCCTCGTATATTGAAAGAGAAACAGCTGCATTACATTTTCTTGCAAGATGTTCTATAGTGTATTCAGAAGATTGTAATCTTATCTTAACTCTTCTAATTCATTCCGGTAAGATTGTTGTTTAGTCTCGTTTGAAACTATAAATAAATATTTTATGATCATAAGTATGTTCTAAGGTGTTCTATCATCCAAATCCTCAAAGAAATTCTTGCTCTATTTGAGAATACCATTTCTTTGAGGAAGTTAGTGATTGTGTGGTTGCTGAGGTAGGAATATATTATTGAGATTTGTTCTGCTTCATTCATAGAGAGAGCGGACAAAATTCAGTTTCTTGTTTACAGACCATTTGAAAGAGATAAGGGAATGAACAAAGGGATATATAGAAAAGAATGTGCGAATAACATGGTTTTGATAAGGTAAATAAAAGCTGACAACAATTTGATTGAAGTAATAATGAAGAAATAACACGATTAGCGAAGCCCAGATAAAAGTTTGGCAGTATTGCTTCAATCTTAACTGAGGATTCCGTGGAAAAATGATTTACGTTTTGAAAGACCTTTAACGAGCAGAACATGTGAAAATGACAATTGTGTGTGGATTGCAAGCAAATGAAAGCTGACGATTGACAATGCATTAATTAGAAGATTTGGGGAGAATTTTAAGGGCTGTGATCAAAGTAACAAGTCATTTTGAAAATTACAAATATCATTTTGTTTTAGGAAAACATCACCTTAACAAGACTTGAATTGATTCCTGGCAACTTTTGGCTTTTATCAAAAGGAGTAGCGCCCTCCCATACACCTTGGTGTAGTAGCTATTGAAAAGGGAGCCTTCTGGTCGCCTTCGACTACGGTTGCCAACTTACTTACTTACTTAAAAGGATTCTTGATAAATTCATCGTCGCAGTAAATTCATCGCCGCTAAATTCATCGTGTGGCCAATTTATTGTCGGTAAATTAATCACTGTTAAATTCATGCTGTAGTAAAATCATTGATAACACACAAAAACTGATATACCATAAAACACAATCAATCATTCTGACGAGCATTTAGTGATCCATTTGTATCGTAAAGTTCCAGAAAATTTTATGTATTAGATTTTCTAGGACAGATTCTGGTTTATTGCATATGCTTTTTGTCAGCACGGCTAGATTTTAGCCTCTTTCATAAATGAAAGTATATCGCGTTTCTCATCCACTTATGGCTAATCTTGCATTCCTTTTGTGCAAGTTTGCTGAAATCATTTCAGTGATTAACTGTTTCATCTCTGTAACCACATAATCTATTCTTGCTATTCTGTAACGTATTATCAATTGTTGCTTGGACTTAATTAGGTCTTATAGTTTTATTTTGTGCAGCTATCAAAAGAGAATCAGTTTCTCTGTTTAGATTTCTTCCTCTTAGAATTCTCTAGGCCATCCCAGGTTAAATTTTCTTTGCTGTTCTTGTGCTGTTCATTATAGAGGTTCACTTTCTCTTTTAAAGTTTCTACTTTATAGCCATGCAATCAAATGTGTAATTTCTTACTTTGTCGCTGGATGCATTCATACAAATGTTTTTCTTCCCATCTAAAAAAAAAAAATGAATGTTGTTTTTCTGTTTAAACAAAAAGAGTAGTTTCAAGACTGTATGATTGTACGACATAGCAGCTATAAGGAAGATACGGGGCTGGTTGGTTGGGTTTTATGGCATATCAACCTTCGTAGGTTATTTAACACCAAATTAATTTTTATGAAAATTGTTCGATTTCAAACAATTCAGTTTAAATGTAAGTACAGTTCAATTGTGAAAAAAATTTCTATTTAAAGCTATTCAGTGTAGTCAAGCAGTTCTAATTCAGCTAATTCAGTTTAGTATAAGTACAGATTTTGTTTACACACAGTTAAATGTCATAACAGTTCTTTATTAAACAATTCAGTTTAGTGTAAGTAGTTTCAATTTCCAAAAAACAGTTCCATGTCAAATAATTCAGTTTAGCATAAACACGTAGTTTAAATATAAGTACGGTTTAATTGTCAAAAACATTTCTATTTTAAGCTATTCAGTTTGATCAAACAATTCAGTTTAGCATAAGTATGACGTTAGTTCTATTTAACCCATAGATTGGACCTGAGAGCAATGGCAATGAAGGGGTGCTCCGTATTCCCCAAAGCCCCAGCATCACTGGAACCTCACCATCAGACTGTTTAGTGTCATATCCAGGACAATCATTGGGGGTGGTCTTACACCGACTGCGCCTCTGCAGAGGGGTATTCTATAGCCCCAGCCGACTGGGAAAGGAAGATACAGTTTTTGAACGAGTCGAAGGGACACTGAAATCAATATATGCAGTTCCAAGGAAAATACTTCGAATTGCTCGAGTATAATTGATTCACTTCCCTTTCAAGATGATCACCGAACGGTGTGTTTTCTTCTCCAGAAAAAGAAGCAAACCGGCCGGTCCTCCATGGTAATCAACTCATTCATGGGTTGTCCCTTGTTATATTACAGGTTGGTGAAATCTATCATTGACATAAAGTATATTTAATCTAAACAAGTCTAAACGAGTTCGACAAACACCTGAAGAAGACCGGTAGACATATCGGTCGAAACGTTGTGGAACTAACAATAAAGATGAAGGCAATAGTCCGAAAACCCTTAATGATAAAAGTCTAAATGATTAGAATATCATTTGATGTAGAAAAGTAGCGGAAGACTGTCGGATTTAAGCGACAGATTGTGAACCCTAGGTCAAATCTGAAATAAAAATGACTTCCATTGGCAGCCACATCCCGTGGTCCGAGAAAGTGTCGAAAATAGTTTGAACTGTTAATCAATTGCTGATTGCCACTGAGAGGGACGACTGATTTCCACCATGCTCGTCTCTCCCCTGTAAAGGTCAATACAGGTGAAATGAATGTATCGTGAGAAATAAAATATGTGCACACAAAAATGGTGTCTATGTTGTTTATTATCCCAGCTAAGACAGTTGGAATTACAGCAATGAATACGAACGGACCGAAAGACACAAATAAGCGACATGAAGAAGACGACCGAAAAAGAACAAAGATGACGACAGATATGACACGGCGACAAACGAAAGAGCAACTGACCGCTGAATAACACAGAATATTGATGATATAAGTGTACGCCATCGTAAGGACCCTGTATCACTTTGTCTATATATTTTCTTAGCCTCTCGTTACTGACAGGATGTGTCACAAAGTCAATTATTTCGAGACGTTTAAATCTAGTTGGAATTCAAAGTCATCCTTCTCCTAAACTGGCATTCTAACCAAGGTTAAAAAACCCAGTTTGTTTTATCCAGGGGTAAAATGATTTCATGCCTTTCCAAAGAGCATGAGTTTGAAGTGTTACACAAACATCTTTGTCTAAGACTTGAACTCTAATCGACAATTCCATTACCTACAACGAAAACCGTATCGGGGGTGTCCTCGTGGTGTAATGGTTAAACCGATGGACTGCGGAATCGTAGTACGCGAGTTTGTACTCCAGTCGCGCTATTACGTTTACTTCCGGGCAAATACCCATGGGAAAGGTATGAACCCCCTTATCCTTCCAGCTATGGGTTAAATAGTACCACAACTGTTCTTCTAGGAGAATAGCTTTGGCATTAAATAACCTACAAAGGTTGATATGCCATTAAACAAAGAAACCGAAACCAAACCTTGATAGATCACAATCACTTTCGGCCAAATTCCCTTGGATAAAGATATGAACCCCCTTATCCTCCCAGCTATGGGTTAAATAGTACCACAACTGTTCTTCTAGGAGAATAACTTTGGCATTAAATAACCAACAAAGGTTGATATGCCATTAAACAAAGAAACCGAAACCAAACCTTGATAGATCACAATCACTTTCGGCCAAATTCCCTTGGATAAAGGTATGAACCCCCTTATCCTCCCAGCTATGGGTTAAATTGTACCACAACTGTTCTTCTAGGAGAATAGCTTTGGCATTAAATAACCTACAAAGGTTGATATGCCATTAAACAAAGAAACCGAAACCAAACCTTGATAGATCACAATCACTTTCGGCCAAATTCCCTTGGATAAAGATATGAACCCCCTTATCCTCCCAGCTATGGGTTAAATTGTACCACTACTGTTCTTCTCGGAGAATAGCTTTGGCATTAAATAACCTAAAAATGTTGATATGCCATTAAATAAAGAAACTAAACTAAACCAAGAAAACTGTAGCGATAAGTGTGCTTATTTTGTCTCTTGTGTGACTATGTATATACATCTACACAATTTCGTAACTAAAAGACAGTGAGATCAGATATAATAAATGTTCTGTAACTTTTATCGGTAAAAACCGGGAACGTAAGGATATTCAGGAGCCCTGAATTTGCCTTCCTTAAACTTTTTTTTATTGTTCACTTTATATGTTTGAATAAAAACTTGTGTGTTAATCTTTTCTTGTCTGGAATATTATAAACGCCCACCATTCGAGTCGTGAGAATAATCCATATAAAAAAATTGTTAACTGCATGATATTTCGAAAATCACTTATCGACTTTTAAAATGCTTAAGTGAATCCCATCACACACACACACACACACACACACACACACACACACACAAATATATATATATATATATATATATATATACGAGGCCCGTTCAAAAGATTCTAAGCCTCACCCAGAAAGAAGCGCCATAGCTGAATATTTTTGTTATGGATACGCATAACCAATTCTTATTAAACAAGAAAATTTAATTGATATTTCTGTTTTAATTTCTCTCCAGGTAAGGCCTATACAAAGGTGAAAGGTATATACGATAATTCTAAAATTTCTCTATCTATATCTATATATGAGGATGAGATGTTGCTACCGAAGTATGTGTGCTGATCTACTAATTTTAGAGGCATGCTTCTTTGTGGAAATAGTGCCTTCTAGTTTAAAAGTTGAATTATGTTTTATGCCGCAACTGGTTCTCGGGTATTTACTAGGGATTCTATTTGAGCTGGTATATTTGTGATAAGGGCTTGCTCTCGGCTTTTAGCTTTTTGCGAAGCCCCGGGGCCTGTTCTGGACTTCGACCCGGAGCGTGGCTCTGCAAAAGGAACAATGGCAGACTTGGGGCCTTTAATTAGGCACCTAGTTTCGACAAGACTACCTTCGGGTGGGCGAGCTGCATTTTTGTCTCCTTTGTCCCCCTTGTACGGCACTAGACCATGCGTCTAGTTTAAGCCGTAAACTGGCATACGTGCCCGGACCCACATTTCGGTTCGTGAAACTGCTTGCCTCATCAGGCTCACATTGCACTAAGTGAGCCGATGAGCAGCACTGACAAGCAGGGTTCGAGTCTCGATTCGTTCCCGACCTCCCCTCCCTTTTATCCCCACTTTAATCGGCCTTAGGGCTTTTGACCTTGTGTCAAGTCGTGTCTGGTTGGAGGCAGCGACAAATATCGGCTAGATCATCGGCTTCGTCTGTCGGTTAAAGTTTCAACGGGATATCGTCTGCGTCTTGCATTTTTTGAAATAGAAAATTATTTTCTTTTATTAGAAGTATTGAAACTTGAAGTACGTCGTATAGGTAGGGTATAAGCAAATATGGTTCTAATGTATCTCCTTGTGATAATGTTGAAGAAGTTGATATCAGGTGAGCGATTCAGTGCTTTCGGGTTTTTGCAAAACATCATAGCTGTAACAGTTTCTTGGGGAAGACCAAATGCAAGTAGTATTTGCTCCATCTTTCCTCTGCATATGGAATCGAATGCCTTGGAGAAATCGAAAAACAGTAATGTTGCCAAGAGATTTTTTTCCTGTACTTCTTCGATGATTCATTGGATTGCCAAAATCTATGATGTTGAGGAACGATTTATCCGAAAGCTGTTCCGGTTTTTCCTGAGAAGTAGGGTATCATAAATCTTAGCTGCTATAATAGTAAGAGACATGTTTTTGTAATACTGATTTCTAGGTCCCTTTTCTTGGGGAAGATTTGGATGCAACCTTTTGTTCATTTCTCTATTGTGTGGTTTATACACAGCGTTGCATAATCGATGTAGGTTGTCGAATTTTCCTGTCTTCCACACTTCAGGGGTTATTTCGTCGAGGCATGCAACTGTTTTGCTTCTATTTTTGAAAATACTTTTCAGTTCTTCATCCATAAACTATCCCAGTTTAATAATAAATATTTTTTTTTATGTAGGTTTATCAATGGTTTCAGGAGAATTTTCGAGTAGATTCTTAAAATGTTCTTTCCACTTCTAAGGTCTTTCTTCTTGGCTTGCAGGTTTTAGTTATTTAAAGTTAGGAAGAGTAGCTCAATAGCAAAACTGTTTTTCATTCTTAGCCTGATCGTCTATCTTCTATCATGTTTTTGATGTTATTGATTTGACCTTGAATTGTTATTTTTGATAAGTCTTAGTTCTCTCTGGACTTTTTTTTTTCGCGTTGCATTTTGTTTGGTTTCCTTTATTAAGTTAAGAAGCTTTTTTCACGTTAACTTGTTTTCTTTAACAGTTCTTGACTCCCATGAAACTTTACATGTGGATCTTGTTTTGGTTGATATGCACTCGGTTGTTGCTTCCGTATGGGTAGTAACAAAGTTTTCATATTAATCATTCGGAGTACGACTATAAGATATCAGATGCCTCCTGAAGAGTATCAAATTTGTTTCTGACTGTTAATGTACATTCATTGCTTATATCACTATTGGTAAGTGAGGACAAGTCATAACGTGTGGTTTTAAATGTTTGTTTCTTATTTCTGCGTAGACTCAGGGGTATTTTTTCCGAGTCGATTCAGTGATCGGGAGATACTATTTCAAAAGAGAACAAAATAATTACAATTAATTATTTTAGTAGTAAATTCTTTTGCTTAGTTAAAATTGGAATTTAAAGTTGCAGGATTTCATTTTTGATCTTGGTCATGGATCAAGTGGGCATTTGTTTTACTTGGGCATGTCAAGTAAATTCAAAGATGGACAGTTTATTTTAGAATTTGCTGATATTTAATTTTCTAAGATATACATTTGCGTAGAATCAACGTATTGGAATTCGGGTAGCCATCTTGTTTTTAGCTGAGTGATGCAAAAGATACTCCTTCTAAGTAGCAAGGTTGCAACAAGTCTAGACTTTGTAATTTACCATTATTCATATATGCCTTAAACTCTTCTGATTGGCTAATCTGCCGCTTCTACTGATGGGAAAGTCTATAAATATTTGCTAGCAATTTGTAGACGTCCGATACTCAAGTCCCGCGGAGGTCTCATGTGTTATTCTTCCATAACAAAGAAAGCTATGTCATTTTGTTCAGGACAGGTCCCAGTTTATGTTCACCCTTCTTTTTACGGGACCCTAAAACTGAAGTATCCTGCAGATGTCAGAGGTGTGTCCAGAGATGGCCGAGTCTCTACTGAGCTCGGTACCGGCTCCCTGAGACACGCTGTCGCCTTCCTCACCCCGAGGATTTCCAAGCCAAGAGAGTAAGGTCAGTGGGCTTAATGACTCTAATCCTTGCCACTTTGAATTCGAAGGGACTGAGGGATCCAAGCAAGTGTGTGTGCCTGCTTGGTGAACTCACGAACCTCAGCGTGAATGTTATTGCAGTGCAAAAGACTTACTTCACTTGCGCTGCTGACTGTAGGGTGCTAGAGGACGACTATGTCATCTTTTCAGGATTCGGTAGCCGTAGCAGCGTTGGGTTTTCTTTGTTAATCGGGCGCTACCTTAATGCTGATGAAAATCTTGTTCTTGCAGATGACGGCGGCCGGTTGGTTGTGGCCGATGTTACCGTTAAAAGTTTTGAGTTCCGGGTGGCGACGGTTTATGCACCCAATATCGCTGTAGAGAGGGTCTCCTTTTATCGGTAGTTAGCGCCTTTCCTCGACAATCCGAAACGGATAGTTCTACTCGGTGATTGGAATGCGATCTTTGATCCCAAGATAGATAGGGTCGTAATGGGACTGTCTGATCGATTTTATGGCTCGCTATGACTTCATCGACAGGTTTCGTATGGATCACCCGGGGGGGGAGATGTAGGCGTGGCTGGATAGTTCGCTCTCTGTCCGTGCCAGATCTTATCTGGACAGAGTGTTAGTTAGAAGAGCTGACACTGATTTTGTTACGTGTCCCACGTTCCACTATGTTGGGCAGACTGAACATAGACTTGTTAGGGTCAGTCTGCAGTTAGCTGATATGCCTAGTCTAGCCGGCAACTGGAATTTTAAATCCTCCTTACTAGAGATACGGGACTTCCGAGACCGACTAGAATCCCCAATTCAGCGGGCGTTAGTGGGGCGCTTACCGGGAATAGGTGGTGGGGATCTCTTAAACATAGGATCAGAGATTTCGCCTTCAAGTACGGTCGACAGCTCAAACTAGATAGAACCAAGGTGGCAAAATCTTTAGAAGATAAGCTTTCCCGGGTGGTGGAAGATGGGATTCCCTAGCCGTAGATTTAGTTAGACCGGACCTTGTGCGTGAGGCTAGCGAGCGCTACATGGGATACGTAGTTAGATCTCGGTTAAAAAGAGTTCCTAACGGAGCTGTGAAATGCAACGCATTCGCGCGTGAGGAAGAATTCCCTGACGGGCACGTGTTCCGGTCAAATTGTGTGATGTCCTGACCTCCTGGTTCAGGAGTTTCGTAGAAATTTAGCCGACTTCATCTGCCTTCGGGAGGCTGAAGCGGCTAGCTGCGAGGGTGTCGTTGCTGAACACGAAGTCCATGATGCATTGAAGCAGATCGGCCTCAACAAGTTGCCTGGACGAGATGGTATACTCTACGAAGTATACTTGAGGCTGTCGCACATATTTGTGCCTATTCTGACGGATATGTTCAACCACTGGTTCGCCTAGGGAACCATCATTGGTAGAGTCACCAAGGGCGTAATCACATGGTTGAAGAAAAGTGGCAGGGAGGACTTAAATGACTATAGGCCCATAACTCTGCTTAACACAGAGTTAAAGATTTTTGCCCGGGTCTTAGCGAACCGTTTTCAGCTTGTCGGTAGCAATCTGATCGGACCTGAGAAGAACTACGTTGTGAAGGGAAGGTCAATCTAAGACAACTTGCACTAGAGGAGTTAGAAGTCGGCACCGAATCCGCGCTAGTCACTTTGGATCAGTCCAAAGCCTTCGATAGGGTTGACCATCGGTTTTTGGTTTTTGGAGACAGCCAGATGCAAACCCGAGTTCCACAAATGGATTAGCATGATATATTTACCACAACCCGCAGGCAGTGATGCAAGTAAACGGGAAGCACTCGGGGTTTTCGCAGTCGGTCGGGAGGGTTGCCCCTGCTCTTTAGGCTTAAGGATGAGAAGGCAAGTCCAGCTCCGCGCAGAATTTGCTAGCCCTCTTACGGCAAATGTATCTGCATACAAGGTCAAATTTTTAAGCGGAGTTTAACAGGTTTGAATTCAGAGTTTTCCTTCTCCAAGACTAGTTGCCTCACCAAGGCTGAAGAACCTAGTCTGTCCTACTATTTTCCCATAGCTGGAGAATAATTGGATTCATACCTTTCCCAAGGGTATTAGTGCTATGTGAAATGCAATCGGCCACGTCCAGGATTTGAACTCGTGTCGCCGTGTCCATTTCCTACGACGATAAACATTACACCACGGGCACCTCCTTGATATTCGACATTTCTTTTTGGTCCGTGTGTTTCATTAAAGGTTAGTAACAAGGAATATCTCACGAGTTTTTTTATTTAGTTTTTCTTATGTACGTACGATCGAAATATTTTTGGAGAAAGTGTATGCTGGAATTGTCGAAAATATTATTTATGTTAAGCGCTTTCAGTTAATCTCTTAATCATCTGGAAGTGGTGTTGTAAGAAATTAAATCATATCAATATTTTTTGTTGTATGAAAATTTATGTTGATATATGAGAAGTGAGCGTTTGATACAAATTATGAAGAAGTTTTAATTGTCAAACACTGCCAGAAGAGTCTCGAAATCTATATCTTGCTATGTTTGGTTAACTAATCATTTTCAAAAAATTCAAATCTCGCAGATCAATATCACATTATTTATCAGACATCAAATCATTATCCATGCAAAAATCAGATCCCTGGATCTATTAATTTGGCCGTGATCTTCAGTTGCCCAGTCGGCTGGGGCTATAGAATACACCGACTGCTTCTCTTCCGTGGGGTAAGATCCTCCCCACAGAGTGTCTTGGATATGACACTAAACAATCTGATGGGGAGGTTCCAGCAATGCCGGAGTTTTGGGGAATGCGGAGTACCCCTTTATTGCTATCGCTCCCAGGTCCACTCTAGCCGGAGTGGTAGAACTTGATAAGGGTCCTATCTATGGGTTAAATAGAACTAAGCAGTGGTTGGCATTTACTGTTTTTATGCGTTTAAATTGCATATTTATGCTGAACTGAATTGTTTAAAATAGAACTCTTTTGACATTCAAAATGCGTACTTATGCTAAACTGAATTATCTGAAATAAAACTGTTTTGACATTAACTCTGTGTATTGCCCAGTCGGCTGGGACTGTAGAATACACTGACTGCACCTCTGCAGAGGGGTAAGACCACTCCAATGAGTGTCCTGGATATGACATTAAACAGTCTGATGGTGAGGTCCCAGTGATGCTGGGGCCTTGGGGAATACGGAACACCCCTTCATTGCCATTGCTCCCAGGTCCACTCTGGCTCGGCGTGGTAGCACCTGATAGGACCATATCTATGGGTTAAATAGAACTAATGGCGTACTTATGCTAAACTGAACTGTTTGATTAAACTGAATAGCTTGAAATAGAAATGTTTTTGACAATTAAACCGTTCTTACATTTAAAACTGCGTGCTCATGCTAAACTGAATTATTTAAAATTGAACTGTTTCTGATATTGAAACTGTACTTACACTAAAATGAATTCTTATATATAACTGCTTGAATAGTTTGAAATAGAAATGTTTTTGACAATGAAACTGTGTACTCATGCTAAACTGAATTGTTTTAAATAGAACAGATTATTTACATAAAAATGGATTTGGCGTTAAATAACCTACAAAGGTTGATATGCCATAAAACCCAACAAACCAAATCAAACCGCGATCTTCAGATTAGTAGATGCAAACACCAACTTCGGAATTGTCGTATTGATTTTATTAAGAACACTTTATACACGTTATAATTAAGCAAATAAAATAAGTCTAAAGAATTATTGAACAGAAAATTCTTGGGTCTTTTAAACTTAGAGGAAAGGTAAGAATTTTTTTCTCATTTGAATCAACAATTCGTTTGTGCCATCTGTGTATTATTTGCCTTTCATCTTCAAGGAAAGAGTAAGAGACAAAAAAAGAATATTTAAATTTAAGAAAAATATGATATAAGCTTTTTAGAATTTACTTATTGCCAGATCATATTGAAAAGGAAGATAACTCGTGGGAAAGGGACAAATCTTATTAAAAGAAAATACACAATTGAAACGGAAGGAAAAATCTCAACGATCTACTGCCAATATGACCAGACGTAGCCTTTTTTTCTAATTAGTGTCGAAAGCGTTGAATCTTTTATGGAGTAAGTTGGAGGTGAAACTTTGTTGTTTTAATCTGTTGATAATCCCAGTAGATTAAAATTTAGATATTTTCTGAAATGTTAGCATGCTATTATGTCGGTCGAGAGGGAGAGAAGAGTCAGAAATGTCGACTTTAGTGACGAAATCAACAAAACGAGGAAAAGTCACGAGTAAAAGCGAAGCTGTTGAAGAAAGAGGAAGAGGAGGAAGAAGTAAAAAGTAGCAGGAGAAGAGAATAGAAGAGAAGTATATGTGGGCCAGAGAGAGAGAGAATTTGTGGAAGAAAGAAGACCGAAAGGAAATAATTGAAAAAAGAATATATATATATATATATATATATATATATATAAAGTTTGGTTTGGTTTTGTGGCACATCAACCATTTTAGGTTATCTAATGTCAAATCCTTTTTATACAAATATGTCAAATATAAATGATGTGTAAATACATTTTGTAGTCTAAATTTTAAAACGAGCCTGAGCTCTTTTTTGCTCACAGGTAGATGGTTTTAAGTTTTTCTATATAACAGTCAGTCATTTGTTTGCAAACAGTTTATTCTATTTGACTCATAGATTGGAGCCTATCAGGTGCTACCACCCCGGGCCAGAGTGGACCTGGGAGCAATGGCAGGTACTCCACATTCCCCAAATCTCAAAGGCTTGAGACTTGCCATCCGATAGCCTAATGTCAATATCCTGGACGCTCATTGAAGAGATACATTCGTTATATTCTTCAGCCCCAGCTGACTTGGCTCTCTCTCTCTTTCTCTCTCTCTCTCTATATATATATATATAGAGAGAGAGAGAGAGAGAGAGAAAGAGAGAGAGAGTGAGAGGAGTTGAAGAGGAAGAGGAAGAAAAATGAGAAAAAGAGAATAGAAAAAATAAATAAAATAGAAACCGAAGAAAATGAAGACGGAAAGAAGGAAGAGAAAGAAAGAAAGAAAGAAAGGAGAGAAAAAAGGAATGAAAGGAGAGAAAGAAAGAAAGAAGGGAGAGAAAGAAGGAATGAAGGAAGAGAAAGACGGAAAGAGAGGGAGAGAAAGAGGGAACGAAGGGAGAGAAAGAAAGAAAGACAGGGAGAGAAAGAGGGAATCAAGGGAGAGAAAGAAGGAAATTAGGGAAAGAAAGAAAGAAAGAAAGAAAGAAGAGAAAGAAGGAATGATGGGAGAGAAAGAAGGAAAGAAGGGAGAATACTGGTTTGTTGTAAGAGGAAGTCATTGTTCAAATCACATTTGATGATTTCAACATTTCTTTTGACGCTAATTTGACTACCACACATACACACTGTGTAATGGTTAGTAAAGCTTGGGTGTCAGATTATTACTGTGGATAAACGAGTGAAATCACCCGGAGGGTTCAGGTTCAATCCCAACTACAGGTAAGAATAACAAGGAATACTTACTATAGCTTAACATTTGTACCCAGTCATGGATAACGGAATTGGAACAAATCCCCCCCGAATTAAATATAGGGTTTAGTTTGAGGTTCTGTGAAGGCACCTGAGTTCGACATGAAACACCTAAAGCAGGCCGAAGTATATATCGGCTGGAATCTTGTGAGTATAACAATGAAGATGAAGACAAAAATCTTAATATTCTAAGTGATAAAAATTACAAAGCTTGTCTAAAAAATTTAGACAAACAAGTTTTAAATTACTAGTAATAAATTATACACTTCTATAGACCCTATAAGATGGAAGCTTAATAGTACTAGCATTCCGGTTCGGCGTGGAACCGAGAGTAATGATAATGAACCCCAATTATCTGAACCCAAAGACTGCAATCATACTATCAGATACAGTTTAATGTCTTACTCAGAACAAACTTTTTCGAGAGATCCTTGTAAAATTATTATCATTTTTGACTCTTTTGAACAGAAAACCCCGACAAAAAGACAATGCAGGATTTAATGCTGCACATGACCCTTGTAATAATCACCTATGGCTTTAGGCAAGCCTTTTGTTCTATACGTATCACTCTCATAAGTTGTTCGGTTTGAAAGCATAAATTCATTATTTGGCTCTAAATGAAATATTTCCATGAAAGAAACGTTTTCATCAATATGTGTTAATTGCTGCCAACAAAGCCGATGAGACCAAGTGTACGAAATGATACGCTGCTCTCACGGATCATTTTGATACGTGCTTGTTTCCGGCGCATATATAACGTGACTGAAGCAGTTCAAGTCATAGTTAAAGATACCCACTATGGTTGGTAGTATCGTGGTACTTAGTGCGCTGACACATTGTGCATAGCTTCGCTCTGTGTATGATCCGCAACTTACGTTTTACGAGTTCGAACTGGGCCATAACCCCGGTGAAGCAATCAAAAACTTTTGTTGTACGAAAAGTGAAGGTATAATTGATCGTAGTAACCATATGATTGAAGAAATTTCCCGCGAAGATCAGGCAAAGTCAGGTAGACATAAAACAGGGGATTCCTAGGTAAGTCATTTAGCGGATATTTTTTTTTTATCTAAAGCTGAATTATTTGTCAACGAAAATGTTTCGTTTTTTTTAGATTAAACCAGCATCAGAGTAATTTAACATATTCGATGTATTCTAGTTTATCCTAACTTATATATATATATATATATATATATATATATTGAAGTAAATAATGGAGTGTAATCCGACAATATATAAAGAAAAAATTCTATACAATATTTTTAACAAGTCAAATGATGTAATCTAAAACAACAAACGCTGATTCACTAATTAAGCGGTTAACTTTTTCTTGTTATTCAAATTTTCCATAGGTTTTTGTATTTTGCATTTTTAAACATCAATCGTTGATATAAAATCACTAATATCATCCCTCATAGTCCTGATGATGGTTCATTAGAACCGAAACGCTATAGTGTCGACTTTGCTTCTCAATAAATCTCTCCTACTTGGATTACCTAGTTATCAATATATATATATATACTACCAGTCAAAGATATTTGGGCACCTTAAATTAATTTATTTCTAATCCTAAAAGTATTATTTTCAATGAAACAAGTTAAGTACAACAATAATTTTATTTATAATACTTAATACAAGTCTTCCTGCACCACATTAAATACAAATACCCCATCCAAAATGGCAAAAACTTCAAAAACATTTGATTCATTAAAATGACTCCTTTTAGCCGCTATCACAACTTCACAGATTCTCGGCGATTTTGAGTCGTATTCTATATGAGATATGTCTTTATAGCGATGGGGATAACATTATTATTATTATTATTATTATTATTATTATTATTATTATTACTGGGTTTTTAGGTTTAAGGTTTAAGTTGGTTTTACGTTGGTTGCGTTGGTATTTCGTTGGTTGCATTTGTATTTCGTTGGTAGCGTTGGCATTTCGTTGGTTGTTATCCCCTCGCTAAATGTTGATGGAAAATAAAGGTGGTGGAGAAGAACGAAGACGTCGTTAGGTTTTGTATCAAGGTTTTAATGACAGCATGAAGTAAAGGGGTTTACGCTGGTATGCTGCGAGGTCTCGTAGTAAAGAAAGAAGGTAGGAAGTTGTTAGAGTGTATCATCTAATTTGGTTTTTCAACTAGAATCCCTTGGTCTAGAAGTACAGACCCAAGGACTCCATAAACTAGATGGGTCTCCTCATAATGGTTGATGCTCTACTGCCATTCAGGAAAAGACGAATAGACGTCCGTTCCCTTTGAGGATTTCTGAGCGAGAGAGAGTTTCGCGGGCTTTCTTCAAATTTTGGTGCTGCTAGGAAATATTGTTCGGGCTGAATCGGAGAACTCATCCTGATTGGGTGAAAATGTTCGGCGACTCTAACAGTCAAATTAAATTACGCACCAAACAAAAATTCAAGTTTCTTTCTGCTACATCTTCAGATTTCACGAACGACATTGTCATATTTTGTTATTGTTGGGTGTCAAGTATATTTACCCTGTAGTTTTCGAACTTCAGCATCATTTGTCTTTCTTTTTAGGGAAAGCATGTTTTCAAATAAAGACAGAAACACTTTGTGACAACTGGGATTATTAAGTCTTAAGATTATCTACTCCTGGGATTATCAACTTTCGGTTTATCAACAAGAATAGAATCTTGAATTTACGTTTTCACAGATAAATCCCTGAAATTATCTAAAGCATATGTATATACCCTACACAAATCGGTAAACTGGATTATCCTAAACGTTTGGTAGTTTTATTATTAGTTAAAAAACAAACACAAAACAAAGGAAAACAAACAAAAACATTGATTTATTCTCGACATTAATTCTATTGATCAATGTATTTCAGGGCGTTTCGAATTTTTTCTTGATGCCCCCGCCCCCCGAAATCGAATATAATTTCCATTCCTCCCCAAATTAATTAATTGAATATGAAATTTAAAAAACTCCTGATAATTTACCATTTTTTAATACAATTTACATGAGAAAAGAATCTGTAAACCATAAATGTAAATGAACCTTAATTCTTGAATTATTTTTGATGAAAAGGAAGTGTTTTCTGGGTGCTGAGCAGATCACGAATATTAGGTTACAGGTTTGTGAGTTTGAGTCGCAATTCCCCACATTTTATGATTTTAGAACTTTTCTGTTTGTTTATAAAATAAATGTAAACGACTAAACCCAGATTTCATTATATACAAACTTGGAAAAGCTAGTGAAATAGGCTCAACATTTGCACAAAGCTTGAGATATTTCCCTAGTTTTCAATATTATGAGATTTTTGTTCTCTTATTAAGGGTTGTCTAGTTATTTGGGTTTTATAGCATATCTACTTTTGTAGGATATTTAGTGTCACATTCTTTTTTTTCTTTTTTTACATATATTAAAGCTAAGATTTCTAAACGAATACTTTGTAGATAATATTTTAAACAAGAAAGAGCTCATTTGTTTGCACTCGATTAAATTATTTCAAGTATTTCTATCTAACACTAACAATTCAATCTAACACCAGCCATTTGTTTGCAGAGTGTTAAATGGTTATTGTTTGTAAGTTTGTTTAGTTTTATGCCATATTAGATATTGTTGGTTGTTTAATGCCAAATCCGGTTAATTTTTCTATTAAATAAATAGGATTTGTAAACATTTTGCTAATAATATTTTTAAACACGTCTTTCTGAGCTCATTTTTCTCAACACCCAACTGATTTCAAGTATTTCTATCTAATATGAATCCGTCTATTTACTTTAATATTTGTTTGCACACAGTTAAATGATTTCGAGTATTGCTATGCATATTTACCAACCCCTCCGCTCGGGCAGGATATGACACAAGGTCAATTTTTTAGCAGAGGTTAACATGCTTGAATTTAGAGTTTTCCTTCTCCTAGACTAGTTGCCTGGCTGAAGAACCTAGTCTGCCCTACTATTTACCCATAGCTGGAGGGAGAATAATTGGATTCATACCTTTCCCAAGAGTATTAGTGCTACGTGAAATACAATCCATCTCGTCCAGGATTTGAACTCGTGTCACCGTGTCCATTTCCTACGACGATAACCATTACACCACGGGCACCTCGAGTATTGCTATGCATCAGTAACAATTTAAAATCAGTAATAAGTTTCACACACAGAGATTTGTTTCTCACAAAGAGAGTGAGCTTATCTTTTAGGAAACAGAAAAGGATTTATAAATACAAACTAGTAACTTCACCTCCTGTGAACCCCTAGAAATTTATTCCCCCAGCTAAAATTTTAATCACCCTCCAGAGGTCTACATGGACCGAGAAGCCCCCCTATGTATTTACAATGTTTGAGTTTTTGTGTGGAAGTTCAGTAGATAAAAATGGAGACCAGCAATAATAATATTAAAAAAGTAAAAGAGATAAAAAAAAAAAAATTAAAATAAAAGAGATAAAAAATAGTAAAATAAATAAAGAATTCAAATAAAAGAAAAAAAAAAATTAAAATAAATGAGATGAAAAACAAATATTAAAAGAGATAACAAAAATTAAAATAAAAGAGATAAAAAATAGTAAAAGAGATTTATAACCAACTCTGAGTTTCACGTCATCGATTATCAGGTGAGGTTTATCGAAGGTAACTAGATTATTGTACCCATCAAGTTCTAAACAAAACCTAATCTAAGTCAAGCGACAAAATCTAAGTCACGTGATTTTATCTGGCGCGAAATGATTAAGTGTTTAGATTTTGACACCAACTCCAATTCTAACCTTTTTGATTTTTTAATTTCTAAAATAAAAAAAAAATTGTCGAGTCGGCTGGGGTTGTAGAATACACCAACTGCATCTATGAAGAGGAGTAAGACCCCCCCCCCACTCCCCGTCCACAACGAGTATCTTGGATATGACACTAAACAATCTGATGGTAAGGCTTCAGTAATGCTCGAGCTTTGGGGAATGCGGATTTCCCTTTCATTACCATCGCTCCCAAGTCCACTCTGGCCCAGAGCACCTGATAGGGTCCCATCTATAACTAAAACTGAACTAAACTGTGTACTAATGCTACACTGAATTGCTTGAAATAGAACTGTTTTGACATTTAAATTACGTACGTGGTGCCTTCAATAAGTTTCCAGACTTTCTTTTGTGCAGGCATTGAAAATTGTCGTAGACTTTTGAAAATAGTCACAGCTGGTGAATTTCAAAAATGCAATCTGGATCTGAGGACACTTTAGAAGAACGATATACAATAAAATTCTGTTTTAAACTTGGAAAAAATGCTACAGAAACGTATGGAATGCTTCAGACTGCTTTTGGAGCATCTTGCATGAATCGAGTATCAGTTTTTGAGTAACTTAAGAGATTCAAAGAAGGCATAGAGTCTGTGAGAGATGATGAGAGGTGTGGGAGGAGTAAGGAAGTCAATACACCACAGTTGATTGGCCAAAGGGTTAGGGTTAGGGTTACTATGTTGAGGTTTTAAGGGAGTTCATGAAGAGATTCCTTGGGAAGAGGCCAGCACTCTTAAAATCGGGTCAGTGGCATTTCCACCAGGACAATGTTCCAGTCCACAACTCCATCCTTGTCACAGACTATTTGAGCAAGATGACGTCAAGACAGTTCTTCAGCCTCCCTATAGTCCAGACCTTGCTCCCTGTGACTTTTGGTTTTTCCCTAAGCTCACAGGCTGTCGTTATGAGACAATTGAGGAGATGAAAGAGGCTGTGACGAAGGTCATTGACACGCTCACACAACAGGACTTCCATGGGGCCTTCCAGAAGTTGTTGGAACGGTAGAATAAGTGCATTGCAGCCGGAGGAGATTACTTCGAAGGAGACTAGAGTTTCATGCGTGTACTATCAATAAAAGTGCCATACGAAAAAAGTCAGGAAATTTTTCAATGATCCTCGTACTTATGCGAAACTGAATTGTTTGAAATGGAACTGTTATTGTATGTTAAACTAAATTGTTTGAAATAGAACTGTTTTGACATTGAAACTGTACTTATGCTAAACTGAGTTAACTGAAATAGAACTGTTTTGACATTAAACTGTGTGTAAACAGAATGTATACTCATCATCATCATCATCATCATGTCGTGTCGCTAGCACGGATATCCCTGACCCTCTCTCGCCACTTCTCCCTTTCGTTCATCGCCTCTGGCACGTCTTCAGGGCTACCTCCCGTATCCTCACATAGCTGCTGAATGTATGTTCGAGCTGGTAGTCCTGCTTTTGCCCGGCAATATGTCGGGGTCCATAGGAGTACATCACTTATGAGCTCGTCCTTGCTTCTCCAGCAGTGTCCTGCATGTCTGGTTCGTCTAACTTGGATAGTTTTCGTGATGGAAGGTTGGTACCTTGTGGGGTGTTGCCGCCTGGACTTGTTCAATATTGCTCGCAGCATTGTTTGAATTAGAACTGTTTGAAAAAATTGATAAACTTTAAATAGAAATGTTTTTGATTATTAAACTGTACTTATGCTAAACTGAATTGTCTGAAAAAGAACTGTTTGTTTATATTAAAATGGATTTGGTATTAAATAACACACGAAAGGTTGATATGCCATAAAATACAAACAAACAAACCAAGAGTTTTTTTATTGTTTCAATTCCTTCATCACAATCCTCCTTATCATCAACAAGGGGTGTCAACAGCACAGATTCACTCCACTTTCACTTGCAATTCGTTTTTATATTTTGGAAGTCTTTTAGATGGCATCCAGTGTCCTCACAGAGCTGATGAATGTAAGTTTATGCTGGTCGGTCAATACGGCTGTGTCCATGTATATGTTACATAGCCAGATATACGGATGTGTGAAATGGACATAGGGAGTCCGAAATGCACGCGAAACACTTAACGACTTCTTAGTTCAGGTACGAAACTTTTTATTACCTTTGAGTCTAAAGGTAATTCGACATGAGGAGAGAGAGAGAGACACACACACACAATCTTTCTATGCTGACTGCTTTTACATCGTCAGCTCTCAACCCAAACAACGCGCGGCGCTCGTAGCGCACAAAGTCGTCTGGCCTCGCCCAGGTGTGAATCTCAACTCTCTCGTTCGGAGGCAGGAACTCAACTAACTGATTTTTCTCAAATCTCAGCCCACGCTTCGGGTGCATGACGTCACTCACACCCCTGGCCTCAATTCCTATCTGGGATTTTATTTTGACATCTCTGAATGACACATCCTCTCCGCACGCGCGTGAACACCTGCGTTAATGTTGCACCTAACTCATGCGCTAAGTAAAAGGTTCTCAGCCTAACTAAACCGAAAGGCAAGATATATAAAACGAAATCCCTCGGCAATTATATTACATATAGAAGACTATTGGAGAACGTCGTTTATGATTTTGTCCTTACATAACCAGCAGTATACTGCATGTCTTGCTTTTCTTACTTAGATGGTTTTTGAGATGGGAGGTAAGTGACCATACACCTGACGTTTTAGAGGTTGGTGCTTCCAAGATATTTAAAACAGCACGCAGTCGTTTTGTAAAAATTCAAGATGGTGCCGATATTCTGTAGCACTGACATATCAGAGAGATCAGATTTCCATATGGTCATTAACCTGTCAGTAGTAGTCTATGCTTTACCTATGCGTATGTTGACATTGCTTTCAGTAGATGAGATATGGCTACCGAGGAATTAGAACTGGTCTGCTAATTTCAGAGGCATGCTATGTATTGAAGAAATAGCTCCATCTTGATTAAAACACGTATTATCTCTGTTTTATCTGAGTCAATGAAGAGACTGATGCCTCCTGCTGGCTGCTTCAGGCTATGCAGCCGAGATTCGGCTTGAAAAGCTAGTGCTTCTTGTAAATGACGAGTGTAGATGATCTTTAAAAGAGGCAATTTAACTTCAGGTTTTTTGAAATTCTTTTCTTTATACACCAAAATATTTTTAGACAATATGGCATTACTTACAAAACTATATATATGTGTGTGTGTGTGTGTGTGTGTGTGTGCATTTCGCAGAGTTCTAATTCTCTTGGAAAAAGTATACATCCAATTCTTATCCCTCCAGCTATTGGTAAATAGTAGGGCAGACTGCGCTTTTTAACTAGTATGGCAGCCAGTCTAAAAGGAGTAAAACTTTGAATTGAAAAATGCTAAACTTTCCCTAAAAACTTGACCTTGTGTCACATCCTGCTTGTGAAGAGAGTTTGGTAAATACGTGTGTGTGTAAAAAAAGGAAACGAATAATAAGTATATAAATAAAACGAGAGAGAGAGAGAGAGAGAGAGAGAGAGAGAGAGAGAGATTACGAACAAAACAATCTTTTTTGTTTATTTTGTCTTGTTATACAATTTCTTTTTTCTTTATCCATAAAATATTTTTTCTTTTTTTAAACGCTACAACATCAGATCTTAATTTTCTGAGAAGGTCGGTCGCTGAGTGAGGGGCGTTGGTGTTTTGAATCACGAAATATAAGTTAATACATATCAAGAGGGGGAATTAGATACCCAAGCCTTCCTCTATATTTAGAGGATTCCGAAAGAAAGTTGACTGAGTACGCAATCATAAGAAAGAAGATTCTTAATCAGCGTCAATGCATTCATCCACATTTTTATCACCTCATTAATTCTTCGACTATCCGTTGTCAAAATATAAACCGGGTTCAATATATAGGGGATCCGTTAAGTATGTGCATTAAGCGAGTGAGTTGAAAAAAGGAGTTCTTTGTCATTAAAGAGTATTTATTGATTTTTAACGGCATGTCAAGCTGTTTAGGGTTATTTTATGCTTAGAGGTTAGCAAATCGTGTACGTTCCTATTTACCTTTTTTGTGCAAGTTTTTTTGTACACGGTTTGATCGAATACGAAAAATTTTTAAACATCTATTCGCCAATCGTCCGAGAGGCCTGGGTTCAATCTCAGGTCGCATCATACTAAAGACTTTAAAAATGGTACTTGATACCTCCTTGCTTAACACTTAGTAATATGAGGTACATATCAAGGGTAAAATGAAGCAATCCAGGGAAAGGAGTAACGTCCTCCCCAACACCTCGGTGTAGTAGCTATTGAAAAAGGGAGCCTTCGAGTCATCCTCGACGAAGGTCGCCAACTTTACTTATTTGACCCAATGATTGGACCTTAATACCACTTTGGATCCGAGTGGACTTAAATGTAATTGCAATAAAAAGTTAGTTCATGTTACACAGATCTCCAGAACTGGAGTCTCACTATCAGATACAGTTTAGTGTCATACCAAAGACCCCAATTTTCTAGGGGGTCTTACCTCTCTGCATAGGATACAGTCAGCGTACTCTAAAGTTTGGATCGGTTTCTTTGTTTTAATGCCATATCAAACTTCGTGTTTTATTTAATGCCAAAGCTATCCTTGTTGAAGAACTGGAGGGATACTATTTAACTCTTTGCTGAAAGGGGTTCATAACTTCCCTGAGCGTATTAGTCCAAAACTGAATGTAATGGACTGATTTGAGTTCGAACTCGTTTACTTCGAGTTTGCAGTCCAGCACTTTAGTTATTACGTCACGGGGACTTTCACTGACAGGGCTAACATTAAAGAGAGGGCAAAGATCAATAAAAAAAGTTTAAACCTGCAAAGATTATTTCTTGAAACGAATATTAGAACGGAACTGGGTAGGTTAACTTTTTTATACCAATACTTATTGTCTACTAATTACACTGTATCAAATAAGTTTAGTTTATAAGTAAGTAAAGTTGGTGACCTTAGTCGAGGATGACCCGAAGGCTCCCTTTTCAATGGCTCCTACACCGAGGTGTAGGGGAGGGCGCTACTCCATTCCATGGATTGTTCCACTTTACCCTCACCTTAGAATGCTGAGTGTTAAGAAAGGTGGGATCAAGTACCATTTTTTGAGTCTTTGGTATGACTCGAGCAGAGATTGATCGCTGGTCTCCCGGACGATTGGCGAACACTCTACTCATTAGGCCAATGTCCCGGTTTAGTGTATACTTACAAAAAAAAAAAATCAAACCTAATGTTCGAGTTAATTACTTGGTCCAAATTTAATTTATATGTTCACTTTAAAAAGAATGAAAAACTTTACAAGGGAATTTTTGAAGATTGCTTTTTACGAGAAAGTATTGGGATATCAGATTCTGAAATGGAGCAATACAACTTTAATTAGTTTTTCTCTTTATTCTTGATTGGAGGATGATTCTATCTATCTATCAATCTCGGTGGGTTTGTATCTATCTCCGTATGTTCATATCTATCTATCTATCTATCGATCTATCTATCAATTTGATGTGGACCTAAAGTTGGGAGCACGGATGGAAAACATGAAACACGGGTTAGAGATAAGAAAGATATATTAACAAAAAGTTACAAAGGATAGTGTAAAGGTAAGCGGAGTGGTAGTCCTATACGGCTGCGTACTACTAGTACTCCTGCTAATACTACGGTATTACGATACAGCTCACTGAGAGTGTTATCTCACATAGAAATATAGTGCTAAGTATGCATGATGCAGGTAAGTTTCGGTCTCACAACACTATCTATCTATCTGTCGAATAACATATAAATCAAAAACATATGGTGACTAATACTTCTATATTTTCATGTTCATCATAGAATACATTCTGTTGCATTGTATCTCTATAATTGGAACCAGAGGATAAAACAAAGAAAGTCCGGAATAAGAAACGGAGCTGGATTTATATCACATTACCAAATCACAAAAGAAATCAAAAGAACTTTATATATGCATCTTTTGTCTTCGTTTTTAATGGCATATCAACTTCCATGGGTTGTTTAATGCCAAACCCATCCTTGTATAAGAATAGCAGTGGTACTATTTAACCTATAGCTGAGGGAGATATGATGGTCTCTACCTTTCGTAAGGGTATTAGTCCGAAAGTGAACGCAAAAGTACGACCGAAGTTCGAACTCGCTTGTTACGATGTCGCAGTCCAGCACGTTAGCCACTACTTCACGGTACTTCCGCCGACATAGTGATGCAGTATTATATATATATATATATATATATATATATATATATATGCGCACGCACACATCCCCCCATAAATATATATATATATATATATATATATATATATAGAGAGAGAGAGAGAGAGAGCATTTTCCATCATATACGACGAACATTTGTCCTCGCAAATCTCCCAGAAATCACCACCCATCTTGTACCCCGATGATTAATTTTAAGTAGGCCTGGAGTAAAAGTTATATTTAGTAGAAGAACAACTTAATGCCGCCATTTAGCACACAAATCTCCAGACGATATTAAAATGAAATATGCATACGATAAGAAATAATTAAATTCTGATTGAAAACCCAAATAATGTTTAAATGTATTCATGAATTATCAGTTGAATATTAAAATAAAAAGCGTGCATAAAATTTATGAGAATATTATTGTACCTTGGTGCAGTCGACACAAGACGGCCATTATTGCCACTCAGAGGTGAATCACGATAATGTCATCCAACAGTGAATGATTTTAAATATAAGAAGTCTTATGCAGTTAAACATAATAAAATCTCCCTTACGCCATATTTTACAAACTTAACGTGGTCAATTATATAAAATATTAAGTTTGGAAAATAATGTCCTATTTTAAAACAAACTTATTCCAAAATCAATTAATTTAAATACCGTTTTAATGAATGAAAATATAATCCCTGAACATCAATCCATTTCTTCCATCGTTGAACAAAGTTATCTATTCTTGTACAATAAAACTCTAAAGAGGGTATCCTCGTGGTGTAATGGTTAAAGCGATGGACTGCGGAATCGTACAAAGCGAGTTACGTTCACTTTCGGGCAAATACCCTTGGGAAAGGTATGAACCCACTTATCCTCACAGCTATGGGTTAAATAGTACCACTACTGTTCTTGTTGGAGAATAGCTTTGGCATTAAATAACCTACAAAAGTTGATATGCCATTAAACAAAGAAACCAAACGAAACTAAAACTGTAAAGGTTCTGATCTCAAGAAATCTTTAAATGCAGTTTCTATCTCTATGGAACGGAACGTCTTTTTAGTATTACAAAGCGTCCAGATGTTTGAAAAAAAATGATTTGCATTAAATAACCCAGAAAGGTTGATATACCATAAACAAATAAACCAAATTAAAGTGTTGTATAGCCACAATACCACTGCACGTGTACGTTTACAAATATACACTTACATGCGGAAACATCATTAACCGTTAATGACGACTTCAATAACGAACGAATACACTTCTTTATATAAATCTCTCACACTTTATTTTCGAAAAGGTGATGTTTGTTGTGTGTGAGAAATGAGTGGAGACAAGGACGGACTGCTATATTGACCCAAGTTCTTCCTCGCCCTTAGCAGCACTTCTTTCGGATCTTGGCTTGGGCTTCTCAACCGGGGGTCACTGAAAACCCAAAGCCCTCTGTCTGCAAGCTGGTTCACACTTTGGCATCCTGTCTCCAACAGACTCGAACCGCCGGGCACCTGGTTATATTATTTTCTAACATCCACCTGCTTCTGCTGTTCTTCCGCTTATTTACACAGGTGCATCTCTTGACTGACGGCTCGGTCGAGGGTCAATATATAATAAAAACATCACATAAAATTATTATCGGAATTCTGAAAGTGTGTAGTCTCTCTCTCTCTTTCTCTCTCTCTCTCTCTCTCTCTCTAGATATATATACGAGGTGCATGCAATGTTTCCAGACTTTTTTTGTATAGGCATTTAAAATTTTGAAAATTCACTATGTTATTGCGATACATTTTATGAGATAACTGACCAATTTGTATGATTTTAGGTTCAAACAACAGCTACAGCAGCAATTGGAATACACCTTACTAAAGACTGATTGTCACAGCTGGTGAATTTCAAAAATGCAATCTGGATCTGAGGACACTTTAGAAGAACGATATGCAATAAAATTGTGCATTAAACTTAGAAAAAATGCCACAGAAACGTATGGAATGCTTCAGACTGCTTTTCGACCATCTTGCAAGAATCGAGCATCAGTTTTTGAGTGGCTTAAGAGATTCAAGGAAGGCTGGAATCTGTGAGGGATAATGAGAGGCGTGGGAGGAGTAAGGAAGTTAATAGACCAGAGTTGATTGGCCAAAGAGTTAGAGTTATGGTTAGGGTTACTATGTTGAGGTTTTAAGGGAGTTCAGGAAGAGATTCCGTCGGAAGAGGCCAGCACTCTTCAAATCAGGTCAGTGGCATTTCCACCAGGACAATACACCAGTCCACAACTCCATCCTTGTCACAGACTATTTGAGCAAGATGGGCATCAAGACAGTTCCTCAGCCTCCCTATAGTCCAGACCTTGCTCCCTGTGACTTTTTCTTATTCACTAAACTCAGAGGCTGTCGTTATGAGACAATTGAGGAGATGAAGGTCATTGCCACGCTAACACAAGAGGACTTCCATGGGGCCTTCCAGAAGTTGTTGGAACGGTAAACAAGTGCATTGCAGCCGGAGGAGATTACTTCGAAGGGGGCTAGAGTTTCATATGTGTACAATCAATAAAAGTGCCCATACGAAAAAAAGTCTGGAAACTTATCGTTTCCACCTTGTATATGACAGAGAAATGCAAATGAAAGAAGTTTTGTATGCAAAAGTGCTCAATGCTATTATGGCAGACCAGATGTAAAACCTAAAAACTTTAGAATTGTGACCAGGGAGTTCCCCTGACGTAATGGATAAAGTGCCGACCGCGGCCCCGAAGTAAGCAAGTTTGTACTCCAGCGGCCATATTGTGTTCATTTTCAGAATAACAACATTGCGAAAAGTAAGGATTGAATAATTAGTGTTAGATGGTAATATCTGAAACCATTTAACTGAGTGCAGATAAAACTATTAGTATTAGATAGCAATACTTACAACCATTTAACTGTATGTAAACAAATGTGCTCTAGCTCGTTTAAAAATTGTTACCTAAAAACTATTCGTTTACAGATCATATATATTTACAGATCATATATATATTTAATAAATTAATATTAATTTACACAGGATTTGGCTTTAGATAACCCGCAAGGGTTGATATGCCATAAAACATAACCAACCAACCAAATATTACTTATCAGTCAAATAATCACCCTTCAAGCTGCATCTGTCATTCCGACATTGTATCGGCCCTTTTTCATCTCCTTCAGATTGGGTTCCTCAGAACCTCATCTTTTTCCAGAGAAGACTAAGCAACATTTTTGTGTACACATATTCTCTTATTCAACTTTAGAACATTGATTGAAAATTATGACTTCATCATTTTTGCTGGTCCGATAATATCAACTGCTTTGGGCTCATTAATTAGAACTTTAAAATCCAAGTTCTAACTTCTTGAATTCGTAGTTACATAATTTTAAAATCCTCAATAAAATCGAAGCCCTCAACTGACCACTTGTCAATAAAATCAAGTTGACCTCATACATAACAATGTCACTTTGTGCATAATTCTTGTTTGAAATGAATAAAAGATTTGGTCAATCTATTATTCAATACTAATTGTTATCTTCTTCATGCCTGTTAGCGATTTTTCGGGTAATGTTCATACAATAGTAATTCAGTCTAATATTGTTTTCATTATATATATATATATATGAGAGAGAGAGAGAGAGAGCTTGCGAATGTTTTTTTAATTATTTTATGTTTTAACACGTTCAATGCGATACGATCCACCGGTGGATTAATTCAATCACTATTACATTGTTATCATTTTATGTTTTAACCCGTTCAGCGTGATAGGATCCACCAGTGGATCAGTTCACACAAACAAAATATAGCACGATCCATTGATGCTTTGAAAGACTTAAACCAACTCTATTTCGGTTTCAAAATATTGAAATTTGAAAGAATGTTATAAGTTCTTAATAGGATTTTCGAAATAACAACAACAACAACAACAACAACAATAATAATAATAATAATAATTTAACAAACTAGCGAAAAAAAAACGCATAAAAGTAAACACGACTGATTGGGGAAGATGATTCACTGGGAATTGTGCAAGAAATTGAAATTTGAACCTACTACCAAATGGTATATGTACAAACTAGAATCCGTGCGAGAGAATAAAGAGCATAATATTCTCTGGGGTTTTGAAATACATAAAGATCACCAAATCCCGACCAGAAGACAAGACCCAGCGATAATGAAAAAAAAAAAAAAAAAGAATAAAAAGAGAACTTGCGGTATAGTGGAGTTTGTTGTTTCAGCAGACCACAAAATAAAAATGAAAGCAAACGAAAAGAGTGACAAGTACTTGGATCTTGTCAAAGAACTGAAAAAGCCGTGGAACATGATTGAGGACGGTGATACCAATTGTAATTAGAGCACTTGGTACTGTCTCTAAAGGCTTGGAAAGGGAGCAGGAAGAGTTGTAAACCGGAGGACGACGATATGAACTACAGCATTGTTGAGGCTACAATGCGCAGAAGAATCCTAGAGACCTGAGAATGTTGTATTGTCATCTGCTGATTCATGCAGAAATATACATATATATGCTGGATACATACCGACGCAATGATAAACGACGCACGCAGGAAGGAAGACGCAGGAAGACTTCTTTACAAATATATTTACCTCTCACTTTATTGCAAGGGTTCGAAAAGGTTGTGTGGGGTTTTACTGTGAGAGGGAGCTGGAGACCGAACATAAACTGTAATATCTTGACCCTACTGTTATGACCGCCACGTTGTGTCTTTCTTGTTCTCTTGATGCTCAACCGGAGGCCTAGGGGCTCACTCTGCTGTGTGATGGCTTTCTTTATTGCATCTTATCAGCATCTTCTCCGGACCTCAGCTCATCAGGGCCCCAGGCCCCTTCGGCCTGGTGTGGCTTTCCCTACCACACCTCCCTCCACTGGAACTCGAACTCTCTGGCCGGAACTCAACTGTCAACTACACTGGCTCGTCGAACTCAACTGAATTATATAATCGTTCGACGCCCACTCGATCTTTGAAATCGAATGTTTAATCGTCATCAAGCGGAAATAACTGTCATGCAGTTCAGAGGCCACTCTCTTTCGGTGCGTCAGTCTATGAGAGTATCATGGGATATTTTTACCTCGTCCCATTTCATCAGCCAATTTCCGCCCACGCGATTTCCTCTCATAACTGTCATTAGAATGTATCACTTCCTTCCGGTGCATCACCTTGAATGGCATTTTTGGCCGGGTCAAAAGGTCAGAACATAACAAGAAGACTTGCTGTCACTCAACCTCTCGTGGAAGACCATCAGCAAACGCTGGTGTTTCAAACTCGCAATGATAATAATAATAATAATAATCTGGGTAGAGGAAGGTGATCCACTGGAAATTTTGCATTGTCGACCATACTAATAGATTTGTATATGCACAAATCAGAATCCGTGCGAGAAAATGTAAGTAAAAGTTGGTGACCGTAGTCGAGGGTGACCTGAAGGCTCCTTTTTCAATAGCTACTACACCGAGGTGTAGGAGAGGGTGCTACTCCATTCTCTGGATTGCTTCACTTTACCCTTGATACGTACCTTATATTGCTGAGTATTAAGCAAGGAGGTATCAAGTACCATTTTTAAAGTCTTTGGTATGACGCGACCTGGGATTGAACCCAGGTCTACCGGACGATTGGCGAACATTCTACCCACAAAGCCAGTGACGCACAAAATTCTTTAGGACTTTAAAATACAAATGGATCACCAAATCACAGCCAGAAGAACAGACCTAGTGTTAATTAACAACGAAAAAATAACTCGCCCTCATGAGGAATTCGCTGTTTCGGCAGAACACTGAATAAAAATGAAAGAAAGCAAAAATATAGACAAATACATGGACCTTCCCAAATAACTCAAAAAAAAAAAAAAAAAAAAAGGAACTAAGAAACCTCAGAGTGACGGTAATACCAATAGTAGTTTGTACACTTGGAACGGTCCCAAATGTTTGGAAACACAAAAACTGGAACACAAAATAAGAGGGAAAATCTCGATAATCCATATCAGAGCATTACTAAGATCGACTCCGAAGAGAGCTGCAGACCCGAGGAGACTTAATGTCACTCAGACTTCAGTGAAAGATCAACATCTAGGCTTGTGTGAAAAATTCGCGTGCACCCCAGTGAAAGTCTAGCAGCTAAAACTGGTGTGAACAAGGAGTGAACGATTCCCAGAGGTTGGTAAGGGGAGCCGGAAGAGTTAGAAATCAGATGAGCCGAGACCATCCAAACTACAGCTTTGTTAAGATCGGTCAGAATACTGGGAAGAGTCCTGGGGACTTGAAGTGATTTGCCGTCATTCAGACACCAGTGAAAGACCATCAACTAACGCTGGTTTGAAAAACTCACACAGAGTAATATGATTATAATATTGAGGGAAAGAGAGGAAAAAATCAGCAGAAAGACACACAACGGAAAATAAAATAGTAATGAAGAAAACGTACTTGGATAAGTGGAGATCTGAAGGAGAATTGAAACCGTCTAGTCTATAGCACTGTCAGCTTGAATACTGAGTAAAGTCCTAGAGACCTGAGGAAATTTGCTGTCATTCAGACTTCAGTGAAAAATTCCCAGTTACAAATTGTGTGAAAAACCCGCAAGGAGTAAAATAATGAAGGCACTCGTAGAGTAACGATTATCGTCGTTGAAAATGAAGACGGGGATCCGAGTTCAAATCCTGATAGAGACTGTTTGCATTTCCCATATCGCTAATACCTTTACGAAAGGTATGGATCCACATATTCTTTCAGCTATGGGTAAATAGAGGGACAGAGTTAGTGAGATCTTTATAACCTTGGTTTGACAACCAGTTTAGGAGAAGAAAAACTTAATTCAAACCCACTGAACACCTTTTAAAATTGACTAATATCTATCTATCTATCTATCTATCTATTAACGGAAGGTTTTAAAGGGAAATAAAAAAGTATAATTCTTTTGGAAGGGAAAGCGTACATTTCAACACTTTATATGTTGATGGTTTTAATATTAAAAAATCTCCATCGGAGATCGATCTCAATTCACGTCACATTCTCCAGGTGTCAAAAAGATGATGTGGAGAAAGAACGTTAGATTTAGTGAAAACTAATACCTTCATTCTACTCGAGGCACATGAGTCGAAGAACGTCACTACCGAAAGTAAATGCAGATGTATGAGTCTGAAGTAAACAATTCTTTGGACACGACTTCCTGATAACTTTACAGCACAATTCCCATTCATCCATATGTGCAGAGGAATTTAACGGAACATGTCTGGAATACTTTAAGAGTGACCTCTTAACCTTTCTAGGGTTATCCGAAAATCTTTAAGAATCTCAGTATTCATCACAAAAGCCCGTTGTACAGACTATTCAAGGAAACACACACACACACACACACACACACACACACACACACACATATATATATATATATATCGCAATATTTTTCAAGTATAAAATATGTTAGTAATATAGTAGGGCAAAAACTCTTCTATTCCTATCTATCTATCTATCTATCTATCTATCTATCTCAATCTTTTCATATCTTAATCATGCCATTATCATTTGCTCAGTCGGCTGGGGCAGTAGAATACACCGACTGCACCTCTGCTGAGGGATAAGACTCCCTTCACAAAACCAGTGTCCTGATATAACACTAAACGATCTGTTGGTGAAGTTCCAGTAATGCTGGAGCTTTGGGAAATGCGCAGTACTCCTTCATTGCTCTGGCTCCCAGGTCCACTCTTGCCCGGAGTGGTAGCACCTGATAGGGTCATATCTTTGGCTCAAATTGAACTAAACTGCGTACTTATGCTAAACTGAATTTCTTGAAATAGAATTGTTTTGATAATTAAACTGCTTACTTATGCTAAATTGAACTGCTTGAAATAAAGCTGTTTTTGATATGTAAACTGCGTACTTATGCAAAACTGAATTGTTTGAAATAGAACTGTTTTTTGCACCGAAACTATTTAAACCTTAAACTGAATTGTTTGAAATCGAACTGTTTTAAAAATTTAACTGTGTGTAAACAAAATCTCTAATTATACTAAACTGAATTGTTTGAATTAGAACTGTTTGACTAAACAGAATAGCTTTAAATAGTAACGTTTTTGACAATTAAACTGTGTACTCATGCTAAGTTGAATTGTTTGAAATAGGACTGATAATCAGTATTAAAATGAATTTAGTATTAAATAACCTACAAAGGTTGATATGCCATAAAACCTAAACAACCACCAACCAACTAGCCATTGTCATGTCATAATTATATCGGTACAAAAGCTATCTACAATTTTTTACCATTGACCATTGTTTATGGGGCGAGTTCTAGTGGGTGTGGTTGCAAAAGTGCTGGATTGCAACATCGTCGTAAACGAATTCTCTTTTGGACTAAAATCCTCGGGGAAAGGTAAAAAAACTTCCTTTATCCCAACCCAACTTTGGGTTAAATAGTACCACTACTATTCTTTTACAAGGATGGCTTTGGTGTTAAATAACATACGAAGATTGATATGCTATTAAACACAGAAATCGAATCAAGAAATTATTTTCCTGCTATTTTTGTTTTTAAATCGACGTTCGAGTTTTGATATTTTAGACGGACAGTAATTTTTGCTATTTTTAAGTTATATACGAGGATTATTAAATAAGTTTCCAGACTTTTTTTCGTATGGGCACTTTTATTGATAGTACACACATGAAACTCTAGTCCCCTTTGAAGTAATCTCCTCCGGCTGCAATGCACATGTTGTACCGTTCCAGCAACTTCTAAAAGTCCACATGGAAGTCCTCTTGTATGAGCGTGTTAGTGACCTTCGTCACAACCTCTTTCATCGGTGAGGAACTGTCTTGATGCCCATCTTGCTCAAATAGTCTGTGACAAGGATGAAGTTGTGGATTGGTACATTGTCCTGGTGGAAATGCCACTGACCCGATTTGAAGAGTGCTGGCCCCTCCCGACGGAATCTCTTCCTGAACTCCCTTAAAATCTCAACATAGTAACCCTAACTCTAACTCTTTGGCCAATCAACTCTGGTCTATTGACTTCCCCCAACACCTCTCACCATCCCTCACTGACTCCCTGCCTTCCTTGAATCTCTTCTGCCACTCAAAAACTCATGCTCGATTCATGCAAGAGAGTCGAAAAGCAGTCTGAAGCATTCCATACGTTTCTGTTTAAAACAGAATTTTATCGCATATCGTTCTTCTAAAGTGTCGTCACGTCCAGACTGCATTTTTGAAATTCACCAGCTGTGACAACCAGGCTTTAGTAGGGTGTATTCCAATTGCTGCTGTAGCTGTTCATTTGAAATTGAAATCATAAAAATTGGTCAGTCATCTCATAAGATGTATAACAATAACATAGTGAATTCTCAAGAGTCTACGACAATTTTAAATGCCTGTACAAAATTTTTAATGTCTGTTTGAAAACTTATTGAGTGAACCACGTATACTGGGTGTCCTAGAAAAATTAGTCTCATTTTGTAATCTAATAACTTGACCAATTCTCATTTAAACGGGTTCAAATTTTAATAGAATTTGTAGAAACAACTAAAATTCTATATTTGATGATTTGTGCTTTCATCGTTCCAGACGTAGAAATGCCATTCGCTAGAAAAGAAAAGGTGTTTAAACATTAAACATAGAATTTTCAGTTGTTTAAACTCATGACGTTCAATTTTGAGATCATTTGAACGACAATTGATCAAGTTATTAGATTATGAAATGTTATCGATTTTTCTGAAACACCCTGTTTAATTTTATTGTTAAAATGTAGCGCTAAAACCGTTTCTAATCTAGAACATCTTTACAGTGCTCGATGCACGAAAATGCCGAACAATATCAACCATATTTTTCTAGTATAAAATATGATGCAAACTAGAGTAAGGGTGGACGTGCATTGAAGTATATATATATATATATATATATATATATATACAAACACATGCATTTAATATCACACACACACACACACACACACACATCTATATATATATTGGAGGTGCCCATGGTGTAATGGTTATCTTTGCAGGAAATGGACACGGCGACACGAGTTCAAATCCTGGACGAGACTGATTGCATTTCACATAGCACTAATACCCTTGGGAAATGTATGAATCCAATTATTCTCCCTCCAGCTATGGGTAAATAGTAGGATAGACTAGGTTCTTCAGCCTTGGTGAGGCAACTAGTCTAGGAGAATGAAAACTCTGAATTCAAACCTGTTAAACTCCGCTTAAAGAATTGACCTTGTGTCAAATCCTGCCCCAGCGGAGGGGTTGGTAAATATGATATATATATATTTTCAACAAGTTCCGATATTTATATATATATATATATCGGAACTAATTGAATATATATATATATATATATATTTTCAACTAGTTCCTATATATATATATATATATATATATATATATATACATATAGTATCTCTCCCATAAGTAAACACAACCTCCTCACAATTAAAAAGAAGCTTAATCTTCATTCAAAAGAAAGATAACAGAATTTTATCATTCATAAAATTTGGTCACCGTAGTTGAGGATGACCCGAAGGCTCCCTTTTCGATAGCTACAACAACAAGATGTCGGGGAGGGCGCTACTCCTTTCCCTGGTTTGCTCCACTTTACCCTTGATATTTCCCTTATAATGCTGAGTTTTAAGCAAGGAGGCATCAAGTACCATTTTTTGAGTCTTTGGTATGACTTAATCTGGGATTGAACACATGTCTCCCAGGCCAGTGGCGAACACTTTAACCATCGTCCAAAATCATGTATCATTTATAGTGGAATATTATGCAATTAAAACGGATGTTATTAGATATTCATTACCAAACTCTACAACATCGAAATAACTTCAGAAAAAAAAACAAGACCCAGAAAATATGTTTAAAAATTTACAACTTTCCAGAATTTTACGTAAGAGTGATCTTCATGGACTGATAGATATTCAATGCTGTAAAATTGGTAAAAATGTTTCATTGTATAAGAATATTTCATTGTATAATGTTCCACTATAAATAATAAAGTCCAAATATTTTCTTAGGAGAAAAATTGACTTGTTATAACATGATCGGAATTTACTGCATGTAGCCAACGTTATCTATCTATCTATCTATCTATCTATCTATCTACAAGGGTCAGTTGAAAAGTTCATAGACTGACAACGATAATATCATGGAATGTGACTAAGAAAGGTTTATTTTTCAACATAGTACCCCATTGCAGTTCATACACTTTTCCAAGTTTTGCTGCAGTTCTTGGATGCAATTGGCAAAACAGTCATGGACAGCTGATAAGACCTCATCATATGAACTTTCCAGCCTCTGAACTTTTCTACTCAACCTCATGTGTGTGTGTGTGTGTGTGTGTAAGTGTGTGAGTGTGAGTGTGTGTTTGTGAGAGAGAGTGTGCGTGAGACCTTGTGTGTGTATGTGTGTGTGCGTGCGTGTGTGTGTGTGTGTGTGTGTGTGTGTGCTAGCCTCGCATTGTATAATGGTTAAAGAGCAATGAGATAATCACAATTGATTTGCATTCTGAGTACCATGAACGTCTGGTCTTATGCCATAAATCAAGTAAGCTTATTGAATAATATATATATATATATATATATATATATATATATATATATATATATATATATATATATATATATAAGTCTGCATTTCACATAGCACTAATACCTTTGAGAAATGTATGAATCCAATTATTCTCCCTCCAGCTATGGGTAAATAGAAGGGCAGCCTTGGTTCTTCAGCTTTGACGAGGCAACTAGTCTACAGGAAGGAATACTCTGAATTCAAACCTGTTAAACTCCGCTTAAAAATTGACCTTGTGTGATATCCTGCCCGTCTGGGGGGGTTAGTAAATATGTATATATAAGTCTGACGTTCAATCTCCCGCTCAAACAGACATATATATGTCTGTGTGAACAGGATTTATATATATATATATATATATATATATATATATATAAACAAACAAAACGGCATTTAAACGAAATTATATTTGATTATAAACTCTATCTGCTTGTTCAAGTCATTATAGACTCGTGGGGACCATTCCATTAAGAAAATTCACGAAACCATATTTACGTATTCACTTTTATAATTCTTTCATATTCTGTAATAATTAAATTATCAATTTTCGTTCGCGAAAGGGATGTCGGTCAAGGAGGGAACAGTAGATGAGGAGTGGGAAATATGAACTGTCACCACACCAAATGTTTAGCCTGTTAGGTCAATCGCAAAGCACTGTCAGTCACCTGATGTAGTGGTTTCGTCTGGCGCCCTTTTTTCGTGTTTCTCAGAGAGAAGCCGTCAAAGGCCGCTAATTTCTTGGTAAAAATTCGATTGAGATGACTGTGCTCTCTTATTAATAAAGTTCAACTGGCGTCGAGATCAATTTGAATATCTTTTTTTTTTGTTTGTTTTTTTTTGTTTCTGGGCTTTTGTTAGGTTAGAGAAGGGTTTACTGAAAATTCTGTATTTTATGTCAGAACTAATAAGCAGGAGAGTACAAATAACGTTCCGTGTAGGTAAACAAACTCCAATGGTAATTATATTGGTCTTTACTGCTTTGATAATTAAAAGATAATCATTTGAAAAAAGAGAATTTTAAAAACAATGCTGCTTCAGAAGACATTAAACGAACTAAGACTCCGTTGCAATAAATCTATAATTTTTAGGCTTTATAGCATGTCCGAAGTCAGTCCTTTTTGCATTTTATATGGTTTCAAGTATTCCTCAATTCCAGGTCGCGTCATACCAAAGACTTTTAAAATGGTACTTGATACATCCTTGTTTAACACTCCGCAATATAAGGTAGGTATCCTGGGAAAGGAGTAGCGCTCTCCCCTACACCTAGGTGTAGTAGCTACTGAAAAGAGAGCCTTCTGGTCGCCCTCGACTACGGTTGCCAACTTTACTTACTATAATCATATATATTTATATTTTCAACGCGCTATAAAATTTAAAAAAATAGTGCAATTCTTTATTTGTCAATAATAATCATTTTTTTGGCACACATTAATATGGTTTCATGTGTTCCTGTATATGAACGATTCACACTGGTAAAGACACCAATAAAAAAAATATGAACTCATTGTTAAACGTAAAGATTTTCTTAGTTCTAAATTCTTGTATATAGGATGTTTCAATGTACATGATTATATAGGGTGTCTCAATATACATGGTTATATAGGGTGTCTCAATATACATGGTTATATAGGGTGTCTCAATATACATGATTATATAGGATGTCTCAATGTACATGATTATATAGGATGTCTCAATATACATGGTTATATAGGGTGTCTCAATATACATGGTTATATAGGGTGTCTTAATATACATGGTTATATAGGGTGTCTCAATATACATGATTATATAGGGTGTCTCAATATACATGGTTATATAGGGTGTCTTAATATACATGGTTTTATTGGGTTTCTCAATGTACATGAGTATATAGGGTGTCTTAATATACATGGTTATATAGGGTGTCTCAATGTACATGATTGTATAGGGTGTCTCAATATACATGGTTATATAGGGTGTCTTAATATACATGGTTATATAGGGTGTCTCAATATACATGGTTATATAGGGTGTCTTAATATACATGGTTATATAGGGTGTCTCAATATACATGGTTATATAGGGTGTCTCAATATACATGGTTATATAGGGTGTCTCAATATACATGGTTATATAGGGTGTCTTAATATACATGGTTTTATTGGGTGTCTCAATGTACATGATTATATAGGGTGTCTCAATATACATGGTTATATAGGGTGTCTTAATGTACATGGTTATATAGGGTGTCTCAATATACATGATTATATAGGGTGTCTTAATATACATGGTTATATAGGGTGTCTCAATATACATGGTTATATAGGGTGTCTCAATATACATGGTTATATAGGGTTTCTCAATATACATGGTTATATAGGGTGTCTCAATATACATGGTTATATAGGGTGTCTCAATATACATGGTTATATAGGGTGTCTCAATATACATGATTATATAGGGTGTCTCAATATACATGGTTATATAGGGTGTCTCAATATACATGATTATATAGGGTGTCTCAATATACATGATTATATAGGGTGTCTCAATATACATAGTTATATAGGGTGTCTTAATATACATAGTTATATAGGGTGTCTTAATATACATGGTTATATAGGGTGTCTTAATATACATGGTTATATAGGGTGTCTCAATATACATGGTTATATAGGGTGTCTCAATATACATGGTTATATAGGGTGTCTTAATATACATAGTTATATAGGGTGTCTCAATATACATAGTTATATAGGGTGTCTTAATATACATGGTTATATAGGGTGTCTTAATATACATGGTTATATAGGGTGTCTCAATATACATGGTTATATAGGGTTTCTCAATATACATGGTTATATAGGGTGTCTCAATATACATGGTTATATAGGGTGTCTCAATATACATGGTTATATAGGGTGTCTTAATATACATGGGACCCATGTGACTGCTAATAAGTCTATTAATAATAATGTTGTGCTCTTTTTTATTTCAGATTTGAAAATAATATACTATAGCAACTATTAATTCTCGATCACAATGCGTTGGACAAGGGAGGAAAATATATTTCATGTCACTACTTATTTGGAGACAAAATCATTCAAAACTGTCTCAAAATAGTTACAACTTTTTGATATAATAATGATTTAGTATTGAGACAAGAAACTAAAAAACAAAAAGATTGCATGTCCTGGAAGCTTAAATAATATCAATAAAAAAACAACATTATTTTGATATCTCTAGCTCAAAGGATGCATTTCTTACAGGACGTGTTCCAAATGACCACCATTACACTTATCTCATAAATAAATCATTATCATATTAATGGATTGCATCTATTTTGAGACACCCCATATATCATGGATGATATTTTTCAACCCTTCCCTCATCTACTTCAGTGACATGACTATTATAATCTAGCTGCAAGCAAAGTATTTAGCAATCGGAAGTCTGGTACAAGGTTTTGGCTCAGAGGTTTTTCTCAAAGTATCGTTTCTGGTGGATTATCTCTGCCTTTTCTCTTCTTAGCTTATCTCTGCTTTCTCCGTTCATAAGCTTTTATCTCTTAGGAGTCTTAATCGGAGGATGGCACAAGGTCAGGGCTCAGAAGGTTTTCTCAATCTGGTGGATATCCGATGGCTGCAGCCCACCAATCTCTTCTTGCCCCACATCTCTGTTTTCTCTGCCTATCACTGCTTTTTCCATTCATCATTTTTTTCCGCTTATCTATCAGCTAGCTAAACTCTTAATTGAAGGATGGCACAAGGTCTGGGCTCAGGAGGTCTTCACAATCTTGTGAATATCCGATGGTTACACCCCACCTATATCTTCTTGCTCCGCTTATCTCTGTTTCCACGGACTCCAACCTACATTGATTATCTTCTCTCACTTACACCAAGTGAACAGGTATTATCTTCAGTTTCTTTTATTTCTTCTACATCTCACCTAACCCTATTCCTCTGAGGGGGCGGTTACTTCTCTCTGACATTACGTGTTTGGATTTGTCAACTTTTAGAAACTTTGTTTCAGGTTTCGTCGCAAGTTTCGTCTCAGATCTTCCGACCCTTTCTGCGGAAATAACTCGACATCCGTTTTTCTTCCAGACAAAATAAAACTCCTTAGAACTATTGATTATAAAAATTTTAACATTTCCCATTAAAAAAAAAGACTTTCATTTATTTTTTCCACTCATTTTGGCACATACACTGGTTTCTCAAAAGAAAGTGTATTCTCTTAATGCGCAGCTTTAATAATTTTCCTCAATTAATTCTTTCAACAAATCAATCTACTTGTCTAGGACGCACCATCTTACATACATAATACTTATAATCTATACGCAGTTTTATGGTTTCAAGTAACTATTTCTATTTGATAATAATAATAATAATAATATTATCTGATTACATATCACCAGAATCCATGGAAAGCAGCATAGTGGATGTGAAGTAAGGTGTATGACTCCAGCGTTGGGTCAATGGTGAGTTTCACTTAATGCTGGGTGGAAGAACTTCATCAGCCAGGGTCAAATATTTCAGTTAGGGCACAACAGCTATTCATCGATAAGTTTGGCGTCTATTGATGAGGGAAAACAGCTAAAATATAATTTTTTTCTTTAGTGACCCGCTTATGAGTTGTCTTGTGGCATAGCCAAAATATACTATCTATCATAAAAATGTCAAATCGAAATATAACTCAATGTGAGACCTGTTGTCTGGGTGTCATGATTAGCAGCCCCCAACCCCGATAACCAACATGGGGGAAATGGTCATCATCCTGTGAATCTTTACTGTTCTTTTTTTTTCAGGTACACAAACGATGACCAAAGTAACCATATAAACCAGAGACACCAACTCAGAAAATTGACAAAGGAAGACAAAAAAATGTCTGCTTCATTGTTATTTTTGAAGCAACCCGACACAAAGAGGCAAATAAGAAAAAAATGATAGAAAATCTTGGGAGAATGCTCTAGATTTCAGACAACAAACCAAAGCTGATCAAGCTAGGACGATCATAAAGAAAGGTTGGTTTTCTGACATTGAAATATTAGAAATACACCAAAGAATAAATAGGGAATCAAAGCAACAAGACCTAAATACAATAACTGACACACAACATACAGTAAAACAAGAACAGTCTGACCGAAATGAGCTGCAAAGTAATAACAATCGAAAGATCGTACACCCAAACCATTCAGAACAAATGCTAACACGAGAAGAAGAAGAAGAAGAAGAAGAAGAAGAAGAAGAAGAAGAAGAAGAAGAAGAAGAAGATATGGTTATAGAAAATTTAAAGAGAATTATATCTGAAAAGAAGACTAGATTACCATCGCTAAGAAACCAAGAATGGAAAACAGTCAAGGCAGAAACTGAAAAAACAAACGAGTTATTGACACATATCTCAACGAAAAACATCACATAATTAAACGAATAATCTCTGAAGGAGCTAAATTAGTGTGTGATAAAATAGATGTTTCCCTAAAGAACACGAACAGAAACTCAAAACCTGGATGGGAAATTCGACTGGAAACGCTAATAAGAAATCTACAACAGGCAAAAAAGATGAGACAAAGGTAGAACGCTGGAATATGTTGTGACGAAAAGGAAAAAGCAATTCAACAAGTAAAAGAAACCATACAAATCGAGGAAATAAACCAGAAAGTACTGGCGAAAGAAGAAAGACTAAAAAGTTATTGACAGGATAAAACAATACAAATAAAACAGGGAATTCCAAAACAACGAAAGAAATTCTATCACCAAGTAGGAAGTGAATGCACCGATTCATACGAAAAACTGGATGACAAGGAAACAAGACAATTTTTGAGCAAAATATGGCAACCAAGAAAACATGACAGAAAAGCCGAATGGATAAGAAAAGAGTTAGAAGGACTCGAAGAAGGTCTGAAGGCGAAAATACATCTCGATTCACTCAGAGCAAAAGTCAAAATTGTATCAAATTTAAAAACGCCAGGATATGATATCATACATGGATACTGGTTTAAAACGTCCACTTCTATCCATGACAAACTGGCTGTCAAAATAAATAGATCCTTACAAGAAACAGACATATCCAAATGGATGACAAAAGGAAAAACTATCCTGATCCAAAAATACCCCCCCTAAAGGAACTGCCTCTAACAATTACAGACCTATAACATCCCTACCAAGGATGTGAAAAATACTAACGGCACAAATCAGGGAGGAGTTTTACAATTCGCTAATAAACCGCAGATTGTTCCCTGAGGAACAGAAAGGACACTGCAAGTGAAGCAGAGGAACAGGAGTGCTACTATACATTGATCCAAACATCCCCAAGGAAAGCAAAACGAGACGAAAAAAACTAGCTAAGGTGTGGATTGACTACAATATATTCTCATAAAACTGGATGATAGACTGTCACAACATCGACAAGATATTTGGCGGTTAAGTCATAAAGTTTATCGAAAATAACATGAAAAACTGGAGAGTCGAACTGACAGCAGGAGGAAAAATCCTAACTGAGGTGAAAATCTATTCACTATAACTATTTGTAGAAACAATGATGTTACTCAATCTCATACTTAAGAAATGCACAGGCAGATACAAACTTTATAAATCTCAAGAAAAAAATCAATCGCCTAATGTACAAGAACAAGATCAAACTGTTTGCCAAAAATGAAAAGAATTGGAAACATTAATACTGGCAGTGAAGATATGCAGTGAAGATGTACGGATGGAATTTGCCATAGAAAAATGTGGCATGCTTATAATGAAAAGCGGAAAACAACAAACGACGGAAGGAATCAAAGGACAAAATCAAGAAAAAAATCAGAACACTCGGGGAAAAGAAAATTTATAAATACTTGGGAATATTGAAAGTGGACATCATCAAACATGTGGAGATGAAAGAAAAAATTAAAAAAGAATACCTCAGGAGAACAAGAAAATTACTGGAAACCAAACTACATAGCAGAAATCTCATTAAAGGGATAAATACTTGGGCTGTCCTCCTCGAAAGATATTCGGGACCATTCTTAAAGTGGACCAGAGAAGAAATTCAACAAATGGACAAGAGAATAAGGAAATTGATGACGATGCATAAAGCTCTACATCTTAGAGATGACCTCGACAGACTCTATGAGCCAAGAAAAGACGGAGAAAGAGGATTCGCCAGCATTTAAAATAGCGTCGATACATCGATATAACGACTCGAAGACTACATAAAAAAGTGCGGAGGATGACTGATTACAATAACTAGAAACAATAAAGACAACAAAAGCATCAACAGAACAAAAATAACCAGAAAAGAAAAATGGGAAGAAAAGCAACTCTGTGGACACTTCAAGCGACAAACAAGCGAATTCTCAAACAAGAAAATTTAGACAAGGTTAAAAAAGGAAAACCTTAAGAAAGAAACGGAATTTCTTCTGATAGCAACACAAAAGAACACGTTAAGGACTATGTCAAAGCAAAAATAGACAAACCAAAACAAAATAACAAATGTAGATTATGTGTTGATAGAGACGAAACGATCAATCATATAATAAACGAATGTAAAAAACTAGACACGACTGGGTAGGGAGGGTGATCCACTGGGAATTGTGCAAGAAGTTTAGATTTTACAATACGAACAAGTGGTATGTGCACAACTCAAAATCCGTCCTAAAAAAATAAGACGTGCAAAGTTCTTTGGGATTTTATGATACAAACAGATCATCTAATCTCGGCCAGTCAAACAGACCTAGTGATAGTGTACAAAAAAAAAAAAAAAAAAGAAAGAAAGAAAAAAAAAGAACCAGCCAAATTGTGGACTTTGCCGTCCCAGCTGATCCCAGAGTAAAACTGAGGAAAAGCAAAAAGAGAGGTAAGTATCTCGACCTTGCTAGAGAATTGAAAAAGCCATCGAATATGAAAGTGACGGTGATACCAATTGTAATTTGTGCGCTCGGTACAGTCACCAAAGGATTGGTACAAGGACAGTGGAGAACTTGGAAATAAGTGAACGAATGGAGACCATCCAAACTTCAGCTTATTGAGATCGGCCAGAATATTAAGAAGAGTCCTGGAGACAAGGAGACTTGTAGTCACTCAGACTCCAGTGAAAAAAAATAACTGGTGTAAAAAAACTCTCAAATGAATAATAATGATAATAATAATAATGTGAACGGACAGTCGTTGTGAATTTAGTAAAATACGAGAATGATATATGATAAAAAGAGTCGGAAAAGGGTCAATGGCCAACAGTAAAAAAAAAAAAAAAAAAAAAATAGGATAGAATAATGTTTGTTGACACGTGACTAAGTTTATAAATTTATAAAAGGGGTGAAAAAAAAAACCCAGACAGGAATTACTCTCTTCAGAAGACAGATGAAAAAGAAAATATCTGTATTAACTTTGGTGGAAACGCAAATGGAGTGAGTATTATGGAAAGGTGAAAGGTCTGTCGTATTATCTGCGAAAACTTCAGGAAAAGTGGTAAATCCAAAGTTTGTATTTCTTTCTCTATCAAAGAAATTTCATATTTTTGTCCAAAAATAAATTATTTTCTTTGACTTAGTCTCTGAATATAAACGGATAGTCGTAGTGAATTTAGCTGAATACGAGAATAATGTAAATTCGTAAAAAAGAGACGGAAAAGGCTTAAGGGCCAACAGTAAATATAGAAATAAAAATAATCTTCCAAGACAAGTAACAAAACTTTAGATCGAAACCACTTATCAGTAACAGGAACACACGTAAAGAACAGAGCCAAAATCACAGTATACGAATGTCACTAAATAGCAAAGCGTTTCAAGAACAGACTGTCGTATAGACGTGATACAACTATACGTATACATATATATGCGGAATCATAATCAACAATAATGACGAACGAACACAGTTCTTTAGAAAAATATACTTCTCACACTTTATTCGAAAGGGTTGCGAAAGAGTTGTGTGTGAGAGGTGAGTTGGAGACTGAACAGACTGAAACATATTGACCCCCAAGTTCCTCTGTCTTTAGCAGCACTTCTTTCTCATTCTGCTGGGCTGCTAAACCGGGGGTCCTGAACTGCTACTCGAACTCCAACAAACTGACTCCAACTAACTCGAACTGTCTGTGGTACTGGGTTATATAATTGTTTACCGTCCACCTGCTTTCCGTGGGCGTCGCAATTGCACCGAATTCAACCCATCGACGGTCAAGGTTATATCTTGATATCTTCGACCGGATGCACCTGTTTCTTGATTGACGGCTGGGTCGAAGGTCAATATGTTACAAAACCAAACTCTAGTTTAAAAAACTCATAAGGAGTGAAATAATAATAATAATAATAATAATAATAATAATAATAATAATAATAGACTTTGATGTCCCGGCAGACCACAAAATAAATCTGAAGGAATGTGCAAAGAGGGATAAGTACCTCGACCTTGCTAGAGAATTGAAAAAGGTGTGGAACATGAAAGTGACGATTGTACCAATTGTGATTGGTGCTTTTGGCACAATAACTAAAGGATTATTAAAAAGCTTTGAAGACTTTGAAGTTATCGGACGGGTAGAGACTATCCAAATGACAGCATTATTGAGAACGGCCAGAATCCTGAGACGAGTCCTGGTGACTTGAGGAGACTTGCTGTCACTCAAACTCCAGTGAAAAACCATCAGCTTACACTGATATGAAAAACTCTAAAGGAGTAAATAATAAGCGACTTCTCAAACGAGAAAACGTTGACGTAGCTAAGAAAAGGAAAGCTAAAGAGAGAAACCGAATCTCTTCTAATAGCAGCAGAAAACAACGCCATAAGGACTAACCATATCAAAGTGACAATAGATAAGACGCAACAAAACAGCAGATGTAGGTTATGTGATAAAAGAGACGAAACTATCAATCACAGAATTAGCGAATGTAGCAAATTTGCATAGAAAGAATATAAGACTAGGCACGACTGGGTAGGCAAGGTGATCCACTGGGAATTGTGCAAGAAGTTAAAGTTTGACCATACGAACAAATGATATATGCACAACCTAAAATCTGTCCTAGAGAATGAGACTCACAAACTCCTCTGGGATACTGATATACAAACAAAATTCTCGGCCAGACGACCAGATCATATAATAATCAGCATAAAAAAGAGAACTTGCCGAATTGTGGGCTTTGCTGTCCCGGCTGACTACAAAGTGAATGTGAAAAGATGGATAAGTACCTCGGCCTTGTTTAAGAAATTGAAAAAGCTGTGGAACATTAAAGTGACAATAATACCAATTATAATTGGTGCTCTTGGTACAGTCACCAAAGGATTAGTACAAGGACTGGGAACTTGGAAATAACAAGACGAGTGGAGATCATCCCAACTACAGCATTATTGCGATCGACCAGAATAATGAGAAGAGTTCTGGAGACTTGAGGAGACTTGCTGTCACTCAAACTCCAGTGAAAAACCATCAGCTAAAACTGGTGTGAAAAACTCTCAAGTGTAAATGATAATATTAGCAATAACCTTGTCCGGTTGTGGACTTCGCTGTCCCGGCTGATTATAGCGTAAAATTGAAAGAATGCGAAAAGAAGAATAAGTACCCAGACCTTGCTTGGGAATTGAAAAAAAACTGTGGAACATGAAAGTGTTATTGGTGATCTTGGTACCAAAAGATTGGTAAGGGGACTGGAGAACTTGGAAATAAGAGGACGAGTCGTGACCATCCAAACTACAGCATTATTAAGATCAGCCTGAAAACTAAGAAGAGTCCTGGAGAATATGAGGAGACTTGCTATCACTCAAACTCCAGTGAAAAACCATCGGCTAACGCTGGTGTGAAAAACTCTCAAAGGAGAATGACAATAATAATAACTGAACTACAAAGTGTTAATGAAAGAAAGCAAAAGATAAACAAATGTTTGGATCTTGCCTGAGAGCAGAAAAATCTGTGTAACATGAAGGTGACAGTGATACCAATAATACTTGGCACAAAAGGAACAATTGCTTAGGGCCTGGAAAAGAGACCGAAAGAATCAGAGAGCAGAAGAAGACTCGAGATCATACAGACAAGAGTCCTGTAGACTTGCTGTCATTCACTCGACTGAAAGTAAAAGACAACCAGCTGAACTGGCGGGAAAATTCACAAGGCGTGAAATAATATTAATAGTTTGTTTACCCATAGTGATATAGTTTCAAGTACGTTGTACCTTCAATAAGTTTCCAGACTTTTTTGTACAGGCATTTAAAATTGTCGTAGACTCTTGCAAATTCAGCATGTTATTGCTATACATCTTATGAGATGACTGACTAATTTTCATGATTTCAGGTTCAAATGAACCGCTACAGCAACAATTGGAATACACCCTACTAAAGCCTGATTATCACAGCTGGTGAATTTCAAAAATGCAATCTGAACGTGAGGACACTTTAGAAGAACAATATGCGATAAAATTCTGTTTTAAACAGAAACGTATGGAATGCTTCAGACTGCTTTTCGACCATCTTGCATGAATCGAGCATGAGTTTTTGAGTGGCATAAGAGATTCAAGGAAGGCAGGGAGTCTGTGAGGAATGATGAGAGGTGTGGGAGGAGTAAGGAAGTCAGAACACATGAGTTGATAGGCTAAATAAAGAATTTCATGGATAAGGACCGTCGTGTGTCTATAGAGACAATAAGTGCACAGTTTGATGTCAGTGTGGGAACTGTACACACAATTATTCGCGAGGAACTGAAGATGCGGAAGATTTACGCGAAGTTTGTCCCAAGGGTGCTCAGAGAAAATCAGAAAGAAATGCGTTGTCATGACAGCAGGGAGATGGTCAAGCTGATCAATTCAGATCCCGCAGTTCTTGATGCTCTGGTGACCTGCGATGAAAGCTGGATCTACTGCTATGACCCAGAGACCAAGAGACAGAGTTCCCAGTGGAAGCATGCTGGCTCTCCCAGACCCAAGAAGGCCAGACAGAGCAAATCCACCCACAAACTTTTGATGACCCCTTTTTTGACAGCACTGACATGATCTACATGCACTGGGTTCCCACTGGACAGTCAACAAGGAATACTATGTTGAGGTTTTAAGGGAGTTCAGGAAGAGATTCCGTCGGAAGAGGCAAGCGCTCTTCAAAACGGGTCAGTAGCATTTCCGGCAGGACAATACACGAGTCCACAACTCCATCTTTGTCACGGACTATTTGACCAAGATGGGCATCAAGACAGTTCCTCACCCTTCCTATAGTCCAGACCTTGCTTCCTGTGACTTTTGGTTATTCCTTGAGCTCAGAGGTCGTCGTTATGAGACAATTGAGGAGATGAAAGAGGCTGTGACGAAGGTCATTGACACGCTCACACAAGAGGACTTCGATGGGATCTTCCAGAAGTTGTTGGAACGGTACAACAAGTGCATTGCAGCCGAAAGAGGAGATTACTTGGAGGGGACTAGAGTTTCATGTGTGTACAATCAATAAAAGGTCGAGGTACTTATCCGTTACTCCTATTTCCTTCTTTTAGTTTTTCCTCCTTTCTTCTTTCTTCATAAAATGCCGTTATACATTTACTAAATTTTCGTATCGCAGAGAATATACTGACTGTATTCCCCTCACAGAAACGAGACCCTCCACCACCACAACCCCCCCAAAAACCATACCAAAAGCCAAAAGAAAACAAAACAAAAACAAACAAAAAAGAGTGTCCTGTTTATGACATTATATTACATCTGATGGTTTGACTTCTGTTCGGGAGGTCTGAGGAGTTTTGAGTGAAAACTCTCTGAGTGCCATTACTCCCTTGTCCATTCTTACCCGAAGTGGTAATCCTATTTACCCAAACCCTCCGCTCGGGCAGGATATGACACAAGGTCAATTTTTAAAGCGGAGTTTAACAGATTTGAATTCAGAGTTTTCCTTTTCCTAGACTAGTTGCCTCTCCAAGGCTTAAGAACCTAGTCTGCCCAACTATTTACCCATAGCTGGAGGGAGAATAATTGGATTCATACCTTTCCCAAGGGTATTAGTACTATGTGAAATGCCGAAGTGGTAATACCTGTTAGGGTCTTGTCTGGAGGTCAAATAGATCTGTTTAAATCTTTTGAGCACTTTGAGTAAAGAAAAAAAAATCCTCAAAACTATCAAGAAAGAACGACATAAAAAATGTAAATACGAACGTTCAATGAATGTGATTCCCTAACCTCTTGGCATAAAATAGCCCAAGACTGGTTGAGTTGCTGTTAAAATCCAACAATCAATCAATCAACCAATCAATCACTTCCAGACCGGATTTCAATAACCGATCCATTGATTGAAGTGTAAAAAAAAATAATCTAAAATTTTAGTTGATATTTATGTCGTGTGTCATTCGAGGATCCTGCGTACACAAAAGGAATTGAGTTATAATGAGTGAGGCAGAAGAAACCTAACATAAGCTAATGTACGCAAACGTTGGGATATCTTGTGTCATTAGATAACGTTGACAATTTGCTTAGGAGATAATCTGGATGTGTCCATTTTTATGTATCAATAATTGAAGCGGGCTAAGTGTACTTAACGGAATACATTTCTCTGATACACTGGTCCTAAAATTTGATTCGAATTAAATACACTTGGTAATTAACTCAATATTGATTGGTTGTCTAAATTTCTGAGATGAAGCTTGTTGATTTTTATCATTAAGGGTTTTCGGACTATTGTCTTCATCTTTATTGTTATTTCCACAACGTTTTGGCCGAGATGTCCTCCAGCCTTCAGGTATTTGTCGAACTCGAGAACCTTCACGGAACTTCGAACTACGTCCTTTATTGAATCCACGGGAGTCGCCTGCTCCCGTTAGTCATAACCGGGTACAAGTGTTAAGTATTCCTGTATTGTTACTCGGCTGTAGTGAGGATTGAACCTGATGATTGTCTCCTTAGAAGCTTAGGGAACCAACGCCTATAACCGTTACGCCATGTGTCCTGCCGAGTTCGACAAACACCTGAAGAAGGCCGGAGGACATATCGGCCGAAACGTTGTAGAAATAACAATAACGTAGAAGACAATAGTCCGAAAACCCTTTTTGATAAAAATCTATATTGATTGGTCTTTAAGTTCTTCCTTCAAGAGGGAATGGCGCTTCATACTCATCCTACCATCAATATGTAGGTATGTATTAAAAATTGTAATTCTTCTTATTTACGTTCTACCTATTGCACAGCTAACTAGAGCCAAATTAGCTTAATCTCCCTTTCCAATAATAAGAATAGTAATAACAATAATGATAATAATTATGGGAAAAAAGAAAGCGAAAAGAGAGGCTAGTCCTTGGACCTTGCCAAAGAACTGAAAAAGCTGTAGAACATGAGGGTGACGTTGGTACCAATTGTAACTGATACACTTGGAACGGTCCCCAAAGATTTGCAAAAAGGGATGGAAGAGTTGGAAAAATTGAAGGGGGAACCGAGACCATGCAGAATACATCGTCAATGAAATCGACCAGAATACCGAGAAGAGTCCTGGAAACTTGAGGAGACTTGCTGTCACTCTCACCCCAATGAAAGACCATCAACTAACGATGGTGTGAAGAACTCGCAAGGAGTATAATAATTATAATAATAACGATAAAGAAAATTACAAGTACTTGGGAATATTGGAATATTGGAATCAGACCGCATCAAACAGATAAAGGTTAAAGAAAAAGTAAGAAAAAATTACCGTGGAAGAATCAGAAAACTTGTCGAGATGAAGCTCAGCAGAAGAAATCTTATCAAAGGAAGAAAAACTCGGGACCATTCTTAAAATGGATAAGGTTGGAACTCAGAGAAATACAAGATGCGATAGATAAATTGGTACCATTTTAAACTATTAATTTTTCACATGTGCTTTATTTGTCTACTGTGCACCAAACTAGTGTCAGTTGGGTACTGTTTGGAGGAAATCAACTCTATGGAAAAATTCACTCCTTCAGAAACTTCGAAACGGCGCGCTGTACTATTTGGTATTCATACCAGAAGCGCCAATACAAAGATTTTATAGTTTTTGGCAGTCAATCGGAGGACAGAATGATATTCATATTGATAAAAACCAAACACTCAATCCACATCATGGTATTTGGTGTGGTCACTAGTGATGATGACGTTATGCCTCCATTAATTCTCCCGCATAGTCTGACACTCAACACAAAATTCTATATCAAGAGTCTGGAGGATGTCGTATTGACTTGGATCAGATTTTTTTAATATCTACACATTTTTTAAAGTCAGATTTTCTCCAAATATTTTTCTTTCAAATAGCACAAACTCCTATGTATTATAAATAAGATTGTTACAAGTTAGAATGTTTTTGTTTATTGATCGATTGATTTTAAAGGCATGTTGACCCGTCTTGGGTTATTTTAGTCTTAGATGTTAGGGAATCGCATTCATTGTTCTTTTATATATATTTTTGTGAACATGTTTCTTAAGGATTTTTTGCACATATATGATATCAAATATTCCTATCAAATACAAATAATTTCCAAGGAGTTCTAAAGTTTCAAGTATTATTATCTAATACTAATAACAACATGGTTTTGACTAATTATATAAAGACGCACCCAACTGACTAAGAACAAGTATACTGTTCCCTGCCAATCTAAGATAACCCTCTCACTCCAAACACGTCGTATTTCTAGTCGACGAGCAACTCAGTTCAAACCCTACTCCAACTCTTAATATGTATACGAACCCAAAGTTTTGGGAAATCTCAATCTCTACACAGCTTTCAGAATAGTGGGGCGTATATACTTTGAAACTCTACTTCAGTTGTGGATCATCTAGTCTGATATTTCTTAAGCTGTTATAATTCTTATCGATTAAATAGAACGGTTGTTTTTCCAACCCCTAATCCGAGGTAAGGTTTTTTTTGTGACGAATGAACTGTGCAGGATAAGTCATTCTCTTTTCCCGAAAGAACAATAATCCCTGTTGATTAAATATAAACAGTATAATTCCAACATATTAAGAGAAATACAATCACTTCTAATATGGCATCAACAGATATCCAAGACAGAATATAGCATCTGGATTGGTTATTTGTTTTGGTTTGCTTATATGGCATATCAGCCACTGTAGGTTATTTAATGCCAAATCTACTTTTATATATATAAACAGTTCTATTTCAAACAATTCAGTTTAGCATAAGTACAGTTTTTTGTTTACACATAGTTAGATATAAAAACAGTTGTATTTCAAACAATTCAGTTTAGTGTAAGTACCCAGTTCAAATGTCAAACAATTCTATTTGAATCATGGATAGGGCCCTATCAGGTGATACCACTCCGGGTCTGAGTGGGCCTTGGAGCTAAGGCAATAAAGGGGTACTCCGCATTCCCTAAAGCTCCAGCATTACTGGAACCTAACCATCAGATTGTTTAGTGTCGTATCTAGGACACTCGTTGGGAGGAGGGTCTTACCTGCACAGATGCTGTCAGTGTATTCTGCAGCCCTAGCCGACTGGGTCATGGTTATTTGTGTACCGATCCTAATTTAACTTTCAACAACGTAGTGAAATGTTTAAGTCATTTACTCATGAGTTCGTAGGTGTCTGAGTTGGCTGGCTGACTCTCATATGACTATACGATTTAAATTTTGATCGACTGCTAACAAATTGCGTGTGTTCTCTGTGTCTCTACAAGCCAATCCCTTCTCTTTGCTGTCTAAACATCAACTAATTTGTGACATCAAAACCTTCTCATTATATGCGAACCTCATCTTAATTTCATATCTTCTTTCCATGGTGAAAATGCATCTGAAATCAGCACTTGTTCAAATCAAATTCAAAAAATCATTCCACACCTGGATCACACTCACCAACCCAAAACAATATTTCTAATATTGTCAAATCATATCTGTCTGTCTCCTCAAGCCAGCTTCAAATTCAAAAACACAGGTTAACCTCTCGCTGTACGGGGTCACAGATGACTACTCGCTATACGGGGTTACTGGTTAACCTCTCACTATACCAGGTCGCTCCTGGTCTTCTCAACAATCAACTTGTTCCCTGGGAAAATCATAAACATCTAATGTTTAACATTAAACCAATTCAGATAGCTGTGAAGAAAATTATAAATACAGTTATCTTAAAAAAAAAACAATTTACCCCAGATACACAAAACCAGTTAACGTCAGTACAATTATTTCTACTTAATCTTAGTCATTTGTTTGCACGCAACTGTATAGTTTCAAGTATTCCAATCTAATACTAATAATTATATGATTTCAAGTAATTATTTCTATTTAATAACAATCATATGTTTGTACTGAATTATACGGTGTTAAGTAACTATTAATAATCCTTAATAAACATTTTATAGCTTTAAGTAACTACTTTTAACACAAATCTAAACAGCTATATAATATGATTTTCTATCGGATGGGAATACTTTTTGGCAGATATATTTAACCCATAGATGTGACCCTAACAAGTACCCTTGCTCTGGTTTAGAGTGGATATGAGAGAAATAACACTGAGTACAAATCTAAACAGTTATATAATATCATGATTTTCTGTCGAATGGGGATAATCTTTAAGCAGATGTATTTGACCCATAGATGCGACCCTAACAAATTCCATTTCTCTGGTTTAGAGTGGATATGAGAATAATGGCAGTGAAGGGGATACTCATAACTCCACAAGTTTCCAAAATTGGAACCTTGCAACCAGATGCAGTTTAGTGTCATACCAAAGCCCTCATTTTGTGTAGTTTTACGTCTCTGTTGAAGATAAAACCTGCATATTCTAGGCACCACTTATAAGGAAGGCTTATTCGTTAATTTTTTCTATTAATCTATTGTTGTGAAATTTCGTGGAGGTACTTTTGTGATGAGTGCAGATTTGACAACTTGCTATTTAGTGCGGTGAAGTCGCCACAGAACACAGGTGAAAGCTGCAAGTTGTATGCAATGGTCGATATTTACAGGTCATTCGGCCATATTATAACTAAACATTACTTTGAACCCATACTCGCACTTGAGACTCATGCAGGACACATATTTATCAACAAGGTTATCATATTTACCCAGCCCCTCCGCTCGGGCAGGATATGACACAAGGTCAATTTTTAAGCGGAGTTTAACAGGTTTGAATTCAGAGTTTTCCTTCTTCTAGACTAGTTGCCTTACAAAGGCTGAAGAACCCAGTCTGCCCTATTATTTACCAATAGCTGGAGGGAGAATAATTGGATTCATACCTTTCCCAAGGGTATTAGTGCTATGTGAAATGCAATCAGTCTCGTCCATGTTTTGAACTCGTGTCGCCGTGTTCATTTTCTACGACGATAATGATTACACCACGGGCACCTCCAATCAACAACCAACAAGATTATTGCGGCTCACCGACTAGACATTGTCGTTTTTTCAAAGTACGAGGATCATTAAATAAGTTTCCTGACTTTTTTCGTATGGGCACTTTTATTGATAGTACACACATGAAACTCTAGTTCCCTTCCAAGTAATCTCCTCCGGTTGCAATGCACTTGTTCTACCGTTCCAACAACTTCTGGAAGATCCCATCGAAATCCTCTTGTGTGAGCGTGTCAATAACCTTCATCACAGCCTCTTTCATCTCCTCAATTGTCTCATAACGACGACCTCTGAGCTTAGAGAATAACCAAAAGTCACAGGGAGCAAGGCCTGGACTATAGGAAGGGTGAGGAACTGTCTTGATGCCCACCTTGGTCAAATAGTCCGTGACAAGGATGGAGTTGTGGACTGGTGCATTGTCCTGGTGGAAATGCCACTGACCCGATTTGAAGAGTGCTAGCCTCTTCCGACGGAATCTCTTCCTGAACTCCCTTAAAACCTTAACATAGTAACCCTAACCCTAAGCCTAACCCTTTGGCCAATCAACTCTGGTGTACTGACTTCCTTACTCCTCCCACACCTCCCAGCATCCCTTACAGACTCCCTGCCTTCCTTTAATCTATGTCACTCAAAAACTGATGCTCGATTCATGCAACATGGTCGAAAAGCAGTCTAAAGAATTTCATACGTTTCTGTGGCATTTTTTCCAAGTTTAAAACATTATTTTATTGTATATCGTTCTTCTAAAGTGTCAGATTGCATTTTTGAAATTCACCAGCTGTGACGATCAGGCTTTTGTAGGATGTATTCCAGTTGCTACTGTAGCTATTCTTTTGAACCTGAAATCATAAAGATTGGTCAGTCATCTCATAATATGTATAGCAATAACATACTGAATTTTGAAGAGTCTACGACAATTCTAAATGCCTGTACAAAAAAAGTCTTGAAACTTATTGAATGCACCACGTAATTAAAAACATGTTTTCTCTTCGATGTTACCTTAATACGATCCTTCTCCGAACACACAAAAAACTTGAAAACACTATGGAGTATCTGGGCGGAGATACTAATTCTACATTATTGATTGGTGAAGTTTATTATTGACATGCAGAGTAGCATTTAACTTAAGTCTTGAACCGAAAAACACGATTTATCCAGTATGATTGATAGCAATTAAAGTCAAGGTCAATCTGAGTCCACGAATCTCAGTTGATGGTTTCAATCACGAGACCAAAACGGTTGTAGATGTAGAAATAAGTTAGCCAGTTAATGAGAAAGCGGTTGAATGCTTCATTGGCACATTGTTGGCTGCAGCGGGCAATGAAAAGAAAAGTCGCAAAGAAATAAAAGTAATATGTGCCCATGAAAATGTCGTCGCGTTGTTAGTCATCATCTCAGCAGAGTAGAACTTAAAACGACGGAAGATTATGTCAGGAGACAACGAAAAAGAATAAAGATGGCGGGCGACACGAGACGATAGACAAGAAAAACGAAACGATGTACGCAACCTTTTATCGGTAGAGTAATGGGCTATAAATGAAATAACTTAATAATAATGACTTAATATATAGCATATAGCCCGAATCAGTATATAACACTAAGATCTGGTAAATATGAAATAAAGAGACTAGTAATTGATGCGTCGAGAAACAAGAAGACTAAATATATCAACGGAGTTTCTTTACTGCTTTGATTTCCAGTCAAAGAAATAATTCTTTCATTTTTTAATCTATAAACATTTTTGTTCCTTTTCAACTTAAACATTTTAAGTTTTATTTTCAGATTGAAATGAAAAAATGCTCATTAATTATGAATTATTGTAATTTCTCGTCCTTCTTTTTAAACAATGTCTATGTTTGCATAAACTGAAATCTTTCATCCAAACTTTAAAGCAAAATATATCAAAAGTATTTCAAGAAATCTTTATCTGTAAACAAAAATGAAATTATTAGCGCATTTAGTTCTCACCAAATATTTCATACTTGTGACCTTGTGCCAGACTAAGCTTCGGTACTTATAGGATGGTTTTCTATGGAGCAATGGCAAGCCTTACAAGGATTATTACTCCTGTTGTGAGTTCAATTCTAACTAGGGATATTTTGCTTGACTTATATCAACTTAGGCACCTCATTGTGAATCTGTAGCTAGTAAGCTTAACAACAAATCATTACTACCGTTGTGAGTTCAATTCTCACTTGTGGCTTTGTGTCAATATAAAGTAACGTTCTTGCTAATGACTGACCAAGTTTTATCATATTTACCAACCCCTCCGCTCGGGCAGGATATCACACAAGGTCAATTTTTTAAGCGGAGTTTAACAGGTTTGAATTCAGAGTTTTCCTTCTCTTAGACTAGTTTCCTAACCAAGGCTTAAGAACCCAGTCTGCCCAACTATTTACCCATAGCTGGAGGGAGAATAATTGGATTCATACCTTTCCCAAGGGTATTAGTGCTATGTGAAATGCAATCAGTCTCGTTCAGGATTTGAACTCGTGTCACCGTGTCCATTTCCTGCGAAGATAACCATTGCACCACGGGCACCTCGAAGCTTTATAATCAATGATAAAAGGGCAAGTATACATTTTCTCGCTGATTGTGATTACGATCACAGTTATTTTAATACTTGGTGGTAAGGAAAATATTCAGTTAAGTCCCTACTTACCAAGGACCAATATTATCACAAGTATATCCGTGATATACTAACACTGAATGCAACGGAACGAAAGACAAGATAAATACAATTGTACATATAAAACCATTTAACCTTTTATGTATGTTGTGAAGTCTTATAGGAATAAATTACATGAACTATCACACTTGTTTATAATAATATAGCTCTTTCTTTATTATACGAAATGTCCGAAATTGGCTGTAAGTGTGAGAGAGACAGAAATGAAGGTTTCGGACACAGGCTGACGGAGGACGGCTACGTTGACACTATTCTTAACCACGTTGTAAGTCTATATTCAGGTCCTTACGTCTTTGCTTATTTGACTGGATGTTCTCAGCCTAGCCACTCGCTGGCTGCTCTCCGAATCACTAACTGACCGACTAACCGTTCTGTCAGTGGGTATCTGGGTATATATAATTTCATAGCGCCTAGCATTCCTTCCGGTTCTCAACCTACGTGATCTGCTCTTAGTGTTCTTTTGTTTACACAGCTGGAACATCCTGTTTATAAATACCTCACAGGCGGGTCTGTCAAAGGTCAATATGCAACATATACATAATATATATAGCAATTGGTATTAAGAAGAAAGAGTTGGGTTAGGTTATTTGGTGTAATGGCATATCAACCCTTGATAGTTATCTAATGTCAAATCCTGTTTATACATGTATATTATATAAGATTTTTACGTGAATAGTTTGTTGGTATTATAATTTTTTAAACAAGCCAAACCTCATTCATTTTCTTACTGTTAAATGGTTTCAAGTATTGCTATTTATTGCTCGCACATACTTAAATGGTTTCAAGTATTGCCGTTTGTTCTTTGCACACAGTTAAATGGTTTCAATCATTGCTATGTGACACAAATAGTTCTATTTGCGTACGGTTGAATGGTTTCAAGCATAGTAAATGATTAAACATTTCTATTTAACTTATTAATGAGACACTAGCAAGTAATACTACTCCGGGTTCAGAGTGAACTTTTGAGGGATAGCAATAAAGGGGTACTCCACATTTCCCAAAGCTCCAGGACTGGGCCATCACCATCAGATGCAGTTTAGGACAATCGTTGGGGGTCATATCCCTCAGTCGCGATAAATTCGACGTATTCCTCAGTTGACTAGGCTACAAGAAGAAAGAATACACAAACGTCTCAACAGCTAAAAAATTGACACATATTGTTCCATGAATAAATTGTATGTGAAAAAGGTTAACAAAATAGAAAAAAGGCTTACTTGATGAAGTAAAATAGCCGTGTGGCTTTAACGTTTCCTGGCAGAGTCATAGACAACGTCTCGACTATTCATAGAAGAAAGGTAAAATTGGATTTTCAGGAGTCTCTAAAGTAATCCGACTTTGCTTTTAGCCTCGTTTTGATATATGCTTGACAGTAAGGAAGTATGTAGTCGAATCCCTCACATTCATGATATAATAATACTGAATATAAGATAGAGAAATACATATGTACATATAAGAACATTTAACCTTTTATAGACATAAGATACATTGCAATGGTATTAAAAAGGGAGAATATTCAAACATGTCCCAACATCTAGAAATATAAACATTTCATTCCATGAACAGTTTGTATAAATAGTAAAACAATAGAAAAAAAAGTTTTACTTGATTGACAGAATGTAAAATAGCCGCGTGGCTTTACCCTTTCCTGGCAGAGTCATAGACAACGTCTCTACTGTTCATAAAAGAAAGAAAAAAGGGATCGATAATTGTTTTCTAGACTATCATGTGACACAATAACGAGTATGCCAATTCTATAAAAGAGACTATTAATTTTATCCCTACATTACTATAGAAATGCACTGAAAACCAGGAAAAAAGGGATTGTCAGTGGTCAGGAATTAATCCAAGCCTCATAGGGTTATTATATTTATACTTAACAATGTAATTAGCGTTGTTGCTGATAGTCAAAGATAATAAGTCAAATATATGTTTTCTCGTTGATTGTGATCGCCAAGTTAAACGAAATAGAAAAGATGACGATGTCTCGGAATATGGAGATCGACATCTGGCAAATGTCAAACACAGAAACGAGGAAAATTGTCCTTGGAACGTAAGACGATATCAAGATGAAGCTCAACAGCCATCTTGATTTTTGTTAAACATAAGTTTGTAAAGTACAATATTATAAGTGTAGGATAACTAATGAGGATCGAACTCATTGCCATTTGTTAATGTCACAAAATGAGTTTGCTCAACGGTGCACAACTATGTATTACAGTCAGATTTATTTAAGAAACCCATATATCATTCATACGGTATGACTAGTATTTTATATAGGAAAGGTTTGAATTATGTTCATTATTTAGTCTAACTTTATATTTATCTTGGGTGTTTTTCGTGATGTCGTGGATTGTGAGCTCGGTAAGCATATCAGTACAAGTGAGTTTGATTCTTACGGAGTGCCCTTGTCGTAACAGACAGTATCAAAACATGATTTTTTTTACCTTAGATTTATTCTAGGAATTTTCTGTTTTCAATCTTATATTGAATAAGAAAGAAAAAGAAAAAAAAGTATTTGACAAAAAACAAAAAAACAAAAAACAAAACCCAACAAAAAACAAAGAAAAATCAAAACTAAACAAAACAAAAACAAAGCCCCACAAAAAATCAAACAAACAAAACGATGTCAATGGTCAGGATTTATGCTAGGTGTTACTGATAGAACATGGCTATTTTTTGTATGGTGTAAATGCATTGCAAATGATTTTACTATAGAAATATATTGAACATCTTGTGGAAAAGGATGATCAGTGGTCAGGAAATAATTCAAGCATCATTGAAAAAATAGATTTATCAAACGTATAATTAGAAGGTATGAACAAAAAACATTAGCACTTTTTCTGCATGGAAAATAATTCTCCACAAATCGGCAATTCTGGGATCTTAATAAAATTTTCGGTACTTAAATAATGAAATTTGAAATATCTCTTAACAGTTTTACAATAAATTTGGCGGCAAATATTTTTTTATGTGTTTTAGAAAACATTCAAATGAGATCATCATCATCATCATCATCATTAAAGCGTGCTTTGGATGTGTGTACGTACTTCATGTGTATTATATGTACATGCATCATCATCATTGTTATATACCGTACCTGTGAACATTAATGGGTAAGTCCCATTCCTCATAAATACGTTGGACACTCTTGTAATCAAGCTGACCAAGTCGGGGATTACTCGGTCGAAGCTGCCTGACGTAGGTGCCGGAGAAGCCCAGCTTTCACGTCACGTGGCCGACCCTCCTGGAGCCTCAGGGGACCGTTCCCTCAGGCACTAACCCTCTTTAGAAGGGCTAGGTTTATAGCATAGCGTCTGAGGCACCACTTTTTAGGGGAATGCTGAGAGGGCCCGAGCCATTTTTGGAGCCGCCGAGCGTGTCTGGACTATAACCATGCGCCCGGACACGCCTCAAAAAGCCTTGTAACATACTTTTCCAGTTGGTGGGACGTATAACAAATACCAATAAATCTGACTAAGTAGTCACCACTAGCAGTGGTATGAACCCCCTTATTCTCCCTCCAGCTATGGGTAAATAGTAGGACGGACTAGGTTCTTCAGCCTTGGTGAGGTAACTAGTCTAGGAGAAGGAAAACTCTGAATTCAAACCTGTTAAACTCCGCTTAAAAAATTGACCTTGTGTCATATCCTGCCCGAGCGGAGGGGTTGGTAAATAGTACCTTCTTCACGCCTCTGGCGAGTATTGTATTTTGTTAATGTTATAAAGATTTCCATTTAATTTCCCACCTCTGTTTTGGTTCTCATTCAGTAACCAAAAAGGTTACTGAATACAACAATCATCATCATCATCATCATCATAATTAAGGCGTACTTTGGATATGTGTGCGTACTTCATGTGTATCATATATATATATACACGCATCATCATCAACCTCCTCTCTCTCTTGTTATCCTTTCCTATCATCCATTGCTCGAGGTAGGTCTTCTAGACTGCATCCAGTGTCCACACAGAGCTTATGTATGTAATTCCTAGCTGGTCTGCCAACACTGGTGCGTCCATGTGTTGGAGTCCTTCAGAGAACATCGCTAATGAGTTCGACCTTACATCTCCAGTAGTGCTCGGCATGCTTTGTTCTTCTTACTTGGATAGTTTGTGAGATGGGAGGTCAGTGGCCGTACTGCTGCATTTTTGTTGGGTGTTTTTCCCAGTATCGTTCATCATCCTCGTATAGTTCCCATCGAGCTTTTTCTCAAGGGTTGCAGCCCTGAAATAGTACCGACACGAATATAGCTTGAAAGAATTCTCGTTTTATTTTGCCAGAGATCAAAATTCCATACGGTTGATAACTAGTGTCACGTGGTGTCCCACTGAGAAGATTGAAATATAATTACTACTATTCCCTGTGTTTGAATTGGCAAGCCATCAGAGAATGACCGTTGACATGATAGTAATGTGGGACAAGCTATCTGTACTCATTAACCTGACGTGGGGTGACATACACTAGCCCTGACGGATCGCCTGACCAGGGAGAGGAAGAGAAAAGCCAAGTGATTGGTTGGGACCCTAAAACGGAAGTGGAGACTCCTTTCCGTCAGCGGAAATAGATAATAAGAAAATCAGTTGTTGGACAGGGTTCGTGGCGGACGGAACTAAAGCCAAGAACTCCGGGTAAAAGAAGAGCCCGTAAAAGAAGAAAGATTCTCCACAGGAATCCATCGAAATAAGATAAGTAAACTTTGGGACTGTTTCTCCTTATACCCAATTTTATATACCCTCTCTCTCTCTCTCAATTTGAAGAAAGACTGAAAACGAAAGAAAAGAAAAGAAGAAAGACATTTGTGTTCATGCACTATTCATTTATAATATGTTTGATACGTTGAAGGTTTATATCTGTGTGTAGTAAAAAGGATTGATATATTTTAATGTTCCCAGGTGCTCGAAGTTGTTATTTGTAGCATCTGCTACGAATTTGTTATTTCATGTTTCTTTTTCAGCTTCTATTCGCCTTATGATATGCTCGCTTAAAATTGTCCTATAAATTCCTTTGAAATTCTTATACGGGAAACCGGAGTGGTCGACTACTACAATAAATATTATTACGTATAAACCTAGAGGTCCATATCTTCCATTGTTCTAGGGGAGGAAGACTAGCGGCCTTGGTGTGTGTGTATAGTGTGAAATTTGGAACCCTTTGCCAGCGGCGGTCAGTCTAGCCATAAATTAATCCCCCACATAATATGCCAGTTCTTTTGTGCCCGAGAAAAAAAATCTGAACGAGGACTTATTCTACGAGGAATCAAGTGCCAGTCTGCCCCGTCTTCACACGTGCGAAAATAATATAAATAGATCTTTAAAACTAGAGCCTCACCATCAGATTCAGTTTAGAGTCAGGACACCCATTTTTTGGGATGGGGGTCTTACCTCCCTACATTGGGGATACAGTCAGCGTGTACTAGGCCCCACTGACTGAGTGGTAAGTAAACCTTAGTTAATAATGACATTTAGAAAAGAAGAGATGGACAAAAAATTAAAAGAAAAGGAAATGAAAGGACGACGAGATAGAAGAAAAAAGAAGAAAAATATCGTCAGAGAAAGAGTTGTACAATTTGAAATAAAAGACGCCAAAGAAAATGGAATGACAATGAAGAAAAAGAAAGCTAAGAAAACGACGAGACAAAACAAAGGAGACTTTTTTTGTACAAAAGTTAAGGAAAACATTTTGAAGAAAAGTTTGAAAATGATACGAATAAGTATTTATTATTTTAGTTGAGTCACCTTTCTCTCTTGTCACAAAAGAGCATGAACCTTTTCCATCAATCATATAATAATTTAAAATTTGACATCTTTTCCAAAGAGAAAAAACAAACCCATTAGGCATTAACGGTGATATATGTAATATGTTGCTCTTGAATTTTTTCCCGTTCGACCGACCCTGGTATAATTCCCTACACCTCAAAATCTTAAATTTAATGACACAAAGGTTATTTCCTTATGTAGTTCATTTTTCTCTACTAGTGTTTTTCAGCTTCCAAAATCTATTCAGAGCTATTGTCCCAAAAAAGCCAGTTCATCTAGGATGATATATTTATATTTCAAATCTAACTCAATATTCTCGACTTCTTATCTGTTCAAATTTCTTGCTTTCGTTCTAGCCACGCATTTCATAAGAGCTATCATCACATACCTCCAGTCCAGACAATAAATACCGATGTATAATCATTGATATACACTGGAGAGAATCTATAGTTTCATCCCAGTTTTTTTTTTCTTTAATATTACTTCAGCTTATTTAATTACCTACTGTGTAGATAGGTGCATATTCGTTTTTACATTTATTGCTTTTCTTTTTCATTTTCATACTCTTTATTACAGCTATTTTTCTTTTCTTTCCTTCTTATCGTAGTTTCATTTTCTGAGCCTTTCTTTAAATCGTTTTTCTTTTGTATTTTCTTCTCTACGCCTAGAATTTTTCATTTCATCATTCTATTTCCAGATTTCTCCATTTTTCTTTAGTATCTAGTTGTTTTTTCGTTTCTTTTTAGAAACTATTCTTGTCACCGTGGCTCTTAAATTTCAGTCACACTAAATCATGGTGGCTAGAGGTGGTCACTAAAACCGAATTGAATCAAAACCAGGCCATCTATTTGAATTTTAAAGCCCAATAAAATATTTTCATTTATTCACTTTTTATATGATATATATATATATATATATATATATATATATATATATATACAAAACATTCTATACTTTAGAGAGTAAATAAATACAGAACCTGTTTTGTGCATATATCATTGGTTTCTATGGTTCAATCCCATTCATTTGCACAATTCCTTGCGGGTCCCCGTTTCCACCCATTTATGTCTAGTTTTAACTGATTCTAAGTTAGTTTGTTGCATTTGTTTATAATTGAATTGAAGATTTCACCTTTTGTAGTTCTTGTATATATATATATATATATATATATATATATATATACGAGGGACATTCAATAAAAAGGTGAATATTTCCTAAGCAATTGGCAATACAAAGCATTATTTACAGTGGCACCTTTTTTTTAAGGAAATCAATAGTGATGGGTTCTTTAATGTCTCATGAGACCCTCAGCATGACGCCCTTTTCAAACTCCTGCTCCTGAAACTTTTTCTTTACTGGAGAGTCAGTGTATTGCCACTCCTCGGAAATGTATGTATTCGCTCAACTCATCAGCCACAAAAAGAAATAGATACAAGGTAATTTTTTCAAGTGAAGAAAAGCCGGGTTAAAAGCAGTTTTTCTTCTTTTGTACCGTGATCGCCCTAAAACGAATTATATCTCGTATTCATCGTGCTATTTCTGTACTGTAGTTGCCACGAGGACAAACGGCTGAGTTTCTTGTGGTCGGAGGAGTGTTTGATGGATAGCTGCTTTGGACTGCTATGTTGGCTCAGGCTTTTTACCTGTCTTTTCTGTAATCTATGGTCGAATTCACGTTCGTTTTTTTTTTTGCTTCCAAAGAAGCAAACAGGTTTCCGTCTTGTTTCTGGATGCAAGATATGTCCCTTATCCCATTAATACTGACATCAACGCAAGAAATTTCAGTTTTACTTTTTTTATTTGTCTGTTGATGATTAGTCAAAATACGTTTGATTTTTGAAGATATATATATATATATCTATATATATAGAGAGAGAGAGTTCTCGTGGCTCACTCCTGATACCAATCAGACTCTTCAATTTGGAAGATCTAAACTTTCTGTCCAAGTTGATGGTCGGATTCAAACCCAAACATATAATCCCTGGTCACTAAACATCTCTGACAGTCGAATATTCTTTGACTTCGTTCAAACACACACTATATCGGGTCCCCTATCCTCTCTGACGGTCGAATATCTTCTGACCTCTCATACGAGAGATATCCCCTTACAACTCAAAAACTTTAATCTAAATTTTCACACCGTCTAGCATGAACTTCAAAGGATAGCCGCTACACTGTCCGGGATTTGTAATTTATTTTGTATGTATGTGAAAGCCGACCGGAGATTTAGTTTATTTGATTATTCAAAACAAGCTCTACCATCAAACGGCAAACATTATGTAACACGCCTATCCTGGTTTCCTAATGAAAACAGAAGAACCCAGTCGGTCACACTATTTACCAACGGCTGCAGGTTGGAGAACAGATGGATCATCTACCATGCATAGAAAGTTTTGTAAACTTAAGAAAACATACAAAAAGCTCATGCTGAGATCCTTTATGAACTCCTAATTCATTAAAAATGCTACTAGCAGAAGGGGAACGGAGTGAAGGATGTGATCGCAGAGTTTGAAAAGCTGAACTTTCATTGGAACGAACACATTGCAGTGTTTAAATACAGATGGGCCGGTGCAGTTGTTAAGTGGTACCCGAGACAACCTCTCGGAAGACATTCTCAACGATGTGAAAATGGTATAAGGAAAAGAAGGGCGAGATCAAGAACGAAATGAAATCACGTTGTGGACAGGGATATGGAAAACAGACAACCTAGTCAATAAGGGAAAACTAGTCTATGTAAAAAAGATGGTACCTTATCAGGTATTTAGTGTACATGAATTATGAAACGATATAATCAAATTTGAATTTCTTTGATCTTCGTACCCTCATTGATAAGGCAACTGACAGGTTGGTGAAATTAGCATTAGTTTGATTCTAAATTTGCAGTATCTAAAAAAATTATATAAAGGACGGAGATTTTGCAAATTCAATGCATCAATGTTAAATAAAAAAGTTATTTACTAAGTTAAGCTTTGTTGTGACATAAGGCCCGAATTATTGAACTCTCAATGAGAATCAAATTCACTGAAAATAGTCTGTTGGTTGTTTGTTTGGGTTTTATGGCATATCAACCTTTCATAGGTAATGCCAAATCCATTTTAATAGAAATAATCAGTTCTATTAATTTAGTAATTACAGTTTCAATGTCAAAAACAGTTTTATTTCAAACAATTCAGTTCAGCATAAGTACTCAGTTTTAATGTAAGTAAGTAAAGTTGGCGACGGTAGTCGAGGGCGACGAGACGGTTCCCTTTTCAATAGCTACTACACCGCGGTGTAAGGGAGGGTGCAACTCCTTTCCCTGGATTGCTCCACTTTACCCTCGATACGTACCTTATATTGCTGAGTGTTAAGCAAGGAGGTATCAAGTACTTTGTTATGACGCGACCTGGGATTGAACCCAGGTCTCCCGGATCATTGGTAAACACTCTACACACTGGACCAAGTACACTTTAATTGTCAAAAACATTTCTATTTCAAGCTATTCAGTTTATTAAAACAGTTCTAATTCAGCTAATTCAGTTTAGTATAAGTACAGGTTTTGTTTACACACACTTAAATGTCGAAACAGTTCTATTTCAAACAATTCAATTTAGCGTAAGTACAGTTTCAATGTCAAACAGTTCTATTTCAAGTAATTCAGTTAACATAAATTCCCAGTTTAGTTCTCTTTGACCCATAGATAGGACCCTTATCACGTGCTACCACTTCGGGCCAGAGTAGACCTGGGAGCGATGGCAATGAAGGGGTACTCCGCATTCCCCAAAGCTCCTGCATTACTGAAACCTCACCACCAGATTGTTTAGTATCATATCCAAGAGACTAGTTGGGGGCGGTGTATTACCTATGCAGTGGTGAAGTCAGTGTATTCTACTGCCCTAGTCGACTGAGCAATGACAATGGCCCGCTAATCTAGCTTGCTAACCATTTCACCACGTGAAGCACCCAATAGTCCTGAATTGTCATTTACTAATCTTAGCTTAGCTGTGGTTGGATGTATTTTACGGCATATCAACCCTTGATGATTATTTAATGCTAAATCCTGTTTATACATATATATTATTGAAGATATATAATTTGTAATCGAATACATTGTAGCGAGCAATTTTTAAACGAGCCAGAGCTCATTTGTTAGCACACATTTAAATAGTTTCAAGTATTTCTAACGAACACAAAAAGTTTTATTGGCACACAGTTAAATAGTCAAAGGTATTCCTATGTAATACTTATAATTCAATCTATTTCATTTGCACACTGTTAAATTGTTTTGAGTACAGAAAAAGATTAAATATTTCTATTTGACCCATAGATAAGACCTTAACAAATACTATTACACCAAGTCAGAGTGGACCTGGGAGTAATGGCATTGTAGGGGTACACCGTATACACTGTTGATGACACCTAATGAGGTCGAAACAGCTGTTCAGTTGTTCAACATTTCCTAAAGGTCCAGGACTAGAACTTCACCATCAGATAGTTCTGTGTCATATCCAGCATACTCATTGGGGAGGGGTTCTTACCCCTCAGCAAAAATGCTGTAGGCGTATTCTAAACCCTAGTTGACAGGACCGAGCTTAGTCGGGACACAAGGCCAGAAGTATGACACATTCAATGAGAATAGGAACTGACTAACAATGATCCGCTAATCTAGCCCGTTAACCATTACACCATGAGAAGTGCCTGTTGAATAAATAAAATATGACTAAAACAATGAAAACTCTTTGATGCAATTTGAATTTTAAAAAATTGTAAGCGATTTTTCGTTAAACGATATTTTTGATATGGAAGTCTGTTTGAGTTATAAATCCTTTAAGGGGGAAATAACTGACAAACTGATAAGAAATGTTTATCGCCCATTGCAATAAAACAAATAAATAAATAAAAAAAGAAATATAGGAAAAAAAATTGTACGTTTCTTTCTTTTTTGACAAAAAATGCTTTCCTTTTTTTTAAATCTAATTCAGAGAATATAAGAATTGACGTGTAGGAAAAAAGTAGGTGTAGGTAAATATATATAATTATAAAATTCTTGAGAGCTTTAGTTAACAGTGCACACCTGCTGATAGGATGAGAGCATACTAGCTCAGAAAAGTGTACAAAAATTAGTGTACCATGAAATTATCTTCCTGATACTTTAAAGCAAGTGATGATAAAAATTCAAGAGGATTCAGACAATAGATTTTTTTCTATGTACAGTTGGTTTTTAACTCAAAGTGAAACAAAAGTACAAAAATTCTAATCCGACACCAAAAATTTCATTTTTACTATAGAAAATGAGGAGTTGCAAAAGGGCCAAATGAATTCTAAAAACCGTCCTATCAGCTGAGGAGCTGTAGATTATACCAATTGCACCTCTGCAAAAGGGTAAGACCACAACCAGGCTACTTTGAGGACGGGATCCTAGTGGAGGAGCAGCCCATGACCTGATACTATTTACCAACCCTTCCGCTCGGGCAGGATATGACACAAAGTCAATTTTTTAAGCGGAGTTTAACAGGTTTGAATTCAGAGTTTTCCTTCTCCTAGACTAGTTGCCCCACCAAGGCTGAAGAACCTAGTCTGTCCTACTATTTACTCATAGCTGGAGGGAGGATAATTGGATTCATATCTTCCCCAAGGGTATTAGTGCTATGTGAAATGCAATCAGTCTCGCCCAGGATTTGAACTCGTGTCGCCGTGTCCATTTCCTACGACGATAACGACTATACCACGGGCACCTCCAGTCCATGACCTGATTGGCAGCTAAAGTGTTCACATGACGTGCAATATTCCACGTCATGTGAACATTGGGCTAGACAGGTGGTCGCAGAGGCCCGATCCGATCAATCGGCTGGTCATGTCAAACCCTAGCACCTATATGATTGTCCTGACCGTATATTCTTCAAATTTATTGCTCTTGTGGCAAATATCAAACTTTTTTTTCATCTTAAAGGTGCTAGAAGACTGTGTCTAAGTGTCAGTTGTGCAGAGACAGCAATACAAGAAATCATCTGAGTGCAAACAAATAAATGATCAATATTCAATAAAAGACGTAGTTCGAAGTTCCGTGAAGGTTCCCGAGTTCGACAAACACCTGAAGAAGGCCGGAGGACATATCGGCCGAAACGTTGTGGAAATAACAATAAAGATGAAGACAATAGTCCGAAAAACCTTAATGATAAGAATTATTTGTGTTCTATACTAATATTTGAAACCATTTAACTATGTGCAAACAAATGAGCTCTAACTTGTTTGATAATAAAGTTATCTACAAACTATACACTTAGAAATCATTTATATATATATATATATATATATATATGTGTGTGTGTGTGTGTGTGTGTGTGAACAACTCAAAAATCTGTTTTTTTTTCCTTTCCAGTAGAGAAATGTCCTTTACTGGAAGAGAAAAAGGTATTTAAACAGAATTTTGAGTTGTTTCCCCGCATGTTGTTTAAATTTGACTTCACTTGAACAAGGATTGGTCAAGGAATTAGATTATGAAATGGTGACAAATTTTTTGAAACACCATATATCTGTATGTATGTATAAATCATTTCAGCCAATGAATTGCCGAAGTTATGTACCCCCAAAAAAAAGCAAAAGCAAAAAAGAAAAAAATCCCCACGAAAACATACTAATAATCAAACAAGTTTCAGTAATAATAAATGAAAGTAGATTTTTCTAAGACAAACAAACGACATCCTCACTATTTCTTACTTTAATGGTGCATCAACCTTCGTGGGCTATTCAATACCAAAGCTATCATTGTAGAACATCAGAGATACTATATAAACCCCAGCTGAGGAGGATAAGGAGGTTAAAACCTTTTTCAAATTTATTAATTCGAAAGATGAACGCAATAACGCAACTGGAGTTCTACCTCTTTTACTTTGTGGTAGCAGTCTAGCACGTTAACCATTACACCATGAGGACTTTTCCTAAAAAGGGAAGTTTTCTCTTTAGATATCAGTAGAGTGGCGTATGTGATTTAAAGCTTTCAGACGAGCCTATTATTTCTAAAAGAAAATTTCGTACTGCTGCATATTATCATTGACCAAGAACGTCTTAGATATGACACACAGGTCTCAGGTTATTTACAGTACCGGCTGTAACTTAAGAAGTCACCCATCTAAATAATGAACAGGCTCATCTCTACTTAACTTCAGTAATCATAATTGGAACAGGTCGCTTTCAGCGTGTTTGACCGGAACGTTGTTAATCAATGATTTAAAAATAGGCTTTGGATTTAAATTAAATAATCACGACCAGAAAATCTGGCAAGCACTGTGCGCGATATATGGAACAACTGAACAGCTGTTTCGACCTTATTAGGTGTCATCAGCAGTGTATACTGTGCTCTCTCCCACTGGAGATCGAACCAGCGACCACAGAGTACAGAGCCGAAAATATAACTTTGAGGGGTTTATATTTAGAAATGAAATAATCCTGATTATTGATTTGCTAAATAAGAAAATGACGTTTTCATTAACCCTTTTCATCTTGTCATTGTTGATGTCTATTTGCTTTTCATATCTACATGAAAATCATTTCCAATTTGATTTACATTGTTAAGACGATCTAATGGTCAAAGGGAGCTAAACCCTTTTCTGTTTCAGGCGGAGTTACCTCCTCTCTTTTGAACCCAACTGTTTTGAGTTCTCGTGGATTCACACGAGACCGGGACAAGATTATGTGTGGAGCGCGAAACGAGAGATGACTTTAAAATTCCTCGAAAACAAGTATGGACTTAATTTACCTTTTCCCGAGGGAGCTGTGACACACAGCTCAGCCCATATTGATATCTGTATTGTGTACCATCCAATATATAATTGTCCTTGTAAATAAATGTTCTAGTCAAGTCAACTGTGAGTACTGTTCATTTTTCCACTACTATGTCTGTCACCGATGTGTTATACACCCCCCCCATATTCGTCTAAGGGAAAGATCTTCTGTAAGATATATTATTAGTTATGGTGTTTCAACACCCACTTATGTAACAGACATAAAATGTAAAATATATGATACCTCATCTTCTATGTTGCTATAAAAACAAATTTATTTTATGTGTTTAAAAATATTTTCTTCGTTTTCTTTGTAGTTTAATGATTATGCGTTAGATTTTAGAGTTTCCCCAAAGACCCCCCCCCCAAAAAAAACCAGTTCCATTATTCAGTTTAGGGATTCAGTTGAAATAAACTGTTTTTCCGGCACTGATGAATAAGAGCACTTAGTGCCGTTAAAGAAAAACTTCCACCCCGACGAAATACAAAGAACAGACGGTGATTTTGTCAACTGATAGTTGATTTCAGCTTTGTCATCAGTTTTTTCTTTTACTAAGATTAGTCAAATATTTTGTAATATTTTGGTAAGCACAATTAAGCAACAACGGATGCTTTCGCCAAGATAGTTAAGGTGACCAATCACACTAGACTGTGAGATGTCGTACTCGCTATATTCTCTCAAACTGCTACACGCCGTATTTGTGTTTTTGTATGGGAGCACAGCTTCGGAATTCACGGTCTTTGTCTTAAATCGTTTTGATCATTTTGGAGCCCTCTGGTTACTGCATTGGGATCAACCATACTTTCATCTTTCACACAACGAATTATTTTGGTTGCTTTGGCGGCGTTATGGCCCCGTTCGAACCTGTAAAGCATAAGTTTTCGAATCAGTTTATATTGCACGTTCAAAGTTGACCTGGGAGTAATGACATTGAAGGTGTACTCCTCATTCCCTTGATTTCCAGAACTGAAGCCTTACCATCAGATACAGTTTAGTGTCATACACAGGGTATCTCTTTTTTGGAGGGTCTTACCTTCCTCTAGGGGATATAGTCAGCGTATTCTATGTCTCACCAACAGGGCTAAGAAAGGTTGAGATTATAAGTGTGCGAGTGAGTTTGATTTTTTAATATGGTTTTCATTTTTTTTCAACGCTGCTGTTAGCCGGACAATTCTGACCATAAATTTTGTTTTCGAGTCTTCATCCGAGATCGATACATCAAGATAATCGAAACTCTTCAAAGTCGAGAATAACAGGTCTCTCAAAACCGGTCAAAAGACCAGGCCTCATGTTAATTAACCCCCGCCCCCCAAAACCCATACAAAAAAACCAAAAAACAAAAACAAAAAACAACAAAAAACCCCAACTTGTCATCAAGTGCATTTTGCCATTATAACGAACCTCAGAGTGAAAATAAAAGAAAACAAAAAGATAGACACGTACTTGGATATTGTCAGAGAGCTGAAAAAATTGTGGAACATGAAATTGACAGTGATACCATTGAGAGTTAGAGCTCTTGGATCAGTCCCCAAGAGCTTGGAAAAGAGACTGGATAAACTGGAGATTAGAGAAAAAATTAAAATTATCCAGACGAAAGCTCGACGTATATCGGTTTGATTACCGAGGAGAGTCCTAGATACCCGAGGAGATTTGCTGTTACTCTGACTTCAGTGAAAAACCTTCAGTTAAAACTGGCGTAAAAAAAGAACCGCGTCAGAGATTAAAATTTGACCATACTACCAAATGGTATATACACAAACCAAAATATGTCACAGAAAATGAGACCCATAAAATTCTCTAGGACTTTGAGATACAAACGGATCACCGAATTCCGGCCAGAAAACCAGACCTAATATTGATTAACTAGTAAAAAAAAGCAGAACTTGTCATTTGGTAGGTTTCTCCGTTCTAGCGGACAACACAGTGAAAATGAAAGAAAACAAGAAGATAGATACTTGAATCTTGTCAAAGAGCTGAAAAAGCAGTGGAATATGAAGGTGACGGTGATGCCAATTGTTGCTGGAGCCCTTGGAATGGTCCATAAAGGCTTGGAAAAAAAGACTGAAGGAACTGAAAATCAAAGAAAGAATCTAGACCATCCAGACCACAGCAGTGTTGGGATCGGCTAGAATACTCTGAAGAGTCGTGGAGACCCGAGGAGACTTTCTGTCACTAAGCCTCCAGTGAAAAACCGCCACTTTAAATTTGTGGGAAAATGTAACACCATGGTATCATTTTAAATATTCGAACGTTACGCTCTTCTTGAAATACAATTGGTGACTCTGTTGTTTCGGGTATGAAAAATCTTTATTCTGACTACAAGATTTTCCAAGCTGTCTGACGCAACCCGAGGGAGATGAAGGTATCGTAAGAGAGACTAAGAACGAATTCTGCTAAGCTGATACCAGCGAGACCCCCACACGACCGACCGATCGTCCAACTTGATGACTCCAACTCATCTTCCCAGTCGATCTCAACTCAACTGCCAGTCGATCTCAACTAAACTGCCAGTCGATCTCAACTCGACTGCCTGTCGATCTCAACTCAACTCAACTGCCTGTCGATCTCAACTCAACTCAACTGCCTGTCGATCTCAACTCAACTCAACTGCCTGTCGATCTCAACTCAACTGCCTGTAGTTCTCAACTAAACTGCCAGTCGATCTCAACTCAACTGCCAGTCGATCTCAACTCAACTCAACTGCCTGTCGATCTCAACTCAACTGCCTGTCGATCTCAACTCAACTCAACTGCCTGTCGATCTCAACTCAACTGCCTGTCGATCTCAACTCAACTGCCAGTCGATCTCAACTCAACTCACTCATTTTCAAAATTCTCTCTTTTTTTTATATATATATTCCAAAATGAAGTATTTCATCAACCAAGTTCCCTTGTGTGACGTCATCTCGCTAAATCATTGCATCATTCGTTTTATTCAATTTCAATCACACTTATTATGCAACATGACTTCAATTTTATTTAGTTTTCGTTTCCTGTCCTAAAACCTTTTTATGATAAGGGGTGATTGTCGTATCATTCCGCACGCGCTTGCCTGTGTGCACGCATTAACTTCAATGATAAGAACACTTCCACTTAAAGATCTCTAAGTTTGACAAATCAAAACAATAAAATAATTAACATAATTAATTACCTAACAAAATAATTAATATAATTATCACCCTAATTATTTTGCATAAACCCACCAGTTTAAATTAATGGGAAAAACTCACAAGAAGTGAAATAACAAGAACAACCAGACGAATGAGCTTTTTTCGTGGCGGATTTGGTTTATCATGAAATGCAGGCGTTTTTCAAGCGCTTAAAAAAAAGGAACAAAAATTCTGAGGCTCCCTTGATTGTGTCTTCACGTGCAATTGTACACGTTTCTTTTATTGTTTCTACAAATGTATTTGAGCATTTTTTTCTAATCTTTCTTCGAAATTACCGTGTAAAGAATTAAAATTTGAATTCATTCAAGTTTGGGGATGTTGTTTTATTAGGTGTCAAAGAAATGAAAAAAACAAAAAAAAAACAAAAACTAAACAAACTGACAAACAAAAAAATAATAAAAAAGCTAACTTTTTAATTAACATTTAATATCAATCTCCTTTTATTTTTAATATGTCAGTCTTGATAATATGGATAATATCTTAAGAGTTGATACCAAAATTTTCTGTCGAGATGACGCCTCGAAGTCAGTAGTATATGTCTACCAAATACGGCAAAGATCTATTGAGTAGTTTTTGAATCTATAAAACACGTACACATAAATTGTTCATTTTTATAGTATAGATATTTTTGATAAGAAAAAGAAAATATGAAGTGAAGAAAAAGACGGAGAGATGAACTTAAACGAAAAAGAGAATTATAGAAGGAAAAAAAAAGAAGAGAGATTCTAAAAAGAAAGAACCCGTAAAAAAAATAAAGTAAGAAAAATTTATTAAAATCAGAGTATCAAATTTCGAATGGGGTGAACGAGGCGGAGAAAGAGATAAGTTGGGATATGACTGGTCAATAAAAATTTATCGAGCACAAAAAAAAAAAAAATTTGAGAGAAAATCAGAATAGAAAAATGTAACGTGTCTTAACGAGAGTTATCTTCCCTTCTTCAAATGTACAAATTGAGTTGTTAATCGACGGCTGTTAAGGAGAACCAAGAGAGGAAATTTAATACGGCTGATAAACAGAAACAAACAAATAAAAAATGAGCCAAAATAAATAAATAAGCAAAATCATATTGAAAAGAACCTTGAAGATTCGTCGACGCCTCTGAAAACTAATTCCATTTTTATCTACGTTCCAAGATAATGGTGATTCAAATTTTTGGTTTGCATTTGATAGGATAACAAGGCGTAAATGTTTTGAAATTCTAGGCTTTGCTTACATCTTTATCTTTTTTGACTCAAGTCCAATATTTAATTAGAGGCTTTTCTGGAATCTGAAGAGTTCTTCCGACGGGTAGTGAATAATAATAATAATAATAATAATAATAATAATAATAATAATAACAGCAGATGTAGGTTATGTGGTAATAGAAACGAAACGATTAAACACGTTATAACCGAATGAAGTAAGTTAGCGCAAAAAGTGTCAGACTAGACACGAATGGGTGGGGAAGGTGGTCCACTGGGAATTGTGCAAGAAATTTAAAATTGACCATACGAACAATGATTATATACACAACCCAAAATCTGTCCAGGAAAAGGAGACACACAAACTTCTGTAGGATTTTCAGAAACGGATCACCTAATCTCGGCCAGATAACCAGACCTAGTGATGGTCGATAACAAAAAAAAAAAAAAAAAAAAAAAGAAGAGAGAATCTGCCGAATTGTTGACTGTGTTGTTCAGGCTGACCACAGAGTAAAACTGAAAGAAAGCGAAAAGAGAGATAAGTACCTAGACCTTCCTGGAGAACTGAAAAACCTATGGCACATGAAAGTGTCGCCGATACCAATTGTTATTGATGGACTCGGTACAGTCATCAAATGATTGGTACAGGGACTGAAGGACTTAGAAATAAGAGGACGGGCGGAGACCATTCAAGCTACAGCATTGTTGAGATCGGCCAGAATACTGAGGAGAGTCCTGGAGACTTGAGATGACTTGTTGTCACTCAGACTCCAGTAGAAATCCATGTGTTAACACTGGTGGGAAAAGCTCTGATAAAAATAAAATATAAGAACAAACTAGAATGCGTCCTTGAGAATGAGACGCATAAAATTCTTTGAGATACAAAGGAATCTCCTAATCCCGACAAGAAAACTAGACCTTGTATTGATTAGCCAGAAAAAAAAAGAGAATTTGCCATCAAGTGGATTTTACAGTAATTGCGGATCACAGAGCGAAAAAAAAAAAAATAGAAGAACGGAAAAGATTGAGAAATACTTGGACTTTGGCAGGGAATTAAGAAAGCAGTAATACATGAGGGTGACGGGGATACCTTTTGTAGTTCGCGTCCTTGGAACGACGCTTGGAAAAAAGACTGAAGAAATAGGAGGAAGAATTCAGACTATCCAGAATACAGCATAGTTAAGATCAGTTAGAATACTCAGAAGAGTGCTAGAGACTTGAGGAAATTGCTGTCACTCAGACTCCAGAGAAAGACCCTCAGCTTATACTGGCGTGAAAAAATACTATGGTGTGAAATGCAACTACTACCCCTACAATTATTATTAATAATACTGTATAAATTTGAAGGTGAAGTGCTGCAATATTCATATGAATTTAGAATCATACGGACAAAAATTGGAAAAGGGAAAGAAAGTGGGAGACGAAAAACAAACAAACAAAAAATAAACAAAACAAAACAAAACAAAAATCAAATTAATAAGAAATGTCACCCGAAGAGAAGAAAAAAATGAATTATCTCCTTACTCTAAAAGTATGTAGCAGAAAGAATTTCGTATTTTTGTTTGGCGCGTTAATTAATTTGACCTTTAGGGTCGACGCATATTTTCACCCAATCAGGATGACTTATCCTATTCAGGCCGGACCATCTTTCCGGACAGCACCAAATTGGGGGGAGCCACCAAACACTTTCTCTTCCTCAGAACTTCTTCGTTCAGGACAGACGTAATGATTGTCCGCTGACTTTAATAGCAGCAGCAGCAGCAGCACCACCACCACCACCACCACCACCACCAGCACCACCACCACCATGAGGAATCGTAGTACGCGAGTTCGTACTCCAGTTGCGCTATTATGTTCACTTTCGGGCAAATACCCTTGGGAAAGGTATGAACCTCCTTATTCTCCCTCCAGCTATGGGTAAATAGTAGGACAGACTAGGTTCTTCAGCCTTGTTGAGGCAACTAGTCTAGGAGAAGGAAAACTCTGAATTCAAACCTGTTAAACTCCGCTTAAAAATTGACCTTGTGTCAAATCCTGCCCGAGCGGAGGGGTTGGTAAATAGTACCACCATGAGGAAAGCCATCTAATTTATGGACCCCTTGCGTCTATTCTCTTAGACCAAGGGTTCCCAGTTGAACATGAATTAGATGAATTCAATACGCCACACACAGGAACAATTTTTAGTCGCCTCCAGTATTGGCTTTATCGACTGCGATGCAAAATTCCGCTCCGACATCCAGCTACTTCATCTCTGGGTAACATTTTCTGGAGACATTCACGCTTCTCCGCGAAACAACCAGAACCACAAACTCATAGGTGACTACAACGTTCCTGTCCTCAACCAGCAAACACGACTTTATCTACACTTATGGCGACATATCTCACTCACACATTCAACAATGCCTTAACCTAACGATGCACATCTTCGCTCAGGCATCTAGCAGCTAAAATGCTTTCTCAACTCAATAACAACTTCATTTCGTTTCCTTACTTCTTTCCTTCCTACGAGACTTGCAGCATAAACGTAAACCCTTTATTCCATGGTGCCATTAAAAACCATCATAAAAACCTTATGGCATCTTCGTACTTCTTCTCTCTCTCATTTATTTACCTTTAAAACTTAGCGAGGAAACACGTAACAATATCTATCGCTAAATGTATATTAAAGCAATTCGTCTACTCTGACCAAAATAAGAATAAATAGAATTATTGTAGGGATTCCCTTGATGTCTGTAAAAGAGGTAGAAACCTTAAGTCCGATATATTTAGACATTTCCGCACTAAACGGTAGCTCTCTAAAACTAGTAGACAAGTTCACCTACCTAGGAAGCAGTGTCTTATCGACCGAGACAGACATCGACACGCGACTAACAAAGGCATGGACAACTAACAATAGGCTATCGGTCATATGGAAGTCAGACCTGACCGATAAAATGAAACGCAGTTTCTTCCAGGCAGCGATCATGTCGATACTGCTATATGGATGCACTACATGGACGCTATCTAAACGGATGGAGAAAAAGCTAGACGGCAACTACACAAGAATGCTGCGAGCAATATTGAACAAGTCCTGGAGGCAACACCCTGCAAAGCAGCAGCTGTACGGCCACCTACGAACCATCACGAAGACTATCAAAGTTAGACGAACCAGACATGCAGGACACTGCTTGAGAAGTAGGGACGAACTCATAAGTGATGTACTCATATGGACCCTTTCACATGGCCGAGCAAAAGCAGGGCGACCAGCTCGAACCTATACACAGCAGCTCTGTGAGGATACGGGGTGTAGCCCTGAGGACCTGCCGGAAGCGATGAACGATTGGGAGAGGTGGCGAAAGAGGGTCAGGGATATCCATGCTGATGGCATCACAAGATGATGATAATGATGATGATCAGTAATTTGTTCATTTTGTCTATGTGTTTATTATCAAAAAAATAAATGTAAATTTGAAGTTGGAGTTTTGAAATCTTCATTTGAATTTAGAATCCTACGACCAAAAATTGAAAAAAGGTAAGAAAGAAGGAAAAAAGAAAAAAGAAAAAAAGAGAATGGGAAAAATTGTTCGAAATTTTATTTGTAAAATGCATCGGGAGCTAAGTAGTAGCACAAATGACTTATATCACGGCAAAAAAAAAAAAAAAAAAAAAAAAAAAAAAATTAAGAATAAAGGTTATGTGGACTTTAACAAAGTAAAAATCGTAATTATCTTAAAGGTGTCAGTATACATAGGTTTTGAAAAAAAAAATTATTTTTTTATTTGAGGAATTATATTATGAATTGAATGACCATGACCAGAAAATTAGCGAATACTTCCGAACGACATACGGAAACACTGGACAGCTGTTTCGACCTTATTAGAGCATACCGTAATCTCCACCACTGGAGCCAAAGTCCATATTTCACACAAGTGATGCCAAATTAACTAGTCATGTTAATTGCACGGCCAATTGACCTAAATGTGTCTTGTAAGTTACATCCGTACTCTTTGCAGAGGACACGGTCACTTCCAGGGCCACGTCTTCCCAAGAGGATTAGAAATACGCATCCGCGTAATTATTATGACCTATACAGCAAGGATATACACCTACATTTTTCTTTTTTAAGATGAGGAATAATATTGTGAATTGAATTACCATGATCAGAAAATGCGGCGAACACTTTCGCATGACATACGGAAACACTGGACAGCTGTTTCGACTTTATTAGATCTCATCAGCTGTGTATACCATGATCTCCACCACTGTAGATCGAACCACCGACCACAGATTGCGGAGCCAAAACTGTACAACTGAGCCACAGTCCATATCGTACACAATAATAAGGTCGAAACAGCTGTCCAGTGTTTCCATATGTCATGCGGAAGTGTTCGCTGCATTTTCTGACCGTACGTTTTATAAATTTTTTTCTTTTTCTTTTTATTCATCTAATTATTTTTGGTGGCCAGCTGAAACATCTTCTTCCTATGAAGAATACTGGGTTCCATCTGTGACAGGAGCACAGATAATAATCAACCTCTTGATCTAGTATTGCCACATTTTGTAACCCATGAAAAATGTTTGATCCAAATTTAAATCAACTCAGATTAAGAGATACATCACAATCAGGTCGTCATATCTAGTTTAAAATATAACTTGCTTTTTGTTAATATATTTGTAGTAATCTGGGGTCGCTTAACAGTCAGAAAGCTTGATCCAAGACACTTTTCGCGTATCACCGCCCAGCACAAACGTCTCTAGCTTAGAAATGTCTCCTGAATTGTTTCTTCCAATCAACTGGATATATCGTCTATCGCCAACTGCAACGCTTGAGTTCGATCCTAAAACTGCGGCTGTCTGTCTTTTTTATTGGCTTAGACATTTGCACACGTCTTGTCAGACTCGTGAGAATCCGAGATCGTGAGTTCTTAAAACACGTTAGCGCGGCCATTTTCGTTTTTGCATGCCAGGCACGCACAAGCTCGTTTTTCCGGGGGTAAGTCCATTTTTCTTTTACAATATTCAATGATATCAACTCAAAAACTGAACTCCATATATTCAATAGGTCACCGTCACCTCGAACTTTGAATGATGTATGAATCTGGAAAATAAATTCTTCCATGATTTGAAAAAATTAACCATTCACTAAAAGTGAACATTTACAATTCTATGTATTTTTGTGAAATTATCGTGACATTTTGACAGATTACTAAAAGGTGTTAAAAGTGAATGTTTTAAAGGAATATAAAACTAAGATTGAATATCGCAGTAGATCTGCTCAGTTTAACATACAACTAATGTAACTCTATTCTTTTAAGGATATCGTACGTATTAGGGATGATTCTGTTAGTGTGTTTCACTTTCAGTTATCAGTTGATGTTTGCGAAAGACTTTTATAGTCAATATTAAATGTAAACTGTTCAAAACCGAAACATACATTTCCCGAAGTAGAGGTATCTTAAGATGAGATAAGGATCCATACATCCAAGATAAGGACTCATACAGCCAAGATGAGACAAGGACCCATACATTCAAGACAAAGACTCATACATCCAAGATGAGACAAGGACCCATACATCCAAAACAAAGACTCATACATCCAAGATGAGACAAGGACCCATACATTCAAGACAAAGACTTATACAGCTAAGATGAGACAAGGACCCATACATCCAAGACAAAGACTCATACATTCAGGATGAGACAAGGAGCGATACATCCAAGACAAGGACACATACATCTAAGATGAGACTAGGACCCATACGCCCGTGATTTGAAAAGACTAAATGTTTCTGCAAATCTCTACTGGTCAGTAGGTGCCCCCTGATAGCCACCATATTTCAGGTACACAAACGACCAAAGCAACAAATCATCTGAGAAGCACTAACAGAAAAAATAGACGAAAAAAGACAACAGAAATGTACTTCTCTGTTATTTTAAAATAATCCTGCTGAAAGAGGAAATAGAAAAAGAATGATGGAAATTTGGATAGAATCTGCTTGATTTAATACAACAAACGAAAGATCTACTGACCAAGCTAGATTGATTTTACAGAAAGACTGATTTTCTGACTTTGAGATACTAGAAATATGGGATCAAGTAAATTGTGAAGAATATGAACAAACTCCCCCAATCCGAACCGAAACGTTAAATACTGAAAAACTAGAGCCCCCAACTCGAATTGAAACGCTAAAAAACAATAAGAGCCCCCAACCCGAATTAAAAGAGAAAATACAGACTCCAACATCACAAAACCAAACTTAAAGGAGTAAGACAGAATAAATTTGTCGTTGAAAAAGAAAATTAAGACTAAAAAGAAGACTACCTTACCATCTCTCTCAGGAACTAAAACTGAAAGAAAGTGAAGGTAGAAACCGGAAAGGTAAACAAATTATTGCCAAATATCCAAACAGGCAACATCACTGAATAAAACGAGTTATCTTAAGCCGGAACGAGATAAAATTGGTATTGCCCTGGGCAACCCGACCAGAAATACAAAATTTAGATAGGAAATCAAAGTATAAGGACAGATAAAGAAACCGTAACAACAAGCAAAACTTCTAAAGAAAAACACGCAGGGGTGGGCATATTGTGATGAAAAGACCAAAACAAAACAGCAGACAAGTCTGAAATTACAACGCGAAAAGATAAATTAAAAGATATTGGCGGAATTTAGTGAGAAACAAAAGATACCGATACAGTGTAAAGCAATAAAAACCAAAAAAGACACAATAACAAAAGAAAATTCTACCAAGAAGTCGGTGGAGAATGCACGTGGGCAAATGAACTACTAGATACAAAGGAAGCAAAAAAATTGGAGTATAATACGGGAACAGAAAAACATTACAAAAAGGCCGAATGGATAAATAAAGGAAAAAAGAATTACAAGGACTCGAAGAAGGCCCCAAAGCAGACATATACCTGGAATTGCTTAGAACAGAAAAGAAAGTACCGAATTAGAAAACACCTGGCAATGATGGCATACATGGATTCTGGGTAAAAAAAATCATGTTCAACCATGACAGACTGATTCTACAACTGTGTAAATGCCAAGAAGATGTAAGTATAGAGGAAACCACCCTGATCCAGACCCCCCCTATAAAGAACCATCTCCAGTAACTATAAACTGACGTGTCTATTTATAATGCAGAAAATACTGAGCTCATTGATTAAAGAAGAGATCTATTGTTTTATAGACTAGAAGGAATGCCACAGTGGAACAAGAAGAACAGGTGACCTGCTATACAAAGATCAGCACATCTGCAAGGAGATCAAAACGAGGAAGAAAATATAGCAATGGCATGGATTGACTACAAAAAGGCCAATGATACCATTCAGCAAACCTGGATAATAAAATCTTTGAAAATATACAAAATATTTGACAAAGTCATAAATTTAATCTGGAAAGTTGAATTAACAGTAGGAGGAAAAACTTTAGCAGAGATGAAAATCCCGGAAGGCATCTTCCAGGGAGACACCCTCTTGCTACTACTATTTGCAAAACCAATGATACTACTCAGTTACATACTTAGGAAGTGTACTGGGGCTACACCGGCTCATTGGCCTAATGGGTAGTGTGTTCGCCAATGGTCTGGGAGACCTGGGTCCAATCCCAGTTCGCGTCTTACCAATGAGTATAAAAATGGTACTTGATACCGCCATAATTAACACTGAGAAATATAAGGTACGTATGAAGGGTAAAGTGGAGCAATCAAGAGAAAGGAGTAGCGCCCTTCCCTACAGCTCGAAAAGAGAGCTTTCAGGTCCCCCTCGACAACGGTCGCCAACTTTACTTACTATCCACATGAACGACAAAAGATGAAAAAGAACTTGAGACTTTGATACAGACAGTAAGAATATACAGCCAGAATATAGGAATGGAATTTTACAATGAAAAATGTGCCATGCTAATAAAGAAAAGTAGGAAAAGACAACAACAAAAGGAATAGAATTGCTAAACCAGATAAGAATCAGAACTGTTAGAGAAAAGGAAAACTACAAGTATTTGGGAGTATAGAAATTGAGCCTCATCAAACAAGCATCGATGAAAGAAAAAATAGGAAAAGAGTTTCTCAGACGAATGAGAAAGCTGCTCAAAAACCAAGCTTTGCAGCAATGATCCCCTCAAAGGGATAAACACATGTGCTGTTCCACTTGTAAGGTACTCTGGGCCATTCTTAAAATTGACCAGGGAAGACTTTAGACAAATGGACGAAAAGACAAGGAGACTGATGACAATGCACTTAGCCTTACATAAGAAAGATTATACAAACAGACTATATACATCAAGAAAAGAAGGAGGAAGATGACTCGTTAGCATTGAGGACTGCGTAGATACATCAGTAAAAGTATTCGAGTATTACATTAAAATGGAATAAGGAAAAACTATTCACAGCAGCCTATAATAACATTGACAAAATAAAACCAGATAGAAGGACAACAAAAGCAAGGAAATGGAAATAGGAAGAAAAACAACTGTATGGAGATTTCAAGCGACAAAAAGACGAAATTACGCACAGGAAAAGTAGATATGGATACAAAAAGGAAACCTTATGCGAGAAACAGACTCTTTACGAATAGCAATACAAAACATCGCTCTCAGAGCCAACAATGTTTAAGGAACAATTGAAAATGCACAAAAGAATAGCAAATGTAGATTATGTGGAGAAAAAAGAGGAGGTGGTTAATGATATTGTGGGCGGATGCAGCAAACTGCCACAAAGGGAGTACAAGTTGATTGGGTTGGAAAGGTGATCCACCGAGAATTGTGCAAGAAATCAAGATTTGACCATCCTACCAAATATTGTATGCACAAACCAGATCAGACTTAGAGAATGAGACGCATAAAATTCTTTGGGATTTTAAGATACAGACGGATCACCAAATCCTGGCCAGATGACCAGACCTGTTTGTTAAAAAAAAGCAAAAAAAAAAAACAACAAAAAAACAAAAACAAAGAACTTGTGTAACATAGTCATACATGAATATGTGAAATAGATATATTCATACCGGTACGCAAAACGTTCATAATGTCCATAACGCGTTTATATATATAACATAGGAATCCCGGAACACGAAAAATACTTGTCGACTTCTTAGTTCAGGTACGAAACTTTATTACCTTTTTGAGTTTAAAGGTTTTTCGAGATCAGGAGAGAGAGGCACAATCTTTCTATGACGACTTTTCCATCTACCCCCACCCATCATGTGCGACACCCACCGCAAGGCCTCGGCGAGCAAGTGAAAGTCAACCTTCTTCCTCGGACGCTAAAACCCAACTAACTGACTTTTCTCAAATCTCAGCCCACGCTTCCGGTGCGTGACGTCACTCAGATCCCTGGTGATAACCTCTATCTGGGATTTTAATTGTGACATCTCTGAATGACACGTCCGCTCCGCACGCGCGTAAACACTTGCGCTCATGTTTGCACCTAACTAACCCATGCACTGAGCCGAAAGGTTTTCAGCCTAACTAAACCCAAAGGCAAGATATATAAAACGAAATCCCTCGGCTATTATATTACACTTGCAATCTTGTGGATTTTGTTGTTTCAGCAGACCACAATGTGAAAATAAAAGAAAGCGAAAAGATTTGCAAAGATTTGGACCTTGTCAGAGAACAGAGAAAGTTGTGGAATATGAGGGTGACGGTGATACCAGTTGTAGTGGGTGTACTTGGAACGAGCATTGAGAATAGACTGTAGAAAGTGGAAATCTGTTGGAGAATAAAAACCATTCAGACTACAATATTGCTGAGATCTACTAGAATAATGAGAAGAGTCCCGGAGACCTGAGTAGAGCTGTTGTTGCTTTAGATAATGCTGGTGTGAAAAATTCGTAAGTGAAGGATAACAATTCAAAATCTATTTTAGAAAATGAGACATATAATCCTTTGGGATTTTGCCATACAAATGGATCCCCTAAATCGGGTCGGAAAGAAGAAAATAATTTTCATCCTGTGGATTTTGTCGTTCCAGCAAAACCATAGAGTGAAAATAAAATACTCTCTAAATACTCGCCATTGCCAAAGAGCTGAAAAGTTGTAGAACATGAAAATGACTGTGATATCAATGGTTTCTGGAGCACTTTGAACGGTAACCAAGAAGCTGGAAAAGAGAGTGGATGAACTGGATATTTCAGGATGAATCGAAAACATTTAGAACAGTTGGAATGCACTTGTATACTTAGAAGATTCATGGAGAGCTGAGAAGACATGTAATCACTCAGACTTCAGGTGGCCATGTCGGCTGGGGCAGTAGAATACACCGACAGCATCTCTTCAGAGTTGTAAGAATCCTCAAACGAATGTCCTGATATGACACTAAACAATCTGATTATAAAGCTTCAGTAGTGCTGGAGCTTTGGCAAATCCAGAGTACCTCTCCATTCCCACCACTCTCAGCTCCACTATGGCCCTGAGTGGTAGCACCTGATAGGGTCCTATCTATGGGTCAAATAGAACGGTTTGGTATTTAAACTGCGTACTTATGCTAAAATGAATTGTTTAAAATAGAACTTTTTTTTTTACATTTAACCATGCGTAAACAAAAAAGTTGTGTACTTATGCTAAATCAAATTGTTTGAAATAGAACTGTTTGATCATTTAACTGTGTGAAAACAAATGACTGATGTTTAATTGAATTGTTATTGATAAATGGCAATATTTGAAAACATTAAACAGTTTGCAAACAAATGATTAATAGGGAATAGAATTATTCATATTAGAAAGAAATAAGTCAAACCATTTAATCGAGTGAAAAAAATGGGCTTGGGCTCGTTTAAAAATGATATCTACAAAAAGTGTTTAGAAATAATATATCTAATATAAATGTATAAAAAGGATGTGGCGTTAAATATCGTACAATGTTTATGCTATAAATCCGCCATAAAACCAAACCAAACCAAACCAAACCAATCACTCTCACATGCATATATATATGTATATACTAAACCTATTAGCACAGTGTCGTAGATAGCACGAAGGGAATTGAGCCAACTTGTGTAACATAAACGAAATATTTTGGAATCAATTTGTGAGAAGAGAGACAAGAAAAAGATAAATGGTGGATCCTCATGAACAACGAATTGCAAGGAATCGAAGCAGGAATAATGTCGAAAGAAAATAGTAGAAGGGCGATACTTAAAGTGCAGACAGCAATCGGGGTTGTAAAAAAGAATTACTCTTTTAGCGACCCGCCCAACAAAGTCTAGTAACAGAACTATCTAAAATTCTGGAGTAGAAAAAATAACGGTCTGGTCTCCATGATAACACAATTTAGACTGAACCCAGAAAGAGGTGACTGAACCTGAATATATATGTTGTAATCACCTCTCACCCCTCCTACTCTCAATTCTGACCACAAATATCAGAAGCAGATAGACATTCATGTTGGCCACAATATCCCCCGAAACAGAGCCCGCAAGACGTAAGTAACACTCTCTCCAACTCATTTCTTTTTCCACAATAGAAGCTGAAGTATAAATTGAATCCTTAAGAAGGGGAAAAACCACTGTAAATTGAAATGCATCAAACTTCATGGCTTCCGGTTCAAAGAATTCACGTTGATTCACGACAGATGTGAACAAGAACTGAGCAACATATACACTACATATATCCATGCATATACATATACACTAGACCTATACCGCCGCATACATATCCATACACATACATATAGAGTACACATATGCCCCCACACGCATCCATGCACATAGATATAAACATGCCCACATACACATATCCATACATATACATACATATTATACCTATGTCCCACACACATCTATTCACATACATATAGACTATACCTATATATACCTATATATATATATATACACTACACCAAAGCCCCCCCCTCATATACACGCATCCATTCATATACATATACATTACATTTATGCCTACACATACACACATCTATTCACATACATATAGACTATACCTATACCCCCACATACATATATATATATATATATATATATACACTACACCAAAGCCCCCCCCCACATATACACGCATCCATTCACATCCATTTTCACTATACCTATGCCCACACATACAAATCCATACGTATACATATACAATACACCTATGCCCACATATACACACATATCCATGCACATATATATATATATACACTACAACTATACCCCCACATACATATCCATACATATGCATATACAATACACCTATGCTCATATATACATATCTATTCACATACATATGCACCATGCTTATCGGCATACATATATATGGAGAAATGCTTGCACCTACCCGCATATGCACCTAAATATGTACACCTTGGTACCGAAGAGCTTTTAGTGTCATAGAAAGTATCTAGTAAATTGAGTAATGGGGAGGCAACTGAAAGAAAAAAAAACTACTTGAAGAAACTGTGGAAAGAGAGAAAAGAATACAACGGAAAGGATGAATAGTTGATCAACATGAAAAACGAATAACAATGAATCAACGAAGTAATAAAACCTGAAGTACATCTTGAATTTCTGAGAAAGGCTTTCAAAACAAAACAACAAAAAAAAAAAACAGCAACAAAAAAAACTGCCAATTGGAAGGCACAAAATTTTATAGCTTCTGTTCGAAACAATGTACGTTGATTCATGACAGATGTTCACAAAGAAGGAGCAAATGGGTACAAAAAAGATCTCTAAAAAGGAGCCACCCCAAGCAATTAACAAACCGATAATATATCTACTTCTAATGAGGTAAATAATAACCATACAAGAAACAGAAATTTATTACAAGCTGCGTATTTATAAAGTTACATTTTTGTATTATTTTCATGCGTTATATATAACATGCCCCTATATTCATGCATTCATCTGTCTCTCTCTGTTCATATCTATCTATCTATCTATCTATGTTCATATCTATCTATCTATCTAGCTATCTATCTCAATTTTTTAATCTTTCTTTCTTTCTTTCTTTCTATATATATATGAGATAAAACACACAATTAGCGGAAATAAATTTAACAGACTTGAAGACATCAAAAATAGAATAACTCAAAACTTTTAAGTGAATTTGCGATTAGTCGGGATATTTTTTTTCTGTTCTATTTTTCTCAATGGCGAGAACAAAACGTCTTAATGTAATTTCTATTAAATTTTGCCCTTAAGATAAAAATTCTCTGTCTATTAATGTTCTCACCCCCATTGAAACTAATTTAAGCGCTGATTCTGTTTGCATACGTAATTTCTTAGTGTCTGTCCACATTAGTTATTTTTCTCGATACGTTTTAAGTCTGCATCTTTACCAAATGAACCTTCGTATTCTTCGCCCACTCTGACTGGGGGCTTGATTAAATAATAAACTTAAGAAAGAAAACTTTTTTTTCATTTTTTAAAGTGAAATATTCATGACCATGGTACACCCGAATACGTTTATAATCCGTTTACATGCACTGGTTAGACATAGGGAAGCGGTTCTAAAAGTGATGAAATCGAAATATTGGTATAAATATCTCAGAGTTTAAGCAAAAGGAGAAAAAACAGCATTTAAAAGGATATACGAGGATCATTAAATAAGTTTCCAGACGTTTTTCATATGGGCACTTTTATTGATAGTACACACATGAAACTCTAGTCCTCTTCGAAGTAATCTCCTCCGGCTGCAACGTACTTGTTCTACCGTTCCAACAACTTCACGAATGCCCCATGGAAGTCCTCTTGTGTGAGAGTGTCAATGACCTTTGCCAAAGCCTCTTTCATCTCCTCAATTGTCTCAGAACGACAACCTCTGAGCATAGGAAATAACCAAAAGTCACAGGGAGCAATGTCTGGACTATAGGAAGGCTGAGGAACTGCGTTGATGCCCATCTTGGTCAAATAGTCTGTGACAAGCATGGAGTTGTGGATTGGTGTATTGTTCTGGTTCAAATGCCACTGACTTGATTTGAAGAGTGCTGGCCTCTTCCCTAGGAATCTCTTCCTGAAATTCCTTAAAACCTCAACATAGTAACCCTAACCCTAACCCTTTGGTCAATCAACTCTGCTGTATTGACATCCTTACTCCTTCCACACATCTCATCATCCCTCACACACTCCCTGCCTTCCTGGAATCTCTTATGTTACTCAAAAACTGATGCTCGATTCATGCAAGATGGTCGAAAAGCAGTCTGAAGCATTCCATACGTTTCTGTGGCGTTTTTTCCAAGTTATAACAGAATTTTATTGCACATCGTTCTTCCTCACGTCCAGATTGCATTTTTGAAATTCACCATCTGTGACAATCAGGCTTTAGTAGGGTGTATTCCAATTGCTGCTGTAGCTGTTCTTTTTAACCTGAAATCATAACAATTGATCAGTCATCTCATAAGATGTATAGCAATAACATAGTGAATTTTCAAGAGTCAACGATAATTTTAAATGCCTGTACAAAAAAGTCTAAATGCACCACGTACAATATAAAACGTATACAAGTATATATCATCCACTCACTAAGTTGAACTGCTTTGCTAGCAAATCGTAAATTTTTCTTACAATTTTATACATGTATATAAATAAGAAGATTGAGCCATCCAATATGTGTATTGATTATTTTATGTGTATTATATATACATTCAACAACAACAACGATCATCATCAAGTCTAGCTGATGGCACGGGGTTCTCTGACTCTATATCTCTCTCGCCACCTGTCCCCATCGCCCATCCCTCTTGATTGCATCCAGTGTCCTCGCCGAGCTGATGTATGTAAGGATTGAGATGGGTCAGGTGATCACTAATAATGTCAAAAATAAATTTTGATTTACACAAAAATTACCATCCAATGTTGTTAAAATTAAAAAGCAAAATAACCCTTTAGCGGAATATGCAATAAAAAAAGGCAGATAAAAAAGGGCAAGTATAAAAGTTCAGGTGAAGTGCAAGTAAAAAAATGCAGATAAAAATGCATGTAAAACAATGCAGGTTCGAAGTTAATTGCACTGCATCCAGCAAACAAGTATAAGAACCACAACCACACCATGTCTGTTATGGTGATGTAGTTTTGCTTGGTTTGGTTAATGGCAGATCAACCTTTATGGGTTATTTAATGCCAAAACCATTCTTATAGAAGAACAGTGGCGATACTATTTAACCCATAGCTGGGAGATAAGAAGGTTCATACTTTTCCCAAGGGACATTAGTTCAAACATGAACGTAATAGCAGGATTATTAGAGTGCGTGCTTACCTATTGAAGTACTAAAATGATTGGTCACTGTATTAATTTTGGTGGACAGGACAAAAACCTCTTGAGACTGACTTCAAATAAGTTGAACCTTTTGTCGCACTACTTTATTCCCTTTCGAACTATTACACTTGAATCCAGGATGCTGGGCGTTAATCTATACTCAACTGAGAAGGACTCATTTAAAATATCTTCTGATGCTACATACCAGAAACCCTCATCATCATCATGTCATGCTGCTGGCACAGATATCCCTGACCCTCTCTCGCCACTTCTCCCTATCCTTCATCGCCTCTGGCAGGTCTTCAGGGCTACATCCCGTATCCTCACATAGCTGCTGTATGTATGTTCGAGCTGGTCGTCCTGCTTTTGCCCGGCCATAGTGAGGGTCCATAGGAATACATCACTTATGAGCTCGTCCCTGCTTCTCCAGCAGTGACCTGCATGTCTGGTTCGTCTAACTTGGATAGTTTTCGTGATGGGAGGCAGGTGGTCGTATAGTTGGTGCCTTGTGGGGTGTTGCCGCCATGACTTGTTCAATATTGCTCGCAGCATTCTTGTGTAATTGCCGCCTAGCTTCTTCTCCAGCCCCTCAAGTGCCAAATATTTGGACTCATTTTTGTGAAGGAAGGTTTCTGTAATATAGCCATGATACGACTATACAAATATATGGATGTATAAAACGTTCATAATGTTCATAGAATGTTCATACGCATAGGAATCCGAAAAACACGAAACACTGACGACTCTCTTGGTTCAGGTACGAAACTTTTATTACCTTCTTTAAGTTTAGATTTTTCGACACGAGGGGAGAGAGTGACACAATTTTTCTATGCTGACTGTTCGTCCATCGTCAGCTCTCAACTCACTGACCCAACCAACGCGCGAGCGCACCGTGTAGTCCACAAACTGCCTGGCCTCACCCAGGTCCGAAAAATCAACTCGCTTCGTCTAAGTCCAAATCTCAACTCACTGCTTTTAGAAAATCACTAAGAATCCCAGCCCATCGCTTCCGGGCATGGCGTCATGCACATCCCCAGTATTATTTCCTATCTGGGGTTTTTATTGTGACATCTGTGAGTGTCACATCCTCCCCGCACGCGCGTGAACACCTGCGTTAATGTCTGCACCTACCCATCCACTAAGCCGAAAGGTTCTAAGCCTAACTAAACCGAAAAATAAGATATATGAAACGAAAAATGATAATATAAAAAAAATCCTTCCGCAATTTTATAACATTTCTTTCTTTTACAAGCTTTATTTTTACTTTACAAAGTTTATTTTCCACGTCTGGTTTTTCGGAGAATATTTGCAACTAATATAGGTTTGATCTTTTTATCTCAGACTGTTGATATCTATCTATCTATCTATCTATATTTATATCAATCTCCGTTAGATATAACTCTCTCTCTCACCATCCTTTCCTACTATCCATCGTTTCTGGTAGGTCTTCTCGGCTGCATATAGTGTCCACACAGAGCTGATGTAAGTCTTTGGTGGTTGGTCAATACTGGAGTAGGGGTCCATAAGGAAAAGTTGCTTATGAGTTTGCCCTAACTTCTCTAACAGTGTCCAACATGTCTTGTTCATCTTACTTGAATGGTTTGTGAGATGGGAGGTTGGTGGCTTACAGCTGTTGTTTTGTGGGGTGTTGCTTCCAGGATTTGTTCAAGACAGCATATAGCATTCTTGTGTATTTATCATCTAGCTTTTTCTCTATGTGTTTTATAAGTTTCCATGTAGTGCATCTATATGGTAGTATTGACAAAGCTATAACTTGGAAGAAACCCCGTTTTATTTAAACAGATTGATCAGATTTCCTTATGATCGATAACTTGTCAATAGTACACCATGCTTTTGCTAGTTGTAGGTTGATATCACTTTCAGTAGATGAGATATTGCCTCCGAGGTATGTGAATTGGTCTACTAATTCAAGAAGCAATAGTCATAAAACATTAGTAATATCAAGAATACACATACCATGATTCTTTATTGGCAACGGAGTCACAGATCAACGAGATGTAAGCTATCTTTCTTTTATTTGTTTATCTCCTCTTCCCAGCGATAGTGATCCATAAGATGCCAGTAGCAACGACCGTAGCTCTTGACGTTTCTTTTACTCAATTTAGGAATCGATGGAGAACTTAATTTCCCCAACAGTTCCCTTTTATTAAGAATAAACTGCGGCATTTAACGGGTTTAACTCTCGTCGTCGAAGCAAAGTGCTCTTGTCGACGAATATCGGGATGTTCTCAGCAGGATTTTGGCCCTGAAAATGCTTTCATCGGTTTATTTGAACACCTTAGAGATTGAAGCATTATTTTTTTTTTCTCGATCAATATATTATCCCTCACATTGTGCAATATCATTTCTATTATGAATGTGGAAAGTAATGGAGAATTTACTCAAGCCATCATTGAACAGACAACCAGACATTTAGCATATCTATCAGCAAGGCTTAGAATATGTTGCCTGTACCCTCTCCTACAGAGGGGTAAGACTCCTCAAAGAAAAAAGGTCTTCGGTATAACATTAATCTGTATCTGATTGTAAGGGTCCAGTTCTGGACATCTGAGGAATGTCAGGTATCCCTTCATTAGAATTACTCCCAGGTCCACTCTGACTCAGAATGGTTATACTTGTTAGCGTATACTAAATTATTCGATCAGAAAACTCGATGTCATATAATTGTGGAAGCCATATAACTGGACAAAGAAATAACTATTATTAAATAGAAATAGTAAAGTAAAGTTAGCGACTGTAGTCAAGGGTGACCCGAAGGCTCCTTTTTCGATAGCTACTACACTGAGGTGTAGGGGATGGCGTTACTCCTTTCTCTGGATTGCTCCACTTCACCCTTGATACATACCTAATATTGCTGAGTTTTAAGCAAGGAGGTATCATGTGCTATTTTCAAAGTCTTTGGTATGACGCGAGCCGGGACGGAACCAAGGTCTACCGGACCATTGGCGAACACTCTACCCATTAAGCCAATGAGACTAAAAATCATATAATTATCAGTATTAGATGGGAATAATTGTACGAATTCAACCGCATCCACATTTGTATTAGAAATACTTGTTATCATATAATTATGAGCAAAAACTCTGAAGAAATAAGGCCCAGACGGCTGGAGCTGCAGAATACACCGACTGCTGCTCTGCAGAGGAGCAAGACTCCCACAACGAGTGTCCTGGATATTTCACTGAACAATCTGATGGTGAGGTTACAGTAATGCTGGAGATTTCATTGTCATCGCTCCCAGGTCCATTCTGGCTTGGAATCATAGCACCTGATAGGGTCCTATCTATGGGTAAAAAAAGAACTGAACAGTGTACCTATGCTAAACTGAATTGTTTGAAACAGAACTGTTTATATAAATATAAATAGATTTGGTATTAAATAACTTACAATAGTTGATGTGCCATAAAACCAAACCAAACCAAATCTGAGGAAAGAGGGGGGTATCCCAGTGGCTAACGTGCCAGCCCGTGACACTGTAGAAACCGAGTTCGAACTCCACTCATAGTATTTCGTTCATTTTCAGACTAATACCCTTGAGAAAGGCATGAACCTCTTATAACCTCAGCTATGGTTTGAATAATACGTCTACTATTCTTCTACGAGGATGGCTTTGGCATTTAATAACCCAGGTAGGTTGATATGCTATTAAAATAAAGAAGCCAAACCTTTTTAAGAAACAGCTACACAACAAATATAAATACAAATGTATAGTGAATGCAATTTCCAGACCTCTCGGTCAGAATAACCCGAGACGGATTGAAATGCCATTATAATTACTCAATCACTCTGAAATCTTACCTTACTGATATCCTCATGTAACATAGCCATACATGAATATTGTGACGTGGCATTAAAAATATTTATCCCAAGACGGGAGTTTGTTTTTCGCACGTGTGAAGACGGGGCAGTCTGGCACTTGATCCTTCGCAGAATAAGTTCCTGTTAAGATTACCTTTTTGGGCGTAGGGAAACTGGCAGATAATATAGGGGTTAATTTGGGGCTAGACTGACCGCTGCTGGCAAGAGGTTTCCATTTTTTCACGTACACACACCCACCTCGTGGTGAAATGGTTAAAGCGATGGACTGCGGAATCGTAGTACGCGAGTTCATATTCCAGTCGCGCTATTACGTTCACTTTCGGGCAAATACCATTGGGAAAGGTATGAACCCCCTTATCCTCCCAGCTATGGGTTAAATAGTATCACTACTGTTCTTCTAGGACAATGGGTTTGGCATTAAATAACCTAAAAAGAGTTGATATGCCATTAACCAAACCAAACCAAACCAAACCACCAGGCCACTACCTCTTCCTACCCCTAGGATAATGGAAGATATGGGTCTCTAGGTTTAGATATAATATTATTATTTGTCCTAGTCGACAATTCCAATTTTCCCGTGTAATATTTTTAAAGGACATTTAGCGAGAATAAATTGAAGCGAATGAAGCTGAAAAGGAACATGCAAACGACAACTTGATAGGCAGACAACACAATGAATAAATTTCAACACGAGAAGAGATATAAAATATAACAAGGTTTTTAATACATGCGGATACACATATGTAACGTGTCGGCTATATTATCAGCGGATAATATCAAAATACAAATGTCTTCCTTCCTTATTCTTTTCTTTCTTCTTTCTTTAGATTGGGAGAGAGAGAGAGAGAGAGAGAGAGAGAGAGAGAGAGAGAGAGAGAGAGAGAGAGAGAGAGAGAGAGTGAGTGCATACAACGACAATACTTAGGAAGGGTGGAGGGAGAAAACGGTTTTACGGTGTACTTAGCTTTTCGACGACGGGTTTCTTCTGAGTGTATTTTCTCTTTTACGGGCTAGCGGGATTTTATATAGCTTGGCTTGAAGGCGTCTGTCATCTTGTCCAAGAGCTCTATTTCACTTCTTCACCCGGAGTTTGGCATGAGATTCTCCCGGCCGTTCATGGCGACCTCCGTCCACTAAACTGATTTCCTTATCCCGATTTCCGCTGACGAAAAGGGTGCTACTTCCGCTTTAGGGTATTGGCCAATCATTCGGCCTCTTTCTTCTTCCTTCACCCTGTCAGGCGATTCGTTCAGACTACTATCTCTTCCACCCGGGTGAGGTTACGGGGTACAGATAGCCTGACCTGCATTCTTTACTTTCTTCGACAGGCCGGCCGAAGTTGACCTACATTCCTTATTCCTCTTTTAACGGTCAGTATTTGGTGGCCTGTTAATTCAAACACGGAGGGGTAGGGGAAATTCCTTATTTCTCTCCTCTCAGTGGTAGACCACGTGACAATATTGAAACGTTCATAGAATGTTCATAACATATATACGTAGAACATAGGAATCCCGAAACACGAAAAACACGTAACGACTTCTTAGTTCAGGTGCGAAACCTTTTATTACCTTTGAGTTAAATGTTTCGACATAAGGAAGAGAGATGCACAATCTTTCTATGATGACCTTTCCATCTCCCCCCCCCCAACACGTGTGGTACCCGCCACAAGGCCACTGGCCTGGCTTCGGCGAGCAAGCGAAAGCCAACCGTCTTCTCCCGAGGCAGAACTCAACTCAACGAACTGACTTTTTCAAATCTCCCCAGATCCTCAGCGCACGCTTCCGGTGCATGACGTCATTCACATCCACTGCTCAACCTCTCTCTGGGATTTTTATTTTGACATCTGTGAACGACACATCGTTCCCGCGTGCGCATCAACACCTGTGCCCAATTTTGCACCTAACTAACCCATGTGCCGAGCCGAAAGGTTCTCAGCTTAACTAAACCCAAAGGCAAGATATATAAAACGAAATCCCTCTGTCATTATATTACTCTAAGTGTTATTTTGATCACCATTTTTGGGATAATAAAAGATCGTGAAAGTATAGCACCCTCCATAATCCCCCGACCGAATCCTCAGCGACTTTGGTTTCTTCAACTGAAAATTCATTTCAAGAGTATGCAGAAATGCAACGTTTAATAGAAAACTCATTGGACTAAATGTGTTGAGTACCAAAGGGAATATTTTAAAGAAAGCTCCATCGGCAGGTCTTAGAATGTGCCTAAATATCCTCTGCAAAGAGCTACCCCCACCCCAAAAAAGCAGAGTCCTTAGTGTGACACTTGACAGCATCTGGTGGTGAGGCTTGTGTTCTGAAGCCCTGGAGAGTATGGAGTACCCTTTCAGGGACAGAAGTTTACAAAGATTCGAAAAAGGTAGAGCAAATTAAATTCCCATCTTTGAATCAAATAAATGTTTAAAAATTATTGGTTCGAGATAGGAGTACTTGAAGCCGTACAACTGCGTGCCAATGGTGTAATGGTTATCGTCGTTGGAAATGGACACGGCGACACGAGTTCAAATCCTGGACGAGGCTGACTGCTTTTCACAAACCACTAATACGCTTGGGTAAGGCATGAATCCTCTTATTCTCCCTCCAGTTCAAGATAAATAGTAGGGCAGACTGTGTTCTTCGGCCTTGTTTAGGCAGCCAGTCTAAGAGAAGGAAAACTCTGAATCCATACTTGCTAAACTCTGCGTAAAAATTGACCTTGGGTCATATCCTGGCCGTGTGGAGGGGTTAGGTAAATACATACAACTGCGTGTGAATTATTTGTATTTGATAGGAATACCTGAAATTATAAAACTGATGATTAGAGAAAAGTAATCGAACATTAAAATTAGATATGATTACAATCAAACATGTATACATAAGTCAAGTTTCAGCATTAAATACTCCATAAGAAGTTGATATGCCGTTAAACAAATATACCAAATTATTCTAAAGGAAGTTAAAGCTTATTTTTCGTTTATTTGTATTTGTAAATAGTTTAAGTCTAGATGATTTTTCGAATGTGATGTAGAATATTTATTTACTAAGCTTACCTAAGTCTGGAACAAGGCCCCAGCAATAAGGTACGCAATAAGAATCTACCCCATTCATTAATAATGATATATGAAACTGGCTTGAAAACCATTGCTTCATGGCAATGCATATGTTTGGTAAACTTGACTTAACTATGTCTGACACAGGGCCCCAGCAGTAAGGTACGCATGAGAATCGAACTCCAGTCATTAAAATGGTTTGTGAAATAAGCTTGTAAACCATTGCTCCATGGCAATACATATACATAGTAAATTTAACTTAGTACATGAAAATGCAAAACAGACAATTTTTGAAGAAAATTAATGCAACATTCATTGTTCATTTCTGTCTTGGTAAATACAGCTTCAGTCTCTAGACTTTTTTAAAACACGGTTCATACTCTGAAAAAAATTATTTATTGTTCATTTATGTCTTGGTAAATACATCTCCAGCCACGATAATTTTTTTAAACATAGCTAGTATTTCTAAGGAAAGAAACATTTCATTCATTGTTCCTTTCTCTCCTGGTAAATACAGCATTCGTCTCTAGACTTTTTTTTTTTTTTAACAAAGCTCATATTTTGAAAAATAGAGTAAAATAAATAAAACATAAAAATAAATGAATATATGAATATTGTTTTATTCGTTGTTACTTTCTGTCATGGCAATTACAGCTTCAGTCTCCAAACTTTCTGAAGACATCTCGTATTTTGGAAAAAAAATCATTGTTTATTTCATTATTTATTTCTGTATTGGTAAATATAGCTTCAGTCTTGATAAATATTCAACAAACTTAGTATATTCCCAACAAATTGATCCATTAATACACTGTACCCAGAAGGTACAGATAATATATACTAACTGATAACCTATCTACCTTATATTCAGTTATGTCTGGAGGACAAATTAGACGTTATTTTGACAATAGATAGAAATATCGAATTCTGGAATTGGCAGGACAAAACGAATTCAAGCGATATTGATTGGTGTCAATAAAGAATTTTTTTAAACAATAAGGATACAAACACAAAATGGGGTATTTCTTTGGGAAATACGAGGACGGACTGAAAAGTTCCAATGATGACGTTATATCTACTGTTGATGACCTTATTGACCGATGGGATCCAAGCACTGCAAAATTGATGGAAGAAATGTATGGACCGTAAGAGGGACTATGTTGAAAAATAAACCGCATTTGGTTACATTCCATGAGAATATCTTAGTCAGCCTAAGAACTTTTCAGTCGAAACTCGTACACAAAAGTAGGTGTATGAGTTTGTGTTTGAGTTTGATTGATTGATAGTTGAGAGAGAGAGAGAGAGAGAGAGAGAGAGAGAGAGAGAGAGAGAGAGAGAGAGAGAGAGAGAGCTTTAAAGATAAATTGCAAATTTACCGAGAGAGATGGGTAAAAAGATATCTAAAAAGACAGGTATTTGTTTTAAGTTCATAAATAAAATGTAGATTATTTTGTTACCTAAAAGATGACCTATTTTTTGTTAAAGTAATAACAAAATAGAAATAAAAAACAAACAAACGAAGAGTGCAGTGGAAAAATAATTGATTGGCTGTTGATAAAAGACTCATTTTGGTAATGAAAGATATCCGCGCGCGCAAAAAAAAAAGAAGCTTTTCATTAAAACATAAAGCTAGGATTTTGTTTAGGTAAATTCTCTGATATCATTTTCTGAACTAACTTTTGATAATTTCAATCGATAAGACCATCATATATTCCAGAAATTTGTTTATTTTAAAGAATATTATTTTTATAGGTTTCAATGTAGCCTAGTTTTATGTAAACTCCAATAGTAGATAATAACGATTTATTTTAAGCTTAACGACTAAAGTAACTCTAACTTACAACATTAACGTCAATAATGAGAGGCACAGCAACAACGGTAGTAGAAAACCCATAATGATAATTGTAATAGATCAGTCAAATCAAGGAAGAATCAGAACGCCCAGAGAAAAGGAAAATTACAAGTACTTGGAATACCCTAGCCTATATCAGACGAAAAGAATTAACTGACTATAAGATAGCAGCTTCAAATGATGGAGCAAAGCTTTAATAAAGTCCTATGAACATTAGTTAGAAGCCGGCGATTATAAACCAATCAGAATACACCTTTATTAAAGTCGTCCACCAGCGTATATGTGCTTGACATTTTTTCGGTCTTAACGAATGCATTGTGTTACTTGTTACTCAATATATTATTCCGTGTATAAAATGTAAAATAAAAAAAGATAAAAAAAAAACAAGAATGAAATTACATAATGTCGTATTCTTATAAAATAATATTCATCCTTTATATACCAAAGAATATCACCATTCAATAATTAATTTAATACGACAGTGCATTTCGAGTCAGTGTATTTAATATATGGCTCGTTTCCATAGCCTACATTTCCGATTATGTTTATTATGTTGTATGTTCAACGGCTTTGAATCGAGCCGAACGTTTTCAAACCATATCATTATGATTCAAAGTTCTGTTCTTTTTCCGGTGATAACAGCGTTCTATGAATATGCAGAGATTTTAATTGAGCTGACGCCCAAACCGGAAACAGAACTCTTCTCCATTTCAATTAGAAACCATTTTTTTTAGTCTGGATTTACGAGTGTCTCGTGAATATTAAGCAGAACAGATATAATCAGGATTCAATGATTTCTTAAGCAAAGAAAACAGAAGCGACAAAGACGACGAGAAATAATAAAAGATTCAATACAAAAAGAAGAAAATCTGAAAGGAAATCACAACAAAAACTCAAACTTTTGTATATATCGGTGTGTTTTCATACTTTATTCGTATATTTTACGTAAACACATATATATACGCACACATGTATGATATATTATACGATATAAAAGCAGCATAATAAAGCAATCAAGTTATATATATATATATATATATATATATATATATATATATATATATATAATTAAAATATAACGTTAAAAATTCTTTAATCTGTAAAATCTTTACAGTGCTGAATGCACGAACACACAATGCAATATCAAAATGTATATTAACTATAAAATAAGATAATGATAAAACCGGATAAAAATTTACGACTCAGAGCGTTAAATAATAGATTAGCTGAATGTTTTATTTAGCACGAAGTGTAGATTATTAAAAAAGATTTAAACCGTTATGCTCAGAGCGAGTTTGTTACATCTAACGGAGGTCAACTGAGTTTGATTATCATGCTGTCTCCTCTGAGGTCAGTTGAGAGCTTGGTTCTTACAGGAGGAATTGAAATCATGTAACTACGGGTTTTAGAAGTTAGAATTAGGTTTTAACCTTTCTAATCATCCAGACGTACGGACCAATAAAGTTTGTGAATTATTTTCCTTCAATGATCCGAAGGGTTGACTCCAGGTTCGTGCAGCCGACAGTATAAAATCCGTTTGGAGTTATAGAAGTAAAGAATAAAGGGATGTGTGTATGCATACACTAGTATATGTGTCTTTGTATTCATTCAGGCCAGCAAGGAAGATCGACCTTCCAGTCCGAAGAAGAAGAAGTGGTGAAGAGGATAAAAATATGTAAAGAAGAAAGTGGCGATCCTATAAAGGTTTTGCGCGGTCAATTCTTAGGTACGCAAGTATTCCAGATGTTTTGAATACAAGCTCATTAAGGAATCGACAACGTGAAACTCTGGTCGTGAGTTTTAATACGGTTATATTATTATCTTGTTATACTTGATATATTTATATATATATATATATATATAAAGAAAAGGAGAAAAACAAAATAATCCAAATTTATGAAAATCATCGAGTACTATATATATATGTATATATATATATAGATGTATATATAATATATATATATATATATATATATATATATATATATATATATATATATATATGCACATATATACATAAATGTATACATATATGTATGTATAGTTACGCCACCATGTGCCCAGCGGGCTTGCTGGGTGCTATTCATTCCAGCCTAGTCCACCAGTTAACGCAGGGAACAGACGTTGGGTGTGGTCTGCCGAACGCTATTTAGTGTTACAGATATCACCAAATCCTGAGCGGAACCACATTTCAAAGCCACTGGGTGAGTTATAGGTGAAATTATTAAAAGTCAACACAGCTAACTGGCTAGCTTTCCCCCTCAAATATAAGGTCTTCGACAAGTACAATTCTTCCACAATAAAAGAAGTACTCTGAACTGCCGTGTTTGAATTAACAAGATTAATAACAATATTCTTTTATTAAATAAAAGAAAGAAACAAAGAAAAAAAACAATTCAGGTAAAAATCAGGAGCGAGAAAGTCTTCCTGTATCTCGGAGGAGCCTCCACGAAAATACCCGTATCCCGGACGAGGTCCTCATTTAATATCTGTTAATGGCGGAAGCTGAGAATGTAGTTCCTCAGTGGTTGACCCGTTCCGCTTTCCTTCAGGCTTCGGGTCTTAATAATACAGCTCATGCTCTAAATCTCAAGTTTATCATTGGGGAAATATTCCCTCTTTTTTCTCCTCTATTTTATCAGAGCCATTCCTTCCTC
>OY757940.1:29821510-29861510 GCA_963585895.1 Sepioteuthis lessoniana
CTCAGGTGACACCCTACAAAACAGCAGCTATGCAACCACCTACCAACCCTCATAAAAACTATCCAAGTTAGACGAACCACACATGAGGGACACTGCTGGAGAAGTAAGGACGAACTCATGATCGACATACTCCAGTGGACCCCTTCACTTGGACGAGCAAAGGCAGGACGACTAGCTACATCCGATCTACAACAGTTCTGTGCCGATATAGGATGTAGCCTGGAAGACCCCACCCGGGAGCGATGGTCGATAGAGACGAGTGGCGAGAGAGGGCCAGGGAGATCCATGCTGGCAGAGCGACATGATGATGAAGTTTAGCATAAGTACAAAGTTTAAATGTAAAAAACAGTTTTATTCAAGCCATTCAGTTTACCATAAGTACATAGTTTGATTCTATTTGACCCATAGATAGGACTTTATCAGGTACTACTCTTCTGGGCCAAAGTGGACCCCAGAGCGATGGTAATGAAGGGATATTCCGCATTCCTTAAAGCTCCCGCATAACTGGAGCCTCTTCATCAGGTTGTTTAATGTTATGTTGTTCGGAGAGGTCTTACCCTTTTGACATTTCAACTGAGTGCAAACAAATGACTTATGCTAAATCGAATTGCTTGAAATAGAACTATTTGATCATTTAACTGTGTGTAAACAAATGACTGATGTTCAATTAAATTGTTAGTGATACATTGCAATACTTGGAACCATTTAACTTTGTTAAGCTAAATTGTTTAGTTAGAAATAGAATTCTTTGATCATTTAATATTTATGAGGTGAATCCGATAAGTTTCCAGACTTTTTTTTGTATGGGCACTTTTATTGATAGTACACACATGAAACTCTAGTCCCCTTCGAAGTAATATCCTCCGGCTGCAATGCACTTGTTGTACCATTCCAACTACTTTGGAAGTCTCCATGGAAGTCCTCTTGTGTGAGCGTATCAATGACCTTCGTCACAGCCTCTTTCATCTCCTAAATTGTCTTATAACGACAGCCTCTAAGTTTTTCCTTGAGCTTAGGGAATAATGAAAAGTCACTGGGAGCTAGGTCTGGACTCTCCATGAAAGTCTTTATTTGGCCAATCAACTCTGGTGTTCTGACTTCCTTACTTCTCCCACACCTCTCATCATCCCTCACAGACTCCCTGCCTTCCTTGAATCTTTTATGCCACTCAAAAACTCATGCTCGATTCATGCAAGATGCTCCAAAAGCAGTCTGAAGCATTCCATACGTTTCTGCGGCATTTTTTCCAGGTTTAAAACAGAATTTTATTGCATATCGTTCTTCTGAAGTGTCCTAACGTCCAGATTGCATTTTTAAAATTCACCAGCAGTGACAATCAAGCTTTAGTAGGGTGTATTCCAATTACTGCTGTAGCAGTTCATTTGAACGTGAAATCATAAAAATTGGTTAGTCATCTCATAAGATGTATAGCAATAACATAGTGTATTTTCAAGAGTCTATGACAATTTTAAATGCCTGTACAAAAAAAGTCTGGAGACTTATCGTATGAACCTCGTAACAGGATTTGACAATAAATAATCAACAATAATTGGCATGCCATAAAACCAAACCAAATAAGTCAAACCACACACACACACACACGCACGTGGACACACACGCACACACTCACCCCCACACACATCCCATTTTTGATTACTAAATTTGAATACAATGATTTTTTAAAAGAATTGTTAAATTAATTTTTTGTTATTGTTTCGTTGTTGTAAGGATCAAACATTAGCAAGTTGATGCGGTGATTTTTGAGTGGTGATAAAAGTCTAACAAAATGACAACCAGAAACTTTGGTTTCTGAAAACGAGACCCTTGTAAGTTTATTACTGATATGAAATCTTCAGAACTAAAAGAGAGATATATGCAAGATGTATGAAGTGTTTGTGTCTAGCATGATACCTCACCAGAAGAGGCATAAAACTCGTGGTATGTGGAAGATAGCGTGAAAAGGTGATGCCCTAATTACCGTGGGTTAGGTTTCGTTTCTTTTTGTTTAACGGCATATCAACTCATTATGGGTTATTTAATTCTGTTGTAAATTGTTGGTTTCAAGTATTTATTTTCAAGATTAATAATTTTAACAAATATCAATCATTTGTTGGCAAAGATTTACATGGTTTCAAGTATTCCCATCTCTCATTACCAATTCTATTTATCAAGGATCATATCTGATTCAAATAATTTGCATATAGTTGCAAGCCTTCAAATAACGAATAGTAATAATCCTAAGCAAATGATTGAATCCTTCTATTCGACCCATCGATGGGACCCTAACAGGTACTACCAATCGCGGTCAGAGTGGATGCAGGAGTAATTGTAATTATTGGCGTATTTCTCCCCCACCCCGAGCCACAGATCTGAAGCCTCACCATAATTTGCAGTTTAGTGTCATACCTTAGTCACTAGTACTATTTGACTTATGCATAGAACTCTAACTCGTATTACCAATCCGGGTCAGAGTGAATCTGGAAGTAATAGCAATAAAGAGGTACTCCACATTTCCCAAAGCTCCAACTTTGTGGTAGACAATTCTGAGTCGTCTTCGAGCAGATCGAAACTCTACTTGTCAACGGAGCTGACTTCCTGGCAATCGTATGTAGCTTACGAAAACAAGACAGATGAGTTTCCTTATCATATCTTTAAACGTTCTTCTAGGTTCTCTCTTAGCTCATAGCTAACTTGCTATGAGTAAATAGTAAGGCAAACTGAGTTCTTTAGCACTGGTAAGGCAACCAATCCAAGAAAAAGAAAACTTTTAATTCAAAGAAGCTTTACTCCGCTTAAGAAATAGACCTGGTGTCGCATCCAACCTGTGATGGAGAGTTGGGTAAATGAATGTTTCAATATTCCAAGGATTTTTCCATTATTGATTTCTCGGGTTTGACATACCTGTTGAGTGTTGTTCTACACTCTCAGATGAAATCGCAAATACCTTCGTCAACATAGTAACGATATGAACGTTTACTCGTTTCTTTTGTCCTCGGTATGACACTAAACGATATCTGATGGTGAGGCTCAATTCCTGGAGCTTTGGGGAATGCCATTACTTCCATGTTCACTTTGTCTTTGCCATTACTTCCATGTCCACTTTGTTCTAGATTGGTAGTACCTGTTACAGTATCATCCATAAGTAAAATAGAACTAGTGTTCTAGGTATGAAACTAAACTGCATCTGAGGGTGAGGCTTCATTCCTGGAGCTTTGGGTAATGTGGAGTAACCTTCATAGCCTTTACTTCCAGGTCCATTCTGACCTGGATTGATAGTACGTGTTAGGGTCCCATCTATCGGTTAAATTGATATGTTTTCTATACTTGAAACCATTTAACTGTCCATTAACAAATTTGGGTTTCTTTGTCAAATGGCATATCAACCGTTGTAGGTTATTTAATGCCAAAGCATCCCTTTTAGAAGGACAGTAGTGGTACGATTTGACCCATAGCTGAGAGGATAAGGGGGTTCATACCTTTCCCAAGGGTATTTGCCCGATAGTGAACGTAATAGCGTGACTGAAGGACGAACTCGTTTACTACGATTCCGCAGTCCATCGCTTTAACCATTACACTACGAGGACACCCCCTCCATTAACAAATGACTTATGTTAAATTAAAGTATTACTGTTACTTGGAACTATTTAGGTTAGTGAAAATGAATGAATAATGTTGAATAGAATTATTAGTGCTGCAAAGTAATACGGGAAATTTTTTTCAGTCTATGCAAACGAAGGATTTATATAAAAAAATTGATAGGAAGACTTGATAAATAGAATTACAAAGGTTAAACAGTAATTCTTAAAACCGTTTAACAGTGTGTAAACAAATGGGCTCTGGTCCGTTTAAAAATGTAACGTACAGAGTACTTCGTTTAGAAATCATATATATTTAATAAATACAATAGAATTGGGCATTTAATAACCCATAAAGCTTGACATATCATAAAAGACAACCAACCAACCAACCCGTTTTTCTCCTGTCTCTTCTCTAGTTTTCACCTAAGAGTCTTTTTTTTTTATCTCCATCACCCGGATTTGTTTTTTTCGTTTTATCAAATAACTGAAATTTCGATACCTAACTTTGTGTTTTTATTTTCAATGGCACCTGTCAAACAATTCAGTTTTCCGAATATTCGATTTAGATTTTTTAAAGTAAAAACTCTTTGAATTTCATCCACCGACCTATTGTTACATAGCCATTTTGTCGGATATATACTATATAGCTTTTACACTCATCCTCTTTAGTCATATGTTATGTGGTAAATGAGTCTTACTCTCCGATCGAGCAACTCCCAACTCCTCTCCTCACTTCAGTTCGTTCATCAATTCGTCCTTTTTCTGGTCAACAGTCATGTCGCTTCGATCGCTCTGATTTCTTCTTCGTGCAGCAATCTTTGTTCTTGTTCACTGATGAAGAAATACAACAAGACCACCATTTCCTGTGTACATTTTACTTTCATTTATTTGGGACTTTTCAATTATTACCCGTTCAGCCTAAACGGAGAATCAGGGAGAGTATAATGAAACAGCCCCTCGTGAAAAGAGTTTCTCGCTCACTTATTTCTAGCTTTGGAGCCATTTTGGTCATCTGACGAAAATCATCTAGTGAGAGCAGTGGTCTCAGATTGGCCTTGAGTTCAATAGCTGTTTATCATACTGATCAACACGTATTTTTCCCCTTGTTTAATGGTTCAGGAGTTAATTTAAATGCTACTCTACATGTCAAAAATAGATCTGAACTGTTTCATTTTGTAACACTGTTAACCAAACCTATAAAAGCATCCAAATGCCATTGATGACATTGTGCTATTATTGATTTGACGGGAACTTTCTTTGCTTGGGTCATTTATGTAAACAATAACTTAACGTTACTGTTAGTGCCACGCTAAATAGTACCCGAAACTTGCTTGTAAAATACACGATGTCATATTACGTTTCGAAAAATAGGATTAAAATGGCGAACTTACTTTGTTATTTGGATGAATTTCCAAACAAGTAAGCTAATTTCGATCTATAATGCTTAAAATCCTTAATGACCACTAATGACAGTAATTGTTCAAATACTTATGAGCTGCACTTTTTGTATGACAAGACATATCCCGTAATCTGGTTCAGTGGGGGTGGTGCTACTCATGTATTCTGTCTTGAGTATGAATTGTCTGGCAGAGCTCATCTGACTCCAGGTTTACTACTGATTTGAATCGAGTTTTCTTTTTCCTAGATTGGTTGCCATACAAAGATTAAAGAGGCCAGTATTACTTACTATTTACCCATGGCTAGAGAGAGAATAATTGGATTCATATCTTTTCCAGTGGTATTAGCGGTATGTGAAATGCAAACATCCACGTCAGGATTTGAATTCTGGTAGCTGAGACCATTTCCTATGACTATAACCGTTACATCACCATCTCCTCCATATATATATATATATATATATCATCATCATCATATCGCGCTGGTAGCACGGATATCCCTGACCCTCTCTCGTCACTCCTTCCTATCGTTCATCGCCCTAGGTAGGTCTTCAGGACAACATCCTGTATCTTCACATAGCTGCTGAATGTACGTTCGAGCTGGTCGTCCTGCTTTTGCGCGGCCATGTGTGGGGATCCATAAGAGTACATCTCTTATGAGTTCATCTCTGCTTCTCCAGCAGTGTCCTGCATGTCTGGTTCGTCTAACTTGAATAGTTTTCGTGATAGGGGGCATGTGGCCGTACAGTTGGTGTCTTGTGGGGTGTTGCTTCCAGGACTTGTTCAGGATTGCACGCAGCATTCTTGTGTAATTGCCATCTAGCTTCTTCTCCAGTCGTTTTGTTAGCGTCCGTGTAGTGCATCCATATAGCAGTATCGATGTGACCGCTGCCTGGAAGAAACTGCGTTTCATTTTATCGGTTAGGTCTGATTTCCATATAATCGATAGCCTATTGATAGCTGTCCATGCTTTCGTTAACCTCGTTTCGATGTCCTTTTCGGTTGATTCGACGCTGCTTCCTAGGTACGTGAATTTGTCTACTAGTTTAAGTGGGGTTCCTTCTAGAGTGGAGATGTCCCCCGTTTGGTTATAGCACATATATTCCGTTTTGTGTGCATTAACATAGAGGCCTATGCTTGCTGCTGCTCGTTCCAAACTATGCAGAAGTGTTTCGGCTTGGTCAGGTGTATTTGCCAGTATCGCTATGTCATCGGCGTAGTCGGCATCGGTAATTGTTGTTGCGGGGTATCTTCTGCTTCTTTTCTTCGTCAGTTCGAAGCCATTCTCTTTGATTTTGTCAATCGATGTTCTAAGTATGTAGTCTAAACAAATGATAAAGAGGTACGGGGCCAGCGTGTCCCCTTGTAGTACTCCTGCTACAATGTCAAAGTATTCTGTGTCTCCATCCGGTGATCGTACTTTTACTTTAGTGTTTCTCTAGAGAATCGTTATTGCCGCTACGGTTTCTTTAGGTATGCCGTACGCTAGTAGGATTTGTTCCATCTTTCCTCTGTGAATGGAGTCGAAAGCCTTGGTAAAGTCGACAAATATTAATGTCGCTTGTAGGTTCTTTGCCCGTACACCTTCAAGGATTCTGCGGATGGTTAATATTTGTGAGGTCGTGGATCTATTTCTTCGGAAGCCATTTTGTTTTTTTCTAAGTATGTTGTCGATTTTGGGTTCTATTCGGTTTCGTAGTAGGGCATTGTAGATTTTGGCAGCTATGCATGTAAGTGTTATGCCTCGGTAGTTTAAGATGACGTAATTTAAAACAACAAACGCTGATTCACTAATTAAACGGCCGACTTTTTCTTGTTATACAAATTTTCCCCTAGGTTTTTGTATTTTACATTTTTAAACATCCATCGCTGACTTAACATCGCTAATATCACCCCTCATGGTCCTGATGATGGTTCAGTAGAACCGAAACGCTCTAGTGTCGACTTTATTTCTTAATAAATCTCTCCTACTTGGATTGCCTTGTAATCAATTTCTCTGTCTGTCTCTCTCTATCTCTGTCTGTCTGTCTGTCACTCTCTCTCTCTCTCTATATATATATATATATATATATATATATATTTGTATTTGTTTATTATGACGAAGGCATGAATCCACCTTGTTCAGTAGATCAGGTCATACTTTTTATATACTAAAGCTAATAAAGGCCACCTACGCATTGGAACCCCCCTCACTAAAATTTGACCATTAAAATAGCATTGTAATCAATACCATTCCTGGGTTGAAGAGGACCTATTTTCAGGATGAAAAAAATGAATATATAATGGATATTTTTCTTACATTTGTCACCCATCAACACGACCAATATACTTAGAAAATTGGTTTGCAATGGAAAACCGGCCCCAGCTGTAGCTTCCATCATTTCTCGTTCTACTTTTCATAAAATCGACGATGATTGACAAATCTGCTTTCATTCACTTGATTGATAACATCAACAGGTATTCTGCAAAAGGCAAACGAGACTAAGACATGATCTCATATACGTGGTCTTCTCCTCAGATAAAACGTCAGTAAAGACGGCAAGGAAAAGAAATACGAATTTTGAACTTCAGCGATTTCGTGTTTATTTAAGATCTAAGGAGATGTATTCTGGTCACGACTTCCTCTGTCGTTTCGTTAATATCTATCTATGTACAGCTACTTTAAAAAAATTAGTAAAGTGTTGATAGATCTATCTATCTATCTATCTATCTATCTATCTCTGAATGACAATGTCTGTTTATCTATGTGATAGATATATCTGGTTTTTCAAAAAAAAAAAAAAAAAATTATATACGAAAACTGCCGCCAAAGAAGCAGTTTTGCTTCCAGTAAAGTCTTCATCAGATGATGACCCTGGGTTCAGGCATGGTTTCAGGGTCGAAGCATCATTACCACTTACCCAGGGCGCCCTAGCAGTATCTCACAATACTACCAGACTTTATTGGATGGTGTTTAATCTGTATGAATGCCATATCCGTTCAGATGCAGTTACAGCCTTGTTTTGGATCTTTTTTATATATATTCCCTCTCCTTTACTGGTGAAAGTCCGAGTTTGGTTAAAAATGTAGAGGTTGCGTTCGAAATAAAACCTCGACATCCAATCCCAAGAGGAAATATGTCTGTTGACCAGTCATTCTTAGTACATTGTTCACGTAGGTCTTCGTACTTTTCCAATTTCCGCTGATGCGCCCAGTCGATGTTGGTCTCGAAAGGGATCGTTAATCCAGCAATGATACCTTTTTTGAATTAACTGACCAAATGACGATATATATATATATATATATATATATATATATATATATATATAATCATACATAAACACGCATACACATACACACAGACGTGTACATGTTTTAAAAGAAATATGAATTCAAATGTTACCAGTTTCCAAAAGTCGGGTTCTATGACCATCAATATTATCCCATGTATGTGTATGTACTGACCAATGTTAACATCAACGGGTGATTTACAATATCCTCAGATGAGAGCTAAGTGTTAATGATACAGCTCTTATTGTTGAAACCTGTGTACATGTTGATCTGTATATGTGATTATTTACTGCAATCTAGTTATGTTACTTAGACGTTGAATCTGTGAGATTGAATAAAAAAAATGAATAAATAAAATAAAATAAAATAAAATAAAATAATCAAATATAAAAAAGAACAATTTCTCTGGACGCCTCTGATTGGAAGCGTGATCCGTACATGGCAAAGAAAAATACGGGCGTCCTAGCTTTAAAAGATGAAAACAAACCTTCTGCGTTTAACGGCGCGCTTTTTCTCTTTATACCTTCCAACTGGATAGACATTTTTTTTCTGGATTGGGTAAGAAAGTTCCCTATCACGAAATAGTTGTCGACCGGTAGAATAAAGGTTAAGTTTAAAGTATCCTTGTTTTGCCTTTTTCTATCTTATGATTTTTTTACAGCTCCGGTCAACCATAAGAGAACAAGTTAATGGGGGTATTAAGAGAAACTAAGGAGTCGGATGCCAAAAACAATACAGTCATCCCAATAAAACCCAATAACTAACCTAACCAGAATGGACGACTACTAACAACCTACTAACAAATGAAATAATAACAACTAAACCCTTATCCACCCCCATGAATCTTGAATCAATCGAAGTACAAATATTGTAATCTTATTATTTCTCAGTTTATCATTAATATAAACATTATAAATACACTGCTAATTAGATTTCAAGGGGGAAAATTATATACTGAATAACCAGTAAAATTATTCTGAAAATCATTTTACAATGTTCAGTCTATATCTCCGATATTCAACACAGCATTAAGTACATGGACCAGGATTAGTTTGGTTTCTTTGTTTGATGGCATATCAAACTTCGTGGGGCATTTAATGCCAGAAAATCCCGTGGGAGAGGAGTAGTTATATTATTAAACTCATAGCTTAGAGGGATACGGGTATTTGTGCCAAAATGAACGTAATAGCGCGACATCAGTTTGAACTCGTTTGCGACAACCATGCAGTCTTGTACGTTAGCCACAATGCCATGGGGACTCTCCCTATTGACAAGGAAGCGATTAATTTATTGTTTATAATGTAGATAACGACATAAACCATCCATGATATTCGGGAAAAATGGAAACAACATATGTTCTGGAAGTTTGGCAAAATTTTATGGCATATCAACCATTGTAGGTTATTTAATGCCAAATCCTCTTTCGCAAATATATCAAATATATATTATCTGTAAACATGATTTATTGATAAGACTTTAAAAACGAGCCCGAGCTCAGTTTTTCGACAGCTAAAGGATTTCAAATATTTCTGTCTAATACGAATAATTCTATTTATTATTAATCATTTGTTCGCATACAATTAAATGGTTTCAAGTATTGCTATTCAACGGTAATAATTTAACATCAATCATTTGTTTGCACACATTTAAATAGATTTAGATATATGATTGGTAAGTGAATACATTTCATTTTTAAATGAGTTAAAACTAATTTGTTTGCACATGAGTAATGCTATTGTTTCTACACAATTAAATCGTTTCCATTATTGCTATCTAACACCAATAATTCTATTCAATATTAATCATTTGTTTTCAGGCAGTAAAGTGGTTACAAGTATTGCAATTCAACACTGATAATTCAATTCAACACAATTCCTTCATTTGCACCCAATATTGCTATGTTATACAAATAATTCAATCTAGGCATACAGTTAAAAAGTTTCAAGTATTGCAGTTCAACATTAATAATTCTAATCAACATAACTAATTCGTTGGAACAAATGGTTCGTGATATGTTATGTATCACTAACAATTCAATTTAACATCAGTCATTTGTTTGCCCACACAATAATGTCGAACAGTTCTTGTTATATAATTAAGGAATGATTTTTTTTATATTAATCATTTTTCGTTAATTATATTTTATCATTCAGTTTAGTAAGGCTTTGAACTATTCGGTTAAAGAGCCCAGGTGCATAGTGAATTGGTGAAGTTTACGCTCGCGCACAAAGGATATGACAATCACCATTGTCATAATAAATCCCCAGAGAGGAAATGGGTCTGGAGTGTGGATGACGTCATGCCCAGAAGAGATGGTCCTGAGAATTTGAGGATTTGGAAAATTGTCAGTTGACATTGGACCGTAGAGGCAGAGAGTTGAGTTTTCTACCATGGAGACAGAATTGAGTTTTCTACCGTTGGCGGCGGTGGTTAAGTTTTTCGACCTGCAGAGATGAATTGAGATCTTAAACACCACAAGATGCGCCGCGCGTTGGGGGTGGAATCAGCACAGTTTGGTTTGCAAAGGCTTTTAAGAATTGTGTCTCTCTCCTCGTGTCGGAGAACCGAAGTTAGAAATTAATAAATCGTTCGTATTCTGAAACAACAGAGTCCGCCTGTTTCCGCTTGTATTTGTATCTCTGTATTTGCATATATATATTTGCATATGTATATGTAAAATTATACAACATTCTATTTGACTCACAGATAGGACACTACTAGGTGCTACGATTCATTAGGTTTTTGTCGTTGATGAAAGGGCACCTCTGGTGGTGTAATTGTTAGCAAGCTACACTAGCAAACCTACACGAGTGAGTTCGAGTCTCATTGGGTGCCCCATTCATATGGCCCTGTGCAACATCTAAGCAAAAAAAAAAAAAGAAGCTTAGTAAATTGCTACCATTCATTAGGTTTTATTTAATATAGAATTATAAAAGCATAACCAATTTACACTTAAACTATCATTCTGTCTTTTTCAGACCGTATTGGTCTCGGTTTTCGAGCAACACTTGATTGAAAATCTTACTTGCGCTTAGGGGAAGAAACATGAATATTTTAGTAACCATCCTAAAGGGCGCTCTATGACTCATCTCTTTATTTCAGCGCCAATCAACTATAAAGCTTCAAAAACCATCTTTGTGTCAGTGCAATGATTTTTTTAAAAGTATTCCTTAATCTCATGAGAAACAGAAAATGTTGTTTAACACTCCCATCAGGCGCTTCAGGAAAAAAAAACAAAACTTAAATGTAGATTAATGATGAAAAATTCTTTGATTTTCCACTACAAAAATTATTTTACAACATAATGACCTTCCTCTCAGCGAAGATTTATGATGAAAATTTTGCTAAGAACTTTCTTGTCAAACGACGCGTATATTGATCGACCATTGTACATTTGAGTTGATCGATAAAAAGGAGGAGACAGAGATAAAAAGGAGGAGACAGAGATAAAAAGGAGGAGACAGAGATAGAATCAAAGTTATAGGAATAAAGAAAAAAAAAAAAGACAGGAAAGCAAAGATAAGAATGAACTGAAAGATAATAAATAGATATATAAATTTTGGGCAACGTCTTTTATTAATATATTCAGTATGAAAGTATTGACACGGAGAAGAAAAATAAGTTGTAAGTTGCTCAACCGCACGCATGCACGCACGCACACATTCATATATACCAGTTATCATTAGTACTTAGGTTTCTTTTGGAGGTGCCCGTGGTGTAGTCGTTATCGTCGTAGGAAATGGACACGGCGACACGAGTTCAAATCCTGGACGAGACTGATTGCATTTCACATAGCACTAATACCCTTGGGGAAGGTATGAATCCAATTATTCCCCCTCCAGCTATGTGTAAATATTAGGACAGACTAGGTTCTTCAGCTTTGGTTAGGCAACTAGTCTAGGAGAAGGAAAACTCTGAATTCAAACCTGTTAAACTCCGCTTAAAAATTGACATTGTGTCACATCCTGCCCGAGCGGAGGGGTTGGTAAATAGTATCATTAGTATTTAGGTTACTTTCACACACACACACACACACACACATATATATATATATATATATATGTGTGTGTGTGTGTGTGTGTGTGTGTGGTGCATTCAATAAGTTTCCAGACTTTTATTTGTACAGACATTTAAAATTGTCGTAGACTCTTGAGAATTCAGTATGTAATTGCTATACATCTTATGAGATGACTGACCAATTTCTATGATTTCAGATTCAAATGAACAGCTACAGCAGCAATTGGAATACACCCTGCTAAATCCTGATTGTCACTGCTGGTGAATTTCAAAAATGCAATCTGGACGTGAGGACATTTTAGAAGAACGATATGCAATAAAATTCTGTTTTAAACTTGGAAAAAATGCCACTGAAACGTATGAAATGCTTCAGATAGATAGATAGATAGATAGGAACGTACTGAGATAGATAGATCGATAGATAGGAACCTACTGGGATAGATAGATAGATAGATAGGAACCAACTGAGAAAGATAGATAGATAGATATGAACTGAATGAAATAGACATATATGACCCAAGTAGTATACATAAAACTAGATTTAACAATGAAATGACTAGAATAGATAGATAGATAGATAGATAGATATAAACACCTATTAGGTGCATGTAAAAGTTTGCAAAACGTTTTTAAAGCACGACATAATAAATCGTTGAGTGTTAGTTTTGCACTGGATACTTTTGCAGAAATCTCATTGATGTGTACGAAGGAAGTGAAAGACGCTGACATAAGTTTGAATTAACTTAGATATGAACATTCTTTAACTAAAACGAACAGAAAGTTAAATACAGTTATATGAACACACACACACACACACACACACACACACACACACACACACACACACACACACACACACACATTATCATGCGATAATTTGTATTTGGCTATCTATGTGTATATATATATATATATATATCCTAGTACATATTATCGCATGCTAATTGGAGTAAAGATGGACACCGCCAAGTAAGAGAAATGCCTGGAAGGGAAATACTTAGTATGGCACCCCAGCAAGCAAATTGAGTTTTGGAAAACAACCATCTCTCTAAATTCAAGAATGTTTTTGTTTTGTTTTGTTGTTTGTATCCTATGGCGGTAAAAAAAGCTGTGTTTAATTATCTTCTGATATAAAAAAGCTAGCCGGATTGAAATGTCTTTTGGATTAAATGTACACCGATGTTGACAACTCGATTGTAAATAATGATATTAATAAAGGTGTCTTGGCTAATTAAAAAGATGTCAAATTCCTTCATGAAGTCCGTGTCTATTTATTTATCGCAATCTGTTTCTATCTATCTATCTATCTATCTATCTATCTCAGTCTGTTTATATCTATCTATCTATCTATCTTTGTTAATTTTCTTTCTTTCTTTCTTTCTTTCTTTCTTTCTTTCTTTGCACAACAAAACTTGGTGAGCCAATTTTGTGCATCAATTCCGACTGATCAGTGAGTTCGATCTCTAAAAATGTCTCAGACTTTTCGTCTTGGCCTAAATGTAAAATCACACCAATAAGATCAATTGTCAATCACAAGCTGCATCTATCTATCAATCTCTGGAAAAATCTGGAAATAAATCTGACAGAATGAAAATGTGCAGAGATGGAAATAAAAAAACAAGAATAAAAAGTCTTCAGACGATGATTTTAATGGTAGAAATATTTACCACTGTTGAACGAAACGTTTGACATTTAAAGCTTCATTGACATGTGCAATTTATTAAATGAAACAAAAATGATGACATAGTTTTGAAACTTTCTATTTATTTATTTATTTATTAAGAAAATAAATAGATATGTAGGTAGATTATATATATATATATATATATATATATATATATATATATATATATATATATACATTTTTATATTTTTACATTATCACTCTTTGTATATGATATTTCTTTATAAATAAATTTTTGAGCCTTTATTACATCACACTAATTCGAAACAACGCTATCAACGGAAATAAAGTTTTAATACTTTAGTATGAAGGTCTAAAAATCGAAACGTTTAATGTTGGTAAATATTTCGACAATTAAAATCATCGTTCCGTTTTTCATCTCTGTAACCTTATCTATCTATCTATCTATCTATCTATCTATCTATCTATCTATCTATCTATCTATCTCATTCTGATTGTATCTATCTATCTATCTCATTCTGATTCGTTCGATCTATCTATCTATCTATCTATCTATCTATCTATCTATCTATCTCATTCTGATTCTATCTATCTATCTATCTATCTATCTCATTCTGATTCTATCTATCTATCTATCTCATTCTGATTCTATCTATCTATCTATCTATCTATCTATCTCATTCTGATTCTATCTATCTATCTATCTATCTCATTCTGATTCTATCTATCTATCTATCTATCTATCTCATTCTGATTCTATCTATCAATCTATCTCATTCTGATTCTATCTATCTATCTATCTATCTATCTATCTATCTATCTCATTCTGATTCTATCTATCTATCTGTCTATCTATCTCATTCTGATTCTATCTATCTATCTATCTCATTCTGATTCTATCTATCTATCTATCTATCTATCTATCTATCCCAGTTCATCATATATATACTTCTACACATGTTTACTCATATATAAAATCTAGAGTTACAAGATTTAAAAAATAATGTATGTATCACCATTTGTACGATTGTGCACACAGGAGAGTAATTGACTCTGTTACTGCTAAATGCAGATATGCAATGTTTTCTTATGTGTCCGAAGTATTGTTTCAGAATCTGTATATATATGTTCATTAAACAAATGGATATTCTATGTCACCGGTTCATTTTTCGTTGCTTCTATTACAGCTGGGACTGACACCCGTGCATCAGCTGATGTGTATTTTGCATACTTTATTGCACTGCAACCCCCGACGCGATGCTGTTGCACTCTACAGATGCATGCCACAGGGCATGAGCCCAGAAGATGGTGATGTCACAAAAAGAAAAAAAAAAAAGACAACCCAAGATTCAAGGGACTGGACTTGCTCACAGACAGGGTGGGTGTGTCAGTCCAGGTCATTTCTCGAGCTTTGGGGTTGTGAACTCTGCCATCTCTGGAACCATCACCAACTACTTTCATCTTTTGTGTCTAATGCGTCATTCTGGTCACGAACTGACACCCCACCCAATTTCACCACTTTCCTAACCAACTTGACTGCACAGATATTTGCAGGAGTTAATCTTCCCCGCTACCAGACACAGAACACACATAAGATTGAGCAGAGAGATATTAGTAGGATTTTGGATGTCCTCGAGAAAAACAAAGCGGGACAATAAAATTCTACTCTTTCGTTGCTGCCTATGCTGTTTTCTCAACCTTATCTGATCACCTCCACTTAGACTTTGTAACTTTAAAAACCTTTTTGAAGACTTTCTAAAAAAAAACTCTTTTTTTTCTGGTAAAACTTTTTCTCCACACGATGACCTAAGGTCAATTACTAGTCGAGAACAAAAAAAAAAACATGATAAAAGAAATATTCTTGTTAGTCTAATCACTTTTGTTCATCTTAGTAACTGACTGCCCCCAAACAAACATAAAGTGGTGATATATATATATATATATATTGCTGGTGTTCAATATATAGGGTGTCCCCAAAAATTTAACATAATTTTAAAAGCAATTATCTTGAAAACTATTAAGTCTAGCTCAATGAAATTGAGCAGTTTAGATGTTAAACATCATAAGTTTATTCTGGGACCAATTTCATAAGAGTTTGATATTTGCACCGCTTGCGACACAGCAAAAGTCAAGTTAGTTGGTAAGCTCTTGCCAAACACGCTGTTGTATGTATCCAGTATCCAGTATCCAGTGCGAAAGTGATTCTCTCCTTGAATTCATCAATCCTAGCAGGAAGAGGGAGCACAGACCAGTCCCTTTACATATCCCCATAAAGGAAATAACACGGAGACAAGTTCGGTGACCGTGGCAGCCATTTCATCAAAATATTATTTTCATCTCTACCATATCCAATCCATCTCTCTGGCAGGTTCTCATTGATATAAATGCGTTCTGTCCTCTTCCATTAAATATAAAAAAAATCTTAATGTGTTTCTAAACATTCTGTGAAAAGTTGTGGTTATTTCAAGAATTGCCAAAGTTATTGACTTGCGAAATGATGTCAGTTTTTTAGACCCCCTATATATATATATATATATATATATATATATTGAACAACCACAAGATGGTGATGGTACTCATGAAAGAGGTTTTAAATTGTCTCGCAATTACAAAGTAAAACAACAATGGTGCATACAATCTGAATGATATACTAAAACAAGTCGCTCTAAAAGCACAGAATTCCCTGACTCTTTCTTGCCCTCCGTCTCTATCATCCATCGTTCCTGGTAGGTTTCTTAGGTTGTATCCAGTGTCCGTACAGAGCTGATGTAAGTAACTCCTCACCGGTCGGCCATCGCGGTGTAGGAGTCCATAGGAAAACGTCACTTACGTTGAAAACAGCACGTAGCATTTTTTGTTGTTCCCATCTAGCTTTTTCTCTATGCGTTTCGTTAACTTCTATCTGCAGCATCCAGAAATGGTGTTGATACAGACACAGCTTGAAAGAATTCTCGTTTTATTCAATCGGATAGATCAGATTTTCATAAGATCGATAACCTATCAATAACAGTCTATGCCGTTGCAAGATTATTATATTGGTAAATATAATAGTCTGTCCTACTTTTTACCCATAGCTGGAGGGAGAATAATTGGATTCATATCTTTCCCAAGGGTATTAGTTCTATGTAAAATGCAATCAGTCTAATCCAGGATTTGAACTTGTGTCACCGAGTCCATTTCCTACGACGATAACCATTACACTACGGGCAAGATTATAAACATGTATAATGCTAATGTATATTCTTGCAAGACTCCAGTATCAATGTCTAAGAAGTTCTGTGTCACAATCAGGTGAGTGAACCCTTGTCTTCATGTTTTTGTTAAGCATTATTATAACGGTAACAGTTTTTTTTTGCGGGGGAGACTCTATGCTTGTACTTTTTTCTACGTCTTTTCTCTGTGTATAGAATCGAATGCTTTGGAAAAAAATCTACGAACAACATTGTTGCCTAGAGATTTTTGTACTTATTCCTCTGATGATTCGACGGATTGTCTGAATCTTTGATATTGTGGATTGATTTCTCCGAAAACCGTTCTAATTTTTTTCTTTCTCGATTTCAGGTTGGATATGACGGAGAAGAAACAATAGCGGTAAGTTATGCCGCTGTAATTCTTTATAATTCCTAGGTCACCTTTTCTTGGGAAGGAGAAGATGCAGCTTCTTGTTCAATTCTCTATTGTATTTTGCTTTTAGATAACGTTGCATAATCGAAGTATGTCGTCAAATTTTCTTGTCTTTCATATTTCGAGGCCCGTAGCTTTTTTGTACTTTTTTTTAGTACTGTATCAAGTTCTTCCTCCGTAAACTGACCTAAAATTGTTTAAATAGTGTCACCTATTGATATCTCAGCACATTTGACTCTCAGCCGTTGCCTTCTAGTACATTTAAGATAAAAAGGGCTGGGTACTTTGTCATTTGAGAAATTTGAAAGATATGGTCAATACAACAATATAGGTGCTAGAGCTTGACTGGACAAGTCTATTGATTGGATCGGGCCTCTCCAACCGCCTGTCTTGCCCAGTAAGAAACAAAGTGGAATTTTGTGGGTCATGTGACCATTCCGATTGCATAGTCACAGACTATTCAGCCATTAGGATCCCCTCCTAAAGCATTACGAGTCGCTACCCAGAGCCATCTGAGAGCCTCGTTGGAGTGGGGGGGAGTGTCTTACCTGCAGTTAGCGTATTCTACCCTCATTAAATCTACCTTGTGTCACATACTACATAAGAGGGATGTAGTTAGATACCATCACCCACGTGTGAAGTGCATGTGTACCCTAATTAAACCGACCTTGTGTGATATACTACATTAGAGGGATGTAGTTAAATGCCATCCCAACCGACAGGGCGGTCAATTATGTTTTGTTTATTGTCAGCGTTGTATAATCGAAGAAGTGTAGCGTCATTTTTTTTGTCTTTCAGGTTTCAGGAGGTATTTTATCGAGGTCTGCAGTTTTTCTGCTTTTAATTACTTTCAATACTGTGTTAAGTCTTGCTACACAAACTGTTCGAGTTCGATGTCTTGTTAGCTACAACTGTATTTTTGGTAGTTTTATGAGAGCTTTCAGGAAAGTTTCTGAGCAGATTCTGCAAAACTTCTTTCCACTTCTAAAGTCTTTATTCCGATCACTTCATTTATTGTCTGCCATGCTAATCAGGATTATCTATCAATAAACAAATGTCTGATTTTATTGATTTAGTCTTGAATTTCTTCTTTCTTAAGTTTCTGCATATTGGGATTTGTTGAGTTTCATTTATTTCGTAAGTATACTTTTTTCATGTTGTGTCGTTATTTCTTAACTGCTCCTGACTCCCAGGGAACTCTACATTTAGTTCTTGGTTTGCTTGAGGTGCATTCGACTGCTGCTTCTATATGGGCGGCAACAAAATTTTAATTATTGCCATTCGGTGTATATCTTTCAAAAGTCTCCTGAAAAGTATCAAACTTGTTTGTTTTCGTTACCATATATTGATTGCTTATTTCGCTATTGGTAATTGAGGACCAGTCATTTGATGAAATTGATTTTTTCTTATTCCTGCGTAGACTCAAGCGAATCTGTGATCGGAAGACTTTTCTTCAAAAGAGGAGTATGCCTCACTATTTATCCACTTTTTGTTTATCATATTTACCCAACCCCTCCGCTTGGGCAGGATATGACACAAGGTCAATTTTTTAAGCGGAGTTTAACAGGTTTGAAGTCAGAGTTTTTCCTTCTCCTAGACTAGTTGCCTCATCAAGGCTGAAGAAACAAGCCTGCCCTACTATTTACCCAGGGAGAATAATTGGATTCATACCTTTCCAAAGGGTATTAGTGCTATGTGAAATGCAATCAGTCCAGGATTTGAACTCGTGTCGCCGTGTCCAATTCCTGCGACGATAACCATTACACCACGGGCACCTCCTTCTTGTTTATGAATATATAATCTAACTGTTCTTTATTTGGGTAGAAGTATGCCTATAGTTTTCCGTCCCTTTTTTTGAAAATTTGTGTTTAGGCATGCTAGCTTATTCTCGTGTGGAAAATCTGGAAGATAATTTCCATTTCTTTTTGGCGAGTTGTGTTAGCAAAATGATTCCTCGCTTTGGATTTATGTTTCCACTGATGACTAGAACTTTTTGTTTAGAAATGGATCGAAGAAAGGAAGTTGATGTTCATTTCATCACTGGCATTCGTGGAAATGTAGCAAGAGATGATTTTTATGCAGGGGTTGCCAATGAATGAAGTACACATCATTTTAGATTATATTTTCTCTTTGCTATGTTGGGATTGTAAGATATGAGGCCTAAGAAGCATCCCTACACCTTCGATGGAAGAATTAAGTTAGTTTTTACATGCAGAAGCCGATATAAATGTCAAGACATTGTCAGTCTCATTGTATTTTAGTACTAGTTTGCTACAGTAGAATCTATGTTCTTATACGCATATGATATCTATATCATGCTCAGTTGTATACACACACACACACACACACACACACATATATATATATATATATATATGCGCGAGAGTCATTGAGTAAATAAGGGAAACATTAAAAAAAAACATTCGTCGACGCAGTGAATAGAAGAGAATGTGGCAGATCATTGAACTACTCGGCTGTCCATAAAAGTTCCAGAACATAAGCATCCAGTGACACGAAGACCATTGTAACCAAGTCCGATGCAACAGTGACCTCTTAGAATACTTCCTGATCACCAACGGCATCTTGCAGGGCACTGATTCTCTTCAATATCTTTTTAATGATGATGCTTGAACAAGACAAGAAAGATCTTGATGATGAAGATGAAGTCTACATCAAATATTGTCTTGAGAGCAATCTGTTTAATCTCAAACGATTACACGAAGAACCTCGGGCAATTGATTCAATTCCTCTGCTTTGCAGACGATGCTGTTCTTGTTGTCCACACAGAAAGAGTTCTGCAGCGTATCCTTTCATGCTTCCCAGAGGCTTCTCAGCTCTTTGACCCAGGAGTCAGTTTTAAAAAACAGAGATACTCCACCAACCTGCACCTCGGGAAGGGTACATCTTTCCCCACATCACCACTGGCATGACTGAATTGAAATATATTTATTATTTCGCCTGCCAGGAGTGAACCATCAGATCAGATGCCAAAATTGACTAGGAAGTTAACAAGAGGCAAAACATGTGCATTTCGCAGACTTTATAAACGCACGTGGCACAACAGACACCTAAAGACAAACACAAAGAGTAGCAGGCATTGAGCCATTATCCTAGCTATCTCCTATAAGACTTAGAGTGGTTGGGTACTGATCGACACCTTGAACGGTTCTAATCGCACTGCATCCGCGCCATCCTTAATATCCGCTGGAGTTATTTTGTCACTGATATTGAAGTCTTTGAAAAGGCGAAGATCACTAGCATCGAAGTCATGCTATTGAAGTCCTTGCTACGATGGGTTGGACACGTAAAAAAATGGAGAGTCATCGCCCTCAAAGGAACATACAGTGCATACTGGCCATCGCGACATAAGGGCACCAAAAAGTGATTCAAGAACTTTAGTGCCTGTCACTTCGACAACCACCGATGGTCAAGTCTAGCTGAGAACCAAGACGCCTGATATCTTCCCACCGACCATATTGTCCAATCCTTTGAAAACATCTGCAAAATGATTTTGTTTACTTAACCTGTCCATCCATCAAACTATATACGAATTGCTGAGGTGAAACCTGCCACAATCACCAAAACATGACCATAATCCTCGGTGCCAAAGTCGTACTTCGAATTTTATTTGATCTCTCTATCTATCTGGACATGGTGACCAAAGTTTAAATCCTTGGTAAGGCTGTTTGCATTCCACATAGTGCTAATACTTTTGGGAAAGATATGCATCCAAGTATTCTCTCTCCAGCTATGGGTAAATAGTAGGGGATACTGCACTCTTTAACCTTGGTATGGTAACCAGTCTAGGTGAAGATATACACTGAATTCCAACCGGTTAAAATCCGCTTAAAGATTACCTTGTATCTCCCCTTGACGCAGTGGAGATTTCGATTATGTACATATTTTATCTTTGACTGGGGAAGAAGGTTTTTGATACGAAGTGAACACAAGCAGCAGAAATTGGGATTTGAAATCGGTCCACCAATTTAAGTTTTCATGTCGATAACCATGACACTTCTCGCACATCCAGTATTTTGAATACTAATTTTTAAACGGACAGCATCCTTTTTAAGAACTCGCTTATCATAATACCCTTATCTCTATTGCTCCGTTAAATTTAGCCACTAACACTGCTGTATATTATTGTACCTATATATAATGTGATATTTGGTAAAGCGTAGTGAATAGACATTGACCTTTTAGAAGGGAAAATTCTTTGGTTTGTTACTCCCAAGTGAAACCCTTCAAAAAAAAAAAAAAAAAGGATCCCTAAATTGTCTATACAAATGTTATTCCACTCGCTGCTTACAGATGCCTAAAACCAATCACCTTAGAAAGATTAACAAAAAAAAAAAAAAAAAAAAAACATCAAAAGGAAAATAAACAAATAAATATATATTTGTCTGTTATAAAAGGTCAAGGAAATGATCGGTCTTTACACAATAAGATAAATAGATTTCATATTTGCGGCCAATAACTATTTGGATTCAATTATAAAATTTTTATAACACGTGTCAAACATATATATCGTATAAATCTATCTATATCAATAACTAGGTAGAGTTTGTTTGTCAGTCCTCTATAAACCCCCAAACAGTTTGATTTTTGTATTCCACATTTGTTGAGAATAAATTTGGTGGTGAAAAGGAATTTATTGTAAAAACTCAGATGTAAGTTGACTGTCGCAGTCAGCTTTTGGCTGCATAGTAATGACAAGTTTTTTTTAACTGTGTAATTGAAGTTTTTAACAGTGTAATAGTTTTAATTGTGCAGTTGTCAGATTTTAATTAGTTTTTAATGGTGTAGTAGTTGGGAGTATTTAATTGTGTAGCAGTAAGGAGTTTTTAATTGTGTCATAGTCAGATTTAACAGCATACTTGATAGTTTTTACTTGTGTACTACTCAGCTTTGAACTGTCTAGTCTCAGCTATGATAGTGTAGTAGTAATAAGCTTTTTAACTGTGCTCTAGTCAGCTATTAACTGTATAGCAGTCAACTTTCAACTGTTTAGTAGTCAATTTTTAATGATGTAGTTGTTAGTTTTTGATTGTTTTGTAGTAATAAGCTTTTTATTGTGTAGTAGTCAGCTTTTACCTGTGTAGTAGTTACAAATTTTTTTAAATAGAAAGTTTTTACTGTGTAGTAGTCAGCTTTTACCTGCGTAGTAGTCACAAATTTTTTTTTTAAACAGAAAGTTTTTACTGTGTAGTCGTCAGCTTTTATCCACAAAGTTGCCAGCTTTTAATTGTAGTAGTTAGTCTTTAACCGTGCAATAGTTCTTTTAACTGTGTGGTAGTCAACTTTTGACTGTAGTTGTCAGGTTTTAACTGTGTAGTAGTTAGCTTTTAACTATGTAGCAGTCTGTTTTAACAATATAGTAAACAGCTTTTTGCTGTTTAGAAGTGATCAGTTTTTTTTCCAGTTGTAGTCGGCTTTTAACAGTGAAATAATCATGCTTTAACCGTTTTCTTGTCAGTCTTTGTGTCGCTGTCAATATTTGACTATGTTGTCGTCAGCTTTTCTCTGTGAAGTCATTTTTTTGACTACGAAATAGTCAGCTTTTTACGGTGCAGTAGTTAGCTTTTGACAGTGTAGCATTTAGTTTTTAACTGTGTTAAACCTTTTCCAAGACAGATATCAGTAATAAGACAGATGGGCACTTTAATTCATTTAGAAAATCAATTCAAAAAATCCATAGTTGGGTTTCACATTCTCTCTTCTCACGTAATCTGAACAGATTTAGTTAAAACCACAGAAGAAAAGTTTTTCATCCCCAATGGATTTTTAACGACAACCTGTCGAAAATCTCCTCTGATCACGACACTGAATTATATCTTTCTCTCCTGTGTCTAAAATTCAGGCATGTCCACAAGGAATTATTTCTCTTAACGATGGCGCAGTTCTCATCACGTCAACTCTGAAATCAAATCTAAAACTGACCCGACGGACAGATTTTTCGTTTCATGACCAGATCTTAAGCTGCAGTTTGTCTTCAATTCGACATTTAAGAATCATGCATAGAAAGCATTAACTTTTATACGACCACGCATTATTTCATTCAAGACAAGTGTACTCGTAAGTTAGAAAAATTTGGCAACCTATAACTAAAATGGACACGGTGACTCGAATTCAAATCCTAGACGAGTCTGAACTCATTTTACATAGCGTTAATACCCTTGTGGAAGGCTATTCTTTTTCCAGCTATGAGTAAATAATAGGAAGACTGGGATTTTTAGCATTAGTATGGTAACCGATCAAGGAAAGGGAAAACTGAATGCAAAACTGTTAAACATCACTGAAAAATTGACCTTGTGTCACATCTTGCATGTGCATAGGGGTTGGGTAAATACACAAACTAAACAAAAATAAAATATACTCATAAAAATTGCACAGAAGACGATCAATGGATATAATCGAAAATGATTGGGAGGAGAACTTCGGCTAACTTCTCTATCAATTGAAACCTGATACAACGAAACTTGCAAGAATGCTAGAGAAAGAATTATTAAAAAGATTATAAAAATAAAAATGTCGTAGTCTTTAACAAAATTGGGCAAAACAATAACTTCCTGCCAAAATATACTAATATATATATTTATGTATATTGGCATAGTGGGTAGAGTGTTCGCCAATGGCCCGGGAGACCGGAGTTTAATACTTGGTTGAATCACAACAAAGACTAAAAAAATGGTACTTGATGCCTCCTTGCTTAACACTCAGCATTATCAGGTCGGGATCAAGGGTAAAGTGGAGGAATCCAAAGTAAAGAGTAGCTCCCTCCCCAACACTTCGGGGTAATAGCTATTGAAAAGGGAGCCTTCGGGTCGCCCTCGACAATAGTCACTGATATTATTTTTACTTATATATATATATATATATATATTAAAATGAGTAGGTCCACGAAGAGATTTGTATTTTTTTAAAGATTTATTAATTTATTTTGTTCTTACATACGTGTATGTTTCCAGCTTGTTTTTTTCATCAGAGAACATGTTTGGTACAAGGCCTTGTTAATGGCGTACTAAATGAGACTTGAACTCACTCGTGTTTGCAGTTTGAATGGTTTTCAGTTGGTTATGGGTTTTTATGATGGTCACTCCTCTCTTTTTCTTAGAGTGTGTTTACCTTTGACTACTTTATCCCTCATTTGCTTTTGATATTTGATACTGCTGGAGAAGTAAGGAGGAACTCATAAGCGATCTACTCATGTTGAACCCTTCACACAGCTCTGTACTGATACAGGATGTAGCATGGAAGACCTACCGGAAGCGATGGACGATAGGGACGGATAGCGAGAGAGGGTCAGGGAAATCTGTGCTAGAGGCATGATATAATGATGATGATCCTATTTACCCAACCCCTCCGCTCGGGCAGGATATGACACAAGGTCAATTTTTAAAGCGGAGTTTAGCAGGTTTGAATTCAGAGTTTTCCTTCTCCTAGACTAGTTGCCTCACCAAGGCTGAAGAACCTAGTCTGCCCTACTATTTACCCATAGCTGGAGGGAGAATAATTGGATTCATACCTTTCCCAAGAGTATTAGTGCTATGGGAAATGCAATTAGTCTTGTCCAGGAATTGAACTCGTATCGTCGTGTCCATATCCTGTGACGATAACCATTACACCACGGGCATAATGATATGATGATGATGATGATATATATATATTAATTTACAAAGAATCGAATAACTGATTTCGAAACTTCGTTGTAAATGTTTCTTTTCATACAAAACGCTGTGAAATGTATCTTATTCCAGGGAAACGTTTAACCCCCCCACCCCCCACCCCAACAAAACAAAGCACCCCCCCCAAAAAAAAACAAAAACAAACAAGAACTGAACCTTAAATCTTCGAAGATAAAATGTTTTCAGGATCGAGTAGGGAGCATTCCCCTGACCTTTTTCTAAGCAGATATCATCATCATCGTGTCGCGCCACCAGCACGGATATCCTTGACTCCCTCTCATCACTCCTCCCTATCGTTCATTGCTTCTGGCAGGTCCTCAGGGCTACATCCCGTACCATCAATGAGCTGTTGTAAGTAGGTTTGAGCTGGTCGCCCTGCTTTTGGTCGGCCATGTGAAGGGGTCCATAGGAGAACATCACTTATGAGCTCGTCGCTGCTTCTCCAGCAGTGTTCTGTATGTCTGGTTCGTCTAACTTTGATAGCTTTCGTGATAGGTGGCCGTATAGCTGCTGCTTTGCGGGGTGTTGCCTCCAGGACTTGTTCAATATTGCTCGCAGCATTCTTGTGTAGTTGCCGTCAAGCTTTTTCTCTATTCTTTTAATTAGCGTCCACGTAGAGCATCCATATAGCAGTATTGAAGCGACCGCTGCTTGGGAGAAACTGTTTTATTTTAAAGGTCAAGTCTGGCTTTCATATGACCGATAGTCTATTGATAGCTGTCCATGCCTTTGATAGTCGCGTGTCGATGTCAGTCCCGGTTGATGAGACACTGCTTCCTAGGTAGGTGAAACTAAGCAGATATAATAATTCTGAAAAGTGAACTTCATATCATCATCATCATCAAACCATAATGATAGCATGGATTTCCCTCATTCTCTCTCGCCATCCGTCCCTGTCATCAATTACACCTGGTAAGTTCTCTAGACTACACCCAGTGTCCACACAAAGCTGATGTATCTAAGTCTTTGCTAGTCGGCTAACACGGGATATCTATGTGCAGAGGTCCGTATAAGAACCTCGCTTATGTATTCGTCCTTATTTTCCAAGGTGTACCGAACATGTCTTGTGAGATAGGCGGGAAATAGCCGTACAGTTGTTGTTTGTTGGGGGTGCTCCTTGAGTCGTTCCAATCGAGCTGTTTCTCCATGTTTTTCATTGGATTCCATGAGGTGCTTCCATAGAGTAGTACTGGCACAGCCACAGCTTAGAAGAAATCCCGTTTTATTTTATCCAAGAGATCAGACTTTCATATGATCGATAACCAGTCTGTTGCAGACACGTCTTTCTATTCGTATATCGACATCGCTTTCAGTAGATCAGATATTGCTGCCGAGGTATGTGAATTGGTCTACGGATTACAGTAGGGGAGATTGTCTTGTTTAAAACTCTGGAAGTTTTATTTGCGTTCACATTGAGGCCAATCCTTCCTGCTGCTTGCTCCAGGCTTTGCTATAGGGAATTGCATTGGGGTGGGGTCTATTTGCAAGAAGCACTCCTTATATCTTCGTCGCTGGTATTCAACAGACGTCTCTACTTTATTACTTCTCATCGTCAACTCTTGAAAGGACACTAGTCGTCCCCTCATTTTCGCCTGTCGCTCCCTCCTTGCATGCACACACCATCCTTGGACCTCCAGTTTTCCCTAGTCATTTTTAATTACCACGAATGCCTCGGCCTGGCTATTCGGAGACTGATTTTAGCGTCCATGTAGTGCATCCATAAAGCAGTAGAGACTTATTTATTTATTTATTCAATTTTCTATGATCCGTTTAATTACTTTACAGGTGAGTGTACTCGTAGCCTTGTGTTAATTCTGAGCAACAAGTGATAAATTAAAAAGGGTCTTCATTATGGTGTAATGGTTAGGGGGCTAGTTTTGCAGGTCACTGAGTGGCACCATCCCCTACACCTCGGTATAGTAGCTACTGAAAAGGGAGCCTTCTGGCCACCCTCGATTACGGTCACCAACTTACTTGTAATACATTATACATACGCATTAGAGGTGACGAACCCATAGATGCAAAATGTTTGATTGATTATTGATTTAAGTAGAGAAGGAAACCTGCGGCATGAAGGTAGCATGAGGTCTTCGAAATCCTCGAGTGAGGCCTTCTACGGCTTCATCGAAAGACCAATTAAAATCACCAACCTCTACTTCAGTACATGATATCACAATGATTTGGAAACAGTCTTAAAAAAAGTTTTTAAAAATTTGGTATACTATTAAAAACAAATTAGTAGTATTAGTAAGTAAAGTTGTCTCCCTTTAGTCAAGGGCAACCAGAAGGCTCCCTTTTTAACAGCTACTACAACAAGGTGTAGGGAAGGGCGCTTCTCCTTTCCCTGGATTGCTTCACTTTACCCTTGATACATACCTTATATTGCTGAGTGTTAAGCAAGGAGGTATCAAGTACCATTTTTAAAGTCTTTGGTATGATGTGACCTGGGATTGAACCCAGGTCTCGCGGACCATTAGCAAACACTCAACCCACTAGGCCAATGAGACAGTTTATTTAGTATACATCATTTATATTATCTCCAAGTTATCAAAAGATCAGTCAAACATTAGATTTTGTTCTAAACGTTGGATTATATTATTGTGTACAACTTTAGTAGTATGGGTGTCTTGAGTATGACATTAAACTGCATCTGATGGGGAAGCTCGAGTTTTGGAGATTTGGGGAGTGTGGAGTACCCATTAATTATCATTACTCTCAGTTCAACTTTGATCTGGGTTGGTAGTACCTGTGAGGGTCCCATCTATTGATTAAAACATCTTCTTAAAAAATTATTCGTATTCAATTGGAACGTATGCAAAAAAGCCTCTAAAGAAAAAGAAGTACACAAAAATATTGATTTAAACGTAAAATGAATGTAATTTCATAAACTCTTGGCATAAACTCATCCTAGACGGATGGACATGCCGTTAAAATCAATCAATCAATCTATTTCTTAAAAAAGTGAAAAAAAAGTCAATAGCTTTTAATTTCTTTTTATTATATATTGATTACATTTGGAATAGAATGTTCGCCAATGGTCCGAGAGACGGGTTTTAATCCTCGGTCGAGTCATACAAAAGACTTTAAAAATGGTACTTGATACTGTCATGAATATCACTCAGTATTATAAGGTACGGATCAAGGGTAAAGTGGAGCAATCAAGGGAAACGAGTAGCCCTCTCCCCTACACACCGGTGTAGTAACTCTTGAAAAGGGAGCCTTCTGGTCGCCCTTGACTACGGTCGCCAACTTTACTTAGTTGACAATGAATTTCAATACGACTTTTTGACGCGAAAAAGTTTCCTGCAATTAGTTTGTTTTCTTTGTTTAATGGCATATAAACATTCTTGGGTAATTAAATGCCAAAGTCATCCTTGTAGAAAAAATGTAGTTGTATTATTATCCCTACCATAGCTAGCGAAAATAAGTGAGTTCATACCTTTCCTCAAATTATTAGTTCTAGGGTAACATCGTAGAACGACTGGAATTTGAACTTGCTTACAACGTTTTTGCAGTTCAAGCACATTAGCCACTACACCTCGAGGACTTCCCTACCGCCACTGGATTAAGGAGTTAATGCAAATACAGAACATGGCGGTGTTTGAGTTTGTTAAATATGTGTATATTAACGTGAATCTGTTTTTAACGTTGCTGACACGTCAATTCTCACGTTTCCTCTTCTTTGTACACGCATGCGTATTTCTGCTTCCACTTGTCAGGATATAAACAATTACGCTTTCTTCAATATTCAAGCACGATCGTTGTATTTGTTCATCTCTCTGACAAGGGTGAATATGACACAAGGTTAAATTTAAAATTGGGAACGTAATGCGTACGTGTAGGTAAAGATAAAAATTTGTGTACTCCCTTAGCTCTTGTCTTTTGCCACGAAACGGCATCTGACCCTAACTCTATGTGAGTGATGAGGAAGTAATTTCGAACTAGATATACGTTCAGATTTAGGGAGACTGATCATTCCAGTGAGATGAACTTCAAAGAAACATGTCGATTGCAAATGACTGAAATTAACAAGTTGACTACCAATGTGGGAAAAACAGGAAACTGGTAGAAATGTTTATAGAAAGACAGACTCATAGATATGAAGAGATAGAAATAAGGAAATAAACAATCAGATAGATAGATAGGTAGATAGATAGATTGGATTAAATATAAATGTTTATAGATATTAAGTGAGGGATATATATATATATATATAGAGAGAGAGAGGGAGGGAGGGAGAGAGGGAGGGAGGGAGGGAGAGAGAAAGAGGAAATTAGATAGATCGATTGATTAATAAATATATAGAGGCTTGGATATCTTTGAATGTCCTGTACTGATAACATCAAATATTAGAAGAAAGCGTTTAATTGAATGAACAATTTCTAAAATGTTTTTTTTTAAATAATAGACAAAACTAACATATTAGTGATACATACAGAGATCGACTGATAAAAAATTTCGTACTAATTATGGAGAAATAAAAAAAAATTCCTATAATTTGAAAAATGTATGGACATTCATTTCATTGGCATATTCTACTTCTTTGGGATGAAATGTTTTTTCACAATGTCTTATATTTGACTAGTATTCTTTCATAATCAATTAAAATTATGACAACTTTCAAAGCCAAAATGATTTAAGTTGGTTGGTCGGTTTTGTGACGAATCAACTCTGTTCGATTATTTAATGCTGTAAATGAAAAATTTTGCAAGCAATTATATAGTTTCGAGTGTGCAAGAAATTGTAATTTGACCATACGAACAAATGGTATATGCACAACCCAGCACCTGTCCTAGAAAATGACACACATAAACTCCTATGGGACTTTAACATACAAACGGATCACCTAATCTCGGCCAGAAGACCAGACCTTATAATAATCAAGAAAAAAAGAGAATTTGCAAAATTGACGACTTTGCTGTTCCGGCTGACCACAGAATAAAACTGAAAGAATCTCCAAAGAAGGATAAGTACCTCGACCTTGCTAGGGAACTGAAAAACTATGGAACATGAGAGTGACGATTGTACCAATTGTGATTGGTGCTTTGGGCACAGTAATTAAAGTATTATTATAAGGTCTGGAGGACTTGGAAATTGGCGAACGAGTGGAGACCATCCAAACAACAACATTATTGAGAACAGCCAGAGTACTGCGAAGAGTCCTGGAGACTTGAGGAGACTTGCTGTCACTCAAACTCCAGTGAAAAACAATCTGCTAATGCTGATGTGAAAAAATCTAAAGGAATAAACAATAATATATATGAGGTAAAAATCCAGAGAGGTATAATCCAAGGAGATGCACTGTCAAAACGAAAAAGAATTGTAAACCCTAATACAGGCAGTGAACATATACAGACGGGGCATAGGGATGGAATTTCGCATAGAAAAATACACCTTGCTAATAATGAAAAACGGGAAACGACACATGTTGGAAGGAATAGAACTACCAAACAAAGAAATGATCAGAATTCTCGGAGAAAAGGAAACTAGTTAGTACTTGGTAATGTTGGAAGCGGAAACCATCAAACAAGTAGAGATAAAAGAAAAAAAATTAAAAAAGAGTATCTCAGGAGATCGAGAAAACTACTCGAAACCAAACTTTTTGGCAGTAAAGTAGTTATAAAAGGGATAAACACTTGGGCTTCCCCCCTCGTAAGATTTCCGGGACAATTCTTGAAATAAACGAGGGATGAACTTAAACAAATGGACCAGAGAACAAGAAAACTAATGACGATGCAAAACGCCTTACATCCCAGAGATAACGTTGACAGACTATATGCGTCCAGAAAAGAAGGGGGAAGAGGACTTACCAGCATTGAAGACAGCGTCGATGCATCATAGCAACGATTCGAATACTATATAGAAAAGCGCAGAGGAAGACTGATTACAGCCACTAGAAACAAAATGGACAACAGGAGAATCAACAGTAACTAGAAAACAAAAATGGGAAGGAAAACAACCGTATAGAAATGTTTAGCGAGAAACGATCGTAATAAGCGAATGCAGCAAATTAGCTCAGAAAGAGTATAAGACAACTGGGTGGGCAGGGTGATCCATTGGGAATTGTGCAAGAAATTTAAATTTGACAATGAGAACAAATGTTATATGCACAACCCAAAATCTCCCCCGGAGAATAATTCGTACAAACTGTTCCGAGATTTCCAGATACAAACAGATCACCTAATGTCAGCCAGACGACCAGAACTAGTGATAGTCAACAACAACAACAACAAGAACAACAAAAAGAGAACTTGCCGAGTTGTGGATTTTGCCGTCTCGGCAGACCATAGATTAAAATCGAAAAAAAGGGTGAAGGATAATTACTTGGACTTTGCTAAGAAAGGGAAAAAATCTGTGGAACATAAAAATGACGGTGATACCAATTGTAACTGTTACTTTCGGTTCAGGCACCAAAGGATTAGTACAGGGACTGGAAGACTTAGAAATAAGAGGGCGATTTGAGACCATCCAAACTATCGTGGTATAATAGTTAAGGCGATGGACTGCGGAATCGTAGTAAGCGAGTTCGTACTCCAGTCGCGCTATTACGTTCATTTTCGGGCAAATACCCTTTGGAAAGGTATGAACTTCCTTATCCTCCCAGCTATGGGATAAATAGAACCACTGTTCTTCTTGGAGTATGGCTTTGGCATTAAATAACCTACAAAGAGTGATATGCCATTAAACAAAGAAAAAAAAACCCAAACCTAACAGGTACTACAACTTTGTATCTGGAAATAACAGAAATGAAGAGCTGTCTCCAAAACTCCAGAACTAAGAACTCATCACTGAGAATTACTTTGATCCTGTAAATAGTTAAATCATTGTCCATGGAAGATCATCTTTTCAAGATATAAGATGGAAATTGGCGTCTCGTCGGAAACAACTGCGATTCCAGCAGTTTAGTATCAAAGTCGTTGATATACATACGAGGGTCATTCAATAAACAAGATGTATATAACTGAAGGAATTAGCATTAAGAAGCAGTGTTTGCAGTTGCACTTTTTAAAAAAGAAAATCAATTATGTTCAAACTTTTCATGCCACAAAAGACGCTCAGCATGGCCTTCTTCATTGAACGCCACACCGGAACTTTTTCATGAACGGAAATTCAGTGTGTTTCTACTACATGGGCTATCTTTCCGCTCCAGGTTTGTTATGGCAAAACCATGTTTATCCTATTTGTAAACATGTTTTTGACAAAAACGTACTTCTTCGAAAACATCACATATTCTATAAATTTCACACCACCAAAAATTTGATGAGAGATCTTAAGCGCTCCGTTCGACTTGCCATTATTTTGAATTGCCTCATAACACATATGCCACCATTGCCTTCCTATAAGGATGGCTTTGGCATTAAATAGCACACGAAGATTGACATGCCATAAAAACAAGAAATATATATATATATATAGGAGGAAAAATTAAAAAATCCTGGACAAAAAAAGGTACATGGCTAAGAAGCCCACCCCACAAATAGAAGAAAAAGAAAAAGAAAAAACATTGACAAAAGGATAATAAACACCCCCCCAAAAAAAAACCAGAACATACCCATTCACTGAACAAACCAGAACCAACGATGAGAGACATAATCCCCTCTCACAAACAACCACATAAAAAAGAAAAATTGAACTCCCGAAATACCAAAGATGCAAATTGGCCTAAACGCCCAAGAACAGCCTCTCAGTAAAAAAAATTACTTTCCAAACGAAAACAAAAATGATAATAAAAAGAATCTCTTTATAGTCCATTACACACAACAAAGTTGGCCAAACTACTACAAATGCGACTCCAGAAAAAACAAAAACAAAGTAAACCCATTCTTATACAATAAAAGTCGTCCTTTAAACGACAACACAAGAAATCTTTTTTAGACAATACAAACAAAAATCATTTTTTAAGAAATACAAGCAGAAATAATTTAAAAAAAAACACAAACCGGATTAAAGAAAAAAACAATATAAAAAACGAAACAAACGTTAAACCCAAAATTATAGATTTATCAACACATAAGTTAAATAAAGACCAAATAAATTTACTTAACCAAAAAGCAACAGAGAAGAACAAAAAAAAAAAAGACCTGAAAGAATTTGAAAGAAAATTTAGACAAATAGAAAAATTCAAAAATAAAAAAGATACAGATGAGTCCATTGTAAAGAATAAAACCAAATTCTTTCCAGACAAAAACAACAAGAGTGAACTAAACACAATCTTCGAAAAATTATTGAATATCAACCTAAAAGAAAAAAAAAAAAAACAACCACACACACAAAAAAAAAAAAAACTCCCAGAAAAAAAAACAATCCTTGAAAATATACATGAAAATGAAAACATAATTATAAAATAAGCAGACAAGGGAAGTGACATAGTCATCGTAGATAAAACATACTACAAAACAAAAGTCCAAGAAATATCAAAAGATGAAACTAATTACAAACTAATAGATACAAACGTAGGCAATAATATATCAAATATTACAAAATTTTTCAAAATACACAATAAATCACTAACTAAAAAAGAAAAAGACTTCTTTACTAATTTCGACGGACTATCAAAAATTCCCATATCCAAACAAATAAAAAAAAAAGCCGTAAAAACACAAAAATCTTAATATATAGAAATATGACCGGCCTCAAATCTAGACCCACAATACCAGGCCCATTGTGCCCGACTAACAGACTTAGCAAACTAATTGACATTTTACAACAACCTTTACAAAAAAGATAAAAATCTATAATAGAGACAATATAGGTTTTTAAAACTCAATGCCATAAAATGTGATTCCGACACACTCATAATCACATTTGACGTCAAAAAGCTATATAGAAATATCTTCCATGAATTAAGAAAACAAGCCATCTCATTTTGGATAGATAAATAGCCAGACACATTACACCCAAGATTTAACAAAAGATTTATCCTAAAAATAATCCTTAATGATAACTCCTTCTAATTCAATAACGTTAACTACATTTAGACATTAGGAACAGCTAAGGTTAACTAAAATGGCATCAACATACGCTACCTTAAATTTAACATATTTAGAAGAAAATCTATACGAAATAAAAAATGAAAAATACGCCAACAACATTAAAGGAGAATTTACTAAGTCATGGAAAATATATTTTGATGATTGTTTCATATTCTGGAAATACCAATGAGTTGACATTAACGAATTACACAACCTACTCCCAAACCTACACTCCACAATAAAATTCACTGTGGAACACAACCCATAAGAACTATCATTTTTAGACATCCTCATAAAAAACGAAGATGGCTAAATAACAGATATCTACCACAAACCCACAGACACTCAACAATACCTCCACTTCAATAGCCACCACCACAAAACTGTATATATAGGATCAACACAAGCCCTCAATACCAGAATATTCCATAGAAGCAATATTAAAATACCAGAACATGGAAAGTTAAATGCGTCTAAACATCAAAACGAATGTAGTCAAGTTAAATTTAAAGTCATGCGCATATATCAAACTAACAATTAAACATTATTTCAAATAAAAGAAAGATTTCATAGATAAATTCAATCCCGCGTTGAATAAAATATGTATTATACACATACACACAAATGGAAACATACATATATACATACATACATACATATATATATATATATATATATATACAAAGAAATTATGTGTAAAAAGTAGTTACTAGTAAATTTCTAACCATGCAACCTAAAAAAAAAAGTCCAAGACAAAAACTGTACCCACCCACAAAGGAACAATCTAGCCCAACCACACAAACAGAAGAAAAAGTATCTGTTAGTGGAATCCGAAACCACTTTGACACACACACACACACACACACACACACACACACACACACACACACACACACACACACACACACACACACACAACTACCTTAAATAAAACAAAATCTTTATAACATATCAAATATCAAAGACAATTTGTGGGTAAAAACAAACAAAATAGATACACTCTAAGAAAGGGCAAACGAGGAGTGATCTCTATATGAATTCATACAAAACCTGAAAAACATTCAACTAACAAACACGAGTGAGTTCAAGTCTCATTGAGTACCCCATTCACATGACCTTGTGACACATATGTTCTCTGACGAAAGCAACAAGCTGGAAACATACACGTACGTAAGAACGAGATGAATAAATGATTCTTTATAAAACGCAAATCTCTTCGTGGACCGATTCATTTTGAAATATATTTTCCTTCTTTGGACCTACAACGAAAAAACTTCTTTCATATATATATATATATATATATATATATATATTTGAAATCTAGTTAGAGCTCAAATACTGGCCTGTAAAGGATACAGCCTAAAATAAAAGTTATGTCATCTCCTTTTTGAGAGCTTCAATATCAAAAGTTTTATGCGTTTGAAAAAATAAAATTATCGGATGAAATACGGATATATATATATATATATATATATATAAATGATGAATTTACAATTAAGTCATATGATATAGTTTTATTAGTTGAAAAGTTGAAAATAAGTAAGAAGAATTCACAGTATAATCTTCAATATTTGTTCAAATGTTCATAACTGAATTGTTCATAAATGCATTGACAAGAAAAAATACAAATTTCAGAAATAAATATTTTTTTCTAAAATAAGCCCTTTTTCATCATTGGCGTTGATGTAAGTAAGTAAAGTTGGCGACCATAGTCGAGGGCGACCAGAAGGCTCCCTTTTCAATAGCTACTACATCGAGGCGTAGGAGAGGGCACTACTCCTTACCCTGGATTGCTTCACTTTACCCTTGATACGTACTATATATTGCTGAGTGTTAAGCAAGGAGATATCAAATACCATTTTTAAAGTCTTTGGTATGACGCTACCTGGGACTGAACCCTGGTCTCTTGGACCATTGTCGAACACTCTACACACTAGACCAATGAGCCGGTAGTGTGCACCAACATGCGTATATAATTATCAAGGTGTTCGTGGTGTCATGGTTACTATCGCTGGAAACAGACACGACGATACGAGTTCAAATCATGGCAGCAACTTTGCTTTTCACATCGTGCAAATACTTTGGAGAAGGTATAAGTCCAATTATTCTCCCTTCATCTTTGAGTAATTAGTAGGGTAGACTGGGTTATTTAACCTTGGTATGGCAACCACTCTAGGAGAAGGAAAACTCCGAATTAAAACATTTTAAACTCGGCTTAAAATTGACCGTGTGTTGCATCTTGCTTGTGCGGAAAGGATAGGAAATATATATATGAGCATATGCAAATGCTGTAAGACGTGCAAAAACCAAAGAGGCTTGAAGATACATAAAAGCCGGATGAAATTCCTGGAGGTGGGTAACCGGGAGCAACGTGCAGGTGCAAGCCCTGGTAAAACGGAGGAGGCACAAAGCCAGGAGTCATACCACAGCGTCCAGTCCCTCCAAGCCTCAGTTCCTCTCACCCTGAGCAAGGAGTCCAGAAAGAAGATAAAATGACCCCCAGCGAACAACAAGGGAGCCTGGCAGGATTTCGATAATGACATTTGCGAGATGCTACAGTCAGCTACAAGGGGGGACGTGGAGAGGCGATTAAGTTTCATGACGACAATAATGACTAGCTTGGCATCAGAGAGATTTGGTTGCGTCAAGTCCCGTCAGCCAAGGATGCCCTACACTGCCAACCGTAGGGTGAATAAAATGAAAGACTTAAGGAGAGTAATAAGATCCCTTAAGGAGCTTTATAAAAGGGCAAGGATAGAAGAGCGTCAACCCCGCGAGGAGTTCCGAGGAACACTCAGAGGGGAATTAAAAACTTTAAGGCGAGCGGAGTGGCACAGGAGGAGGAGGAAAGAAAGATCAAGGAAGCGGGCAAGTTTCCTGTCCAACCCCTTTGGCTTTGCAAGGACATTGCTAGGGGATAGGCGAAATGGGAATTTGGAGGCATCGGAGGAAGAAATTAACAACTATCTTCGAAATACAATGAGTGACCCTGCAAAAGAACAAGAAATGGGTATAAATACCCGCTTAATTCATCAGAAGGCACCAGTTGTCCAATTTGACACTCGCTTGTCAACCTGGAAGAAAATGCAAGGAGTTGTGAAAGCCACAAGATCCGCCTCAGCACCAGGACCAAGTGGGGTACCTTACATTGTGTACAAGCGGTGTAAAGGGAATCTACAAATTCTGTGGAAGTTATTGAGAGTCATTTGGAGAAGATGCAAGATCGTGGAGCAATGGATCCCGAAGGAAGAAGGTTCGAAGTCATTGGACCAATTTCGAATAATTTCCTTATTGAATACAGAAAGTAAGATCTTTTTCCTTTTATTGTCAAGGCGTTTGTCGGATTTCATTCGTGGTAACGGCTACATTGACACATCAGTCCAGAAGGGCGGGGTCGCCGGTATGCCAAGTTGCCTTGAGCATACAGAAGTCCTGACACAGCTCCTGAGAGAGGCAAAGGAAAGCAAAGGGGACCTGACTGTATTATAGTTGAATCTCACTAACGTCTACGGATCCATGCCACACAAACTGGTGGAAGAAGCCCAAAACAGACATCACGTACCTCCATCAGTATGCGATCTCATTGCAGACTATTATAATAATTTCCGGCTGAGAGCGTGTTCAAGTACAGTAACATCAGAATGGCAGACCCTGGAAAAGGGTATCATTACAGGGTGTACTATGTCTGCCGTCCTATTTTCATTGACCATGAACATGCTGGTAAAGGCAGCAGGGGTGGAATGCCGAGGCCCTTTGTCTAGATCAGGAGTCCGCCAATCACCAATAAGGGCTTACATGGATGATTTAACCGTGACAACAACATCTGTCATGGGAGGTAGATGGCTCTTAAAGGGTCTCGAGAGAAATATGACTTGGGCTAGAACGTATTTTTAAAGCAAAATCCAGGTCACTAGTATTGAAAAAGGGCAAGGTCATGGAGAAAGTCCGATTTACAGTCGCTGGAGAAACAATTCCTACTCTGAGCGAAAAGCCTATTAAGAGCTTGGGCAAGACTTTCAACAGTAGTCTGAAGGATACAGCCGCAAAACAGAAGACTATAAAATATCTTGAGGAGTGGCTAACGAAGATTGACAAATCTGCATTGCCTGGTCGATTTAAGGCATGGTTATTCCAGCATGCAGTTTCGCCCCGGATATTGTGGCCATTGCTCGTCTATGATATTCCGATTACCACCGTGGAATCGTTAGAAAGAGCAATTAGTAATCGTTTGAGATGGTGGCTGGGCTTGCAGAGATGCTTAAGTGGTGCGGCTCTCTATGGGAACAGCAACGCGTTGCGCCTCCCCTTTAGCAGCCTCGTGGAAGAATTCAAAACCACGAAAACGAGAGAACTGCTGCAGTATGCAGAATATGAAGATCCAAAGGTGGCAGCAGCAGGAATTCAGATAAGATCTGGCAGGAAATGGAGTGCGGAAAGAGATTTGCAAGTGGCGGAGGAGAGGCTTAGGTATAAAGGAATTTTAGGATCAATAGCTAAAGGCAGAGCGGGATTGGGGTTTTTCCCCTTTACGCATACCAACAGTGCCAAAGGCAAAGAAAGACGCCAACTCATCCAAGAAGTCCGTGCAGGCGTAGAAGAAGTGCGTTACTGTAAAATGGTCGGTCTGAGTCAGCAAGGAGCCTGGACAAGATGGGAGAATGTAGAGAAAAAAAGGATTACATGGTCAGATTGCTGGCGGTCGGATTTTAGCGAGATTTGATTTCTCATTAAATCAGTCTATGATGTTTTACCGAGCCCAACGAACCTGCATATATGGGGGAAGAGAGACCCCCAATTGCCAACTATGTGCTAGGAAAGGATCCTTACAACATATCCTCAGTAGTTGCCCAAAAGCTTTGGGTGATGGTTGGTACCGTTGGCGTCACGATCAATCACTCAAGGTAATTGCGAACAAGGTGACTAAAGCTATGAGGGCAAGTAATCATCAACCAAGAAAGAAATTGAATCAGATCAACTTCGTAAAAGCAGGAGAGAAGATACAGAAAAAGAGGGGATAGAGAACGTACCTGTAATCTGCCGCGGACGATTGGCAGATGATAGTGGATCTGGAGAATCAGCTGAAGTTCCCCAGACACATAGCTGTAACATCGCTAAGACTGGATCTGATATTGCACTCCGATAACACAAAGCAGTGCATTATTTGGGAGCAATCTGTGTCATGGGAGGAATATATTACTCTCGCTAATGAGAGGAAGAGGTCCAAATACCAAGAACTGGTCGAACAATGTCAACAAAAGTCATGGAAGATATATTATGACCCCGTAGAAGTCGGTTGTAGGGGCTTTGCTGGACAGTCGTTGGGCAGAGCCCTAGCAAAAATTGGTATAGTCGGAGCAGCTAGAGCGAGGGCGCTGAAGGACATTACCAACGCAGTTCAAAAGGCGTCAAAGTGGATTTGGCTTAAGAGATCAGAGCCATGGAAGAAATAAGGTGGACGAGAGAGGACCCTAAGAATTATAATTAGGAGACGTATTACACATTATATTTTGGATGGTGCCCGTGGTGTAATGGTTATCGTCGCAGGATATGGACACGGCGACACGAGTTCAAATCCTGGACCTGACTGAGTGCATTTCACATAGCACTAATACCCTTGGAAAAGGTATGAATCCAAATATTCTCCCTCCAGTTATGGGTAAATAGTAGGGCAGACTAGGTTCTTCAGCCTTAGTGAGGCAACTAGTCTAGAAGGAAAACTCTGAATTCAAACCTGCTAAACTCCGCTAAAAAATTGACCTTGTGTCATTTCCTGCCCGAGCGGGGTGGTGGTGGTGGTAAATATTACACATTT